>OZ021728.1:87819404-88316904 GCA_963978545.1 Linyphia triangularis
TGTAATTGATACATTTCAGTTGAAAAAGTAGTCACCTTACAAAAAGGCAATCATCAAAAGTAGAAATTTGCCCTAAAAAAATTGTTTCTGGCAAAATTGAAAATCAAATAAAAAAAAAAAATCATGTATCGATGTATCGATATTTTTTTCTATGCAACGATATAGTATCGATATATCTGACCTCTAAAATATAGCATTCGGGATAATAATAATAATATTTAAAAAAAAAAAAAAAAAAAAAAAAAAAAAAAAACATTTTTTTTTCTTTCTATTTCTCTACGTTTTTGAACATTCTTATTTTAAGAAGTGATTTAGAAAAAAGGTCTGTCCGTGGTCAGCATAACACCCGAACAAATTGACCTAAGCTGTTCAAATTTGGTATGCGGGTTGCTGATGGTCATGGGACATACCATTAAGGTTTTCGTCAAAATCGCGCATGCGCATAAGATAGCTACCATTGAAAAAATCATGTTTTTCAATGATTGCTACAAAACGGTTACAATGATTGCTACAAAACGGTTCCAATGATTTTGATAAAAATCGCTGTGGTAATGTCTCTTAAGGTGTTCTAAACATCCCCACCTCCGAAATTCCAGCAAAAATGTCTTAATGACGTAAAAAGTTGAAAAACGAATGCCTTCAACACAGAGTTCTCTTTAATGGAGCATACTTCATCAACGATCGTTTTTTCTTCTCCCCTCAGTATCACTTATAATAAAGGACAATATAAGGATTATCGAAAAGTATACCGCCAAAATCACCAATTTGGCTGAGTTTTTTTTTTTTTTTTTTTTTTTTAAGACACATACTAGAATCATCGCAAAAAATATCCCCAAAATGGCAATTTTTTCTAAATAAATGATGAAAATATAAAAACGGTAAATGACACAAATCCGGGTCAGTATTATAGTGTAATTGAAAGTTGTGTGATGTTCCACACCCCTATTTCTGATTAGTTTAGGAAAATATATAAATGAAAACATATCATAAACCTATTTATTATTTAAAATTTTGTTCATAAAGTACAATGAAATACAAAGAAAATCCTTCAATATGAGCTCCTTAGACAATAACTAGAACTAGTTCCTAAACTAGGTTTCATATAAAATTGATATGATTTTAACAACATGACTTTTTCAAATAAGCAGTAAAATAATGTGACTCTGTATTCATCTTTATTTTTGGTTTCATTTGCTAACGAATGTGACTAATATACTTGAAATATCGTTATACTCTTTAGATATTCTTTCGTATTCTTAGACGATGTTTCAATGAATAATGTGAAAACCTGAGATATATCATTAAGGAACTTACGAATATGATTAACAGAAGAAAATAAATTGGAATCGCTTCAAACTAATGGAATAGTTATAAGGATTCTTCAATTAACTAAGAATTGGACTTTTTTTCCAAATTTAAATAATGATCTTTTTAAAAAATAGTTTTTGTTATTCTGTCATTTTATATTAGGCCGGTTGAGTGTTTGAAAGTAATATAGTAGATTATGAAAGTTCTCAAATTAAGGATTTATTTTTTTGTACGTTGTATCAGCAACACAAAATTTTGCTTTGGTTCTAAAGTATAATATTATCAAGAAAGGCACTGTTATTTTAGCTATATAACTCAATTATACAGTATTGTTCAACAAGTTTTTTAACGTATTTTCTTTAATTTTTTTATTGATATCGCCAGAACGGTAAAAGATCTCACATCAATTTGAAAGTGCAAGGCCTTGTTGTATCTTTAATCATTAGATGATAAATTTTTAAAATGCTAAATATGGCAACTTAAATTCAAAATTTGTGAAGAAATAAATTGTTTTTAATAAAACACACATTAATTGAATCTTTTTAAAAATAAAAACCAAGTGTAAGGGAAATTCAAAATGTGAAAACTGGTTAAAGGTACAACAGGTTCCACTGCCATTATATTTGCCTAAAAATAGAATAACAAGAGTCGCGAAAAATTCAATTATTAATAAAAAACTGGTTAAAGGGTTTAAGAGATACTGGTTCTAGATGTAGGTCCCTAATAGTCCGAGAGGCAACTGCAATTTTTGAACCACATCGTACATCATTCTGAATTTTTTATAGAAATTAGAAAAAAGTGAGTAGATTACGAATCCATTGGTCGACCGTGGCAAAAATGGCCGAAAGTGATCAAAAATCAACTTGGAATGAGTTGAACTAAAATCCGATTGCCAAATATGTCATAACTTGCCAAAAAGAGAACAAACTTTTTCGTCTGGCAACCTACTGCATTTTGATTTTCTTTGGGAAAAAGCGCAAACGATTTCTGATCTCTGGCTCGGAAAACTTGTATCCCTAAAAAGTAAGCCAAATTGGCGACATCAGTTACGTCATCAGTGATGTAATGTTTATTACCAATTTGGCTCATTTGTGAAAGATACAAGTAAAGCATAACCACTCTTCTGAATCGTCTGCAACCTTCTTAATTTAAAATTAAAGAGTGAGGGTTACCAAATAAAAAAAAAATGCTCATTATTTGGCAAGTTATGGCTCATTTGGCAATTGGATTTAGTTCAACTTATTAAAAGTCGATTTTTGACCAGTTTCGGCCATTTTTGCCATGGCAGACCAGTGGATTCCTAATCTACTCACTTTTCCCTAATTTCTATAAAAAATTCAGAATGATGTTCGATGGGGTCCAAAAATTGCAGTCGCCTCTCGGACTATATGGTAACTGAAATGAAGTGGTTGCACGATGCTGTCATCTAATGACTGGAGACATTAATTGGTTGGTAAAGTGTAAATCAATGTTTGGGTGTTCTGCAAACACGCAATGTTGTGTGCGAAAATGTGGAACGTCGAACCAGTTTTCATTCTTTCACTTGTCATTCGAGGAATCTTTGATAGTGGCATCACTGTAAAACGACATTTTTTAAATTTTTTTTATTAACGTCTGTTAAAAGTGACTTGTAATTGTACTTTGAAATAGATGTTTTCGTTTGTGATGTTCGTTTTCTTACAGCCAAAATAAGGTGTGTTCTTTTATAAACATTTTCCAAATTTTTGGTGAAATGTGTTTGCATTTTTCCTCAGTGGAAGAAAATCGGCATTCCTCTCTGTCTGTCTTCTAAAAACTATATAAATAGTCTCTACCAGCCATTTTGTACTCTCCCCGCTATTCTGGAAGTGAAATGTTGTTAATGACTCCATTCATATGCTACTTTCTTACAATCATGAATTAGATGCCCACAGATAATCCTAGCACACATTATTAAGGTGTACGTATACCCTACAATTCACGAAAATCGATCAGAATATTCATTTTTTTGTTATTATATCATAAAATTTTCTGATACTTTAGCTTTTAAACAATACTAAACTTTTGAAAATATATTTAGTACTTTTTAAGTTACAGCCAATTATAGGTTGGTTGGTTGTTTTCAGATTATCTGGCGCAGTCAGCAACACGAGGGCTATAATGCGCCGAAACATTCGTCATTAGACAAGCCAACATACATTTACAAACACCCATGCCTAATACGGGACTCGAACCCGCAACCTCGCGGTCTAGAAGCTAGCACGCTAACCACTATACCGTTTGGTCGGCGCCAATTATAGGTAAGTACTACCACTGGTAGGTACTAACGCTTCTCAAACCTTAAACCTGTTTTCTGACGAACTGTAGTTTGATTATGTCACGCTTTATTCAAACAATGATAATTCAACAACAAAATGTTCAATTATAATATTTTTTTATCTTGGTAATCTACATAGTATGTTAGATGTTTTGAAACTCAAGTATATGAAGTTGGTTGAGAAATTGATTTTTTATAGAGATTTTTAAAACTTAGAATTCATTGAAAATATTGATTTTTTATATGTTATCACACAAAATAAATTAAAAAAAAAAAAAAAAAAAAAAGAACAACTATTCTACGATAGAAACTTAATTGAGTTTCAAAACATTAAGAATAATAAGTCGAATGATTTCCAAGTGGAATTGCGTTTCTAAGTAAATTAGAATTCGATATATCATTGTTTGAAAAAGGTACTAATTAAATAATTAAAGCTTAGTTAACAAATTAATAATTGCCAAAATTTGAATTCTTTTTTATGAAATGATTTTAATCATATACTCTCTAACTAATGTAAAAAATAATTGGATTTTTAAACTCAGAATTAAATTTTTTTTTTCCAGGGTATACGTACACCTTAAAGAAAACGTTAGTTTCTTATTTTGTTCCACAGTAAACCCCAGTCTCGCATTCTATACTAAACTTCAACTTAACTAGACATCACTTAGACCAGGGTTTCTTAACCTTTTTGGCACAATGGACCACTTTAAAAATTTTAAATATGTCACGGACCCCTCTGTGAAAAAAAAATTGCTTAAACATCATTTATTACAAAATATATTCTGTTTTATTATTTAATTATTTTAATATTTTTATTTCAATAGTATAAAAAATTTGAAGAAATTAAAATTTTTAATGTGAAGGCTGTTGCTGCTTTTCCTTGATTAACAGATTGAATTGAGGGATGGTTTTCGACAAAGCAACGTGCATATCATGTTCGACATTCAGTCGATTTCGATGTTTTGTTTTTATTGTGACAAGTGTGGAAAATCCCGCTTCGCAAAGATATACTGTAGCAAACGGAATAATGGCTGCCATAGCTCGTTTTACAAGCAATGGGTAGGCTTCTCTTAAAGAAGACCAAAACTCTCCAAGAGTTTTTGAATCGAAATCCATTTTTAACAAGGACTTTGTTTTCAAATCAATTAGCTCATCTTTGCAAGGTTCATGTCATTGATACAGTCAATATCACAAAGAAAATTATTACGAATCCACAACTCATCTTTTATATTTATTCCATCCGAACTGAAATATTTTTCAAATGAAACTTGAAATACTTCCAGGTGTTCACAGATTTCATTTTTCAAGTTATTCAATAACAAACTATCTTGCCGAGATCCATTTTCAAAAAACACTTCGTCCAACATTTGAAAGTTTGCATATATCCCATTTTGAATTCTAATTTTCCAAAGTGACATTTTCAATAAAAATGCCTGTAGTTTCTCAGTGGCATCCATAATTGTTGTATCAGGCCCTTGAATTGAACGACTTGACGATCCAATCCCTTGAAGACTTGACGATCTATCGTCTAAGTCTTAGACGATAGATCGTCACAGTGCTCATAGGTATTTAATCCATTTTGGCGGAGTGAAGAAATAATTCTCGCCAAACCTTATGGCCTTTTGTTCTCTACAGGGTTGTGGTTTGGCGAACATTATGCTTTCACGCCGCCAAAATGGATTAAATGCCTAAGAGCACGGTGACGATCTATCGTCTAAGTGATGTCTAGTTAAGTTGAAGTTTAGTATAGGACTTCCTCTTGATGGAGCATATGAATGATCACATTAAAGCCAACACTTTGCTCCAGATAACGCCTTGCGCGAAAATAGTGGCCACGGAACCTAGAAATCAGGCAAATGTCGGTTAATTTTCTAAAATTTCGCAAAAATCGAGGAATTTTTCTATTGTTGTTTTGAAGGTACGTTTATACCCGTTCCTCCTTATTTTGGCGCCATTTTCCAGGAGAATTGTGGTAATCGTTGGAAGTTTCATGTTACTGTATAATTTAAATTTTCAAGAAAACGGTATATTTTATTGCAATGACCAATATTACAGCGTAAATTAAAGTTGTACGATCACTCGTTATAGCCTAGGGATGTTATAGGCCCTAGTTTATTTTCACATTAGTGTCTATGTCATTGAAATTTAATACTTCTAATTATACTATACTAAACTTCAACTTAACTAGACATCACTTAGACGATAGATCGTCACAGTGCTCATAGGTATTTAATCCATTTTTGCGGCTTGAAAGCATAATGTTCACCAAACCACAACCCTATAGAGAACAAAAGGCTATAAGGTTTGGCGAGAATTATGTCTTCACTCCGCCAAAATGGATTAAATACCTATGAGCACTGTGACGATCTATCGTCTAAGTTTAGTATAATATGTACCATAGAAGACCTTCCATTCGGAATTGCTCTTTTAACGTTACTTAACAGCATAAAGTAGTGAAGTTTATAAATTCCTTTTATTCTCACTCCAATTTTACTAACTAGGGTAACAGTCTCTTTCATGCAGGCTTAGAGGAAAAAATCCTTTTGATATTTTCTTGTTCTTAATTCGTACCATCTGCGATAACTCATTTAAACACAAAAAGAAATAGCAATATCAATCACTGAATCATTTTAGTGCAGGTTCCTTTAAGGGGGAGGGGGGGGGTCTGGGACACAAAATTCTAAAATCTTTATTTTTAGAATTATTTTTCTGAAATTTTTTATATGCAGTAATGTATGATGCTTTGAAACTTAAGAAACTATCTTAAATTTAAAAAAAAAAAAAAAACGATTAAAAAACTTCAAAGTTTTGATATTTCCTAAATTTAAAATTTTAAAAGACTTAAAAAAAAAAAAAAAAAATTATATATATATATATATATATATATATATATATATATATATATATATATATATATATATATATATATATATATTTTTTAAGTCTTTTAAAATTTTAAATTTAGGAAATATCAAAACTTTGAAGTTTTTTAATCGTTTTTTTAAAAAAAAAAATTTAAGATAGTTTCTTAAGTTTATCCCTTTTATATAACCCCTTTTATATATATATATATATATATATATATATATATATATATATATATATATATATATATATATATATTTTTTAAGTCTTTTAAAATTTTAAATTTAGGAAATATCAAAACTTTGAAGTTTTTTAATCGTTTTTTTAAAAAAAAAAATTTAAGATAGTTTCTTAAGTTTATCCCTTTTATATAACCCCTTTTATATAACCCCTTTTATATATATATATATAAAAAATCACTTCATTTTTGTATAAAATTAAACTGCATAAAGAAAAAAAAAATGTCTTAGTAATTAAAACATTTAAAAAACTTAAAAAAAAAAAAAAAAAAAAAAAAAAAATCACTTTATTTTTGCATAAAATTAAACTGCATAAAGGAAAAAAAAAACAAAACCTCGCCAGAATAGTGTTTTTGGCGATATACTTTTCGATAATTCTTATATTATCATTTCTTATAAGTGAAACTGAGGAGAGGAGAAAAGGCGATCGTTGATGAGCTATGTTCAAGCAAAGAGAACTCTGCGTTGAAGGCATTCAAAACAGAGATTTTCAACTTTTTTACGCCGTTAAAGAATTTTTACGGAAATTTTGGAGGTGGGGATGTTTAGAACACCTTAAGAGGCATTCCCACCGCGATTTTGATCAAAATCGGTTTAAGAAAGCTAAAAAAAGGCTCTAACGATTAAAACGAAATATTAAACGCTATAAGATGGTTGTATCTATTGCAAAACATGATTTTGTGAAATCCTTAATGGTAGATTCATCACCAGCCCGCACACCAAATTTGAACATCGTAAGTCAATTTGTTCGGGAGTTATGCTGACCACAGATGGACATTTTTTTTAAATCAGTATGTTCCAAAACGTGGAGGGGGAAAAAAAAAAAAATTTTTTTATTGAATCCTATACTTTCATTACCCTATGTATACATACGGATAATCGAAAGTAAAAATAGTTTATTATTTTGCTTAACAATCTTCTTCTTTTTAGATTAAAAATGCTCTTTCAGGAAGCCAAAAAAAAATCTGTAAATATTTGTATGGCTGGTCAGGTATGCATTACAGTATTCATAAAAATGTCGCAAATATATTAAAAAGCCTTCGTTAAGAACAATGTAACAATCTAGATTTAATGAAAAATGCAGTCTAGGAAAAATAAGCAAGCATGTAACATTTAAGTTTCAGTAAGTGAAAATAATTTTGATCATCTTTTTGCTTTGAAACCAGTTATAAAAATGGAAATTCTTCAGGATCTCGTTTTTTTTTTTAATAACGTTTCTAGCTGAAATTTTTTTTTATACCTCGGGTATGTTTTAAAATAGATTTGCATTTTCCTGTATTTTAAATGGATAATGTGATGCTCACCATAATATATTCAAATGACGATTTCTTTCTTTGTGAGTCATCAATCAAACACTTATCGCCAAGAATTTTCCTTTGGGAATGATGACACAACTTTACATAATAAAACTGATTATTTTATTATTCGTTTATAGGTTCACTAAACTTTTGACTAGAGTCAACCATCGATGTATATAAACAACTGGATAGACTGCTTCATTGTCAAAGCAAAGAGAAAAACGCGCCGGGGATTGCGAAGCTGGTGGGAAGATTAACCAATCCCAGTTCACTTTTATAGTTGGATGGGAATGCGAAAAACCTTGTAAAATGCTAGAGTATATATTTTTTTGCACATTATTACTAGTTGAGGTCTACAATTGACATTTCTGCTGTGTACAACCCAAAATTTTATTTTCAATCCTCGGCAATCCGTATTTTTTATCCCAACAATGGCATCTGGCAACGGCTTCATTTTCCCAGCGTTAAGCAGTCTATCCAGTTGTTTATTTATATCGATGGAGTCAACAGACAGCACTCAACTAATTTGCACCGTATCTGAATTCTCTGACTTATTTGTATTACGCATGTGCCAACTTGTAACTTTTTTGGTCGATTATACTTTTTTAAAAGTTTATGTATAGACATGATACCCTAAAACAAATTTTCAAAGGTCCTTAAAAACATTATTTAAGTCCTTAAAAGTCATTTGTTTTCATTCTGTGATTTGAGTGCGAACCCTGCTTTGTGCTGCCAAAATTTGCAGCACAGTATCAATGGGAAAGAAAGTGCTCAGTATCAATTAGACAGCAGTCAACTCATTATTGATCTAGCAAGGGGACCTTATGGTCTCGGAAATTCAGATCGGGATGAGACTCGGCAGATTAGTAGTATACCTTAAGGGTATCCACACAGTAAAGCAATAAATTGCACTAGCCAGGAGATTCCGAGAAAACAAGCTCTAAAGTGTTACGCGCAGCTTATATACACTACTAGCTGAATACCCGTGCTGCGCTACGAAATTTTACCATTAGCATTTTAGCAATCAAAAGACATTCATGTATTCTACACTTCAGACGTTTGCTCCCTTTTCGATCCCGACAAATTGATTTATACAAATAGGAACTTTCCTTTGTTGACATTTTAAACGAAATTTATAATTGTGAATAGTAAACTGGAATAGTTTATTGTGTTTATGTTTGCTCTTAGTACTAAATTTCAAAGTAGTAGCTGTATTGGAATTAAGTTAATTAGACATTAAGTTAATCCTCGTATAGTTTCAATGTTGCGTCGTCTTTTCATCCCTTAAAAATTCGTTAATCGATATTGGAATGACTTATTTTTTTAACATTTGCAAAAAAATATCAGAAAAATGACTACATTGGAAGAGGAACATTCGGATATCCCTCGTTTGGAACATTTAACCCCATTTCGACCACTTAAAGTGTGTTAATCGAGATCGGAATAGTTTACTTTTTCTATTTTTACCATTGTTGATATTTGTGCCGATTTTCAGAGTTGTGACTATGTGGGAAGTAGGATTTTCGAATGTCCCCCGTTTGGAACGTTTAACCCCTTTTCGACCCCTTATAGTGTGTTAATCGAGATCGGAATAGTTTACTTTTTCTATTTTTACCATTGTTGATATTTGTGCCGATTTTCAGAGTTGTGACTATGTGGGAAGTAGGATTTTCGAATGTCCCCCGTTTGGAACGTTTGACCCCTTTTCGACCCCTTAAAGTGTGTTAATCGAGATCGGAATAGTTTACTTTTCTATTTTTACCATTGTTGATATTTGTGCCGATTTTCAGAGTTGTGACTATGTGGGAAGTAGGATTTTCGAATGTCCCCCGTTTGGAACGTTTGACACCTTTTCGACCCCTTAAAGTGTGTTAATCGAGATCGGAATAGTTTACTTTTTCTATTTTTACCATTGTTGATATTTGTGCCGATTTTCAGAGTTGTGACTATGTGGGAAGTAGGATTTTCGAATGTCCCCCTTTTTTAAAGTTTGACCCCTTTTCGACCCCTTAAAGTGTGTTAATCGAGATCGGAATAGTTTACTTTTTCTATTTTTACCATTGTTGATATTTGTGCCGATTTTCAGAGTTGTGACTATGTGGGAAGTAGGATTTTCGAATGTCCCCCGTTTGGAACGTTTAACCCCTTTTCGACCCCTTAAAGTGGGTTAATCGAGATCGGAATAGTTTACTTTTTCTATTTTTACCATTGTTGATATTTGTGCCGATTTTCAGAGTTGTGACTATGTGGGAAGTAGGATTTTCGAATGTCCCCCGTTTGGAACGTTTGACCCCTTTTCGACCCCTTATAGTGTGTTAATCGAGATCGGAATAGTTTACTTTTTCTATTTTTACCATTGTTGATATTTGTGCCGATTTTCAGAGTTGTGACTATGTGGGAAGTAGGATTTTCGAATGTCCCCCGTTTGGAACGTTTGACCCCTTTTCGACCCCTTAAAGTGTGTTAATCGAGATCGGAATAGTTTACTTTTTCTATTTTTACCATTGTTGATATTTGTGCCGATTTTAAGAGTTGTGACTATGTGGGAAGTAGGATTTTCGAATGTCCTCCGTTTGGAACGTTTAACCCCTTTTCGACCCCTTAAAGTGGGTTAATCGAGATCGGAATAGTTTACTTTTTCTATTTTTACCATTGTTGATATTTGTGCCGATTTTCAGAGTTGTGACTATGTGGGAAGTAGGATTTTCGAATGTCCCCCGTTTGGAACGTTTAACCCCTTTTCGACCCCTTATAGTGTGTTAATCGAGATCGGAATAGTTTACTTTTTCTATTTTTACCATTGTTGATATTTGTGCCGATTTTCAGAGTTGTGACTATGTGGGAAGTAGGATTTTCGAATGTCCCCCGTTTGGAACGTTTGACCCCTTTTCGACCCCTTAAAGTGTGTAAATCGAGATCGGAATAGTTTACTTTTTCTATTTTTACCATTGTTGATATTTGTGCCGATTTTCAGAGTTGTGACTATGTGGGAAGTAGGATTTTCGAATGTCCCCCGTTTGGAACGTTTGACCCCTTTTCGACCCCTTAAAGTGTGTTAATCGAGATCGGAATAGTTTACTTTTTCTATTTTTACCATTGTTGATATTTGTGCCGATTTTCAGAGTTGTGACTATGTGGGAAGTAGGATTTTCGAATGTCCCCCGTTTGGAACGTTTGACCCCTTTTCGACCCCTTAAAGTGTGTAAATCGAGATCGGAATAGTTTACTTTTTCTATTTTTACCATTGTTGATATTTGTGCCGATTTTCAGAGTTGTGACTATGTGGGAAGTAGGATTTTCGAATGTCCCCCGTTTGGAACGTTTGACCCCTTTTCGACCCCTTAAAGTGAGTTAATCGAGATCGGAATAGTTTACTTTTTCTATTTTTACCATTGTTGATATTTGTTCCGATTTTCAGAGTTGTGACTATGTGGGAAGTAGGATTTTCGAATGTCCCCCGTTTGGAACGTTTGACCCCTTTTCGACCCCTTAAAGTGTGTAAATCGAGATCGGAATAGTTTACTTTTTCTATTTTTACCATTGTTGATATTTGTGCCGATTTTCAGAGTTGTGACTATGTGGGAAGTAGGATTTTCGAATGTCCCACGTTTGGAACGTTTGACCCCTTTTCGACCCCTTAAAGTGTGTTAATCGAGATCGGAATAGTTTACTTTTTCTATTTTTACCATTGTTGATATTTGTGCCGATTTTCAGAGTTGTGACTATGTGGGAAGTAGGATTTTCGAATGTCCCCCGTTTGGAACGTTTAACCCCTTTTCGACCCCTTAAAGTGGGTTAATCGAGATCGGAATAGTTTACTTTTTCTATTTTTACCATTGTTGATATTTGTTCCGATTTTCAGAGTTGTGACTATGTGGGAAGTAGGATTTTCGAATGTCCCCCGTTTGGAACGTTTAACCCCTTTTCGACCCCTTATAGTGTGTTAATCGAGATCGGAATAGTTTACTTTTTCTATTTTTACCATTGTTGATATTTGTGCCGATTTTCAGAGTTGTGACTATGTGGGAAGTAGGATTTTCGAATGTTCCCCGTTTGGAACGTTTGACCCCTTTTCGACCCCTTAAAGTGTGTTAATCGAGATCGGAATAGTTTACTTTTTCTATTTTTACCATTGTTGATATTTGTGCCGATTTTCAGAGTTGTGACTATGTGGGAAGTAGGATTTTCGAATGTCCCCCGTTTGGAACGTTTAACCCCTTTTCGACCCCTTATAGTGTGTTAATCGAGATCGGAATAGTTTACTTTTTCTATTTTTACCATTGTTGATATTTGTGCCGATTTTCAGAGTTGTGACTATGTGGGAAGTAGGATTTTCGAATGTCCCCCGTTTGGAACGTTTAACCCCTTTTCGACCCCTTATAGTGTGTTAATCGAGATCGGAATAGTTTACTTTTTCTATTTTTACCATTGTTGATATTTGTGCCGATTTTCAGAGTTGTGACTATGTGGGAAGTAGGATTTTCGAATGTCCCCCGTTTGGAACGTTTAACCCCTTTTCGACCCCTTATAGTGTGTTAATCGAGATCGGAATAGTTTACTTTTTCTATTTTTACCATTGTTGATATTTGTGCCGATTTTCAGAGTTGTGACTATGTGGGAAGTAGGATTTTCGAATGTCCCCCGTTTGGAACGTTTGACCCCTTTTCGACCCCTTAAAGTGTGTAAATCGAGATCGGAATAGTTTACTTTTTCTATTTTTACCATTGTTGATATTTGTGCCGATTTTCAGAGTTGTGACTATGTGGGAAGTAGGATTTTCGAATGTCCCCCGTTTGGAACGTTTGACCCCTTTTCGACCCCTTAAAGTGTGTTAATCGAGATCGGAATAGTTTACTTTTTCTATTTTTACCATTGTTGATATTTGTGCCGATTTTCAGAGTTGTGACTATGTGGGAAGTAGGATTTTCGAATGTCCCCCGTTTGGAACGTTTGACCCCTTTTCGACCCCTTAAAGTGTGTAAATCGAGATCGGAATAGTTTACTTTTTCTATTTTTACCATTGTTGATATTTGTGCCGATTTTCAGAGTTGTGACTATGTGGGAAGTAGGATTTTCGAATGTCCCCCGTTTGGAACGTTTGACCCCTTTTCGACCCCTTAAAGTGAGTTAATCGAGATCGGAATAGTTTACTTTTTCTATTTTTACCATTGTTGATATTTGTTCCGATTTTCAGAGTTGTGACTATGTGGGAAGTAGGATTTTCGAATGTCCCCCGTTTGGAACGTTTGACCCCTTTTCGACCCCTTAAAGTGTGTAAATCGAGATCGGAATAGTTTACTTTTTCTATTTTTACCATTGTTGATATTTGTGCCGATTTTCAGAGTTGTGACTATGTGGGAAGTAAGATTTTCGAATGTCCCACGTTTGGAACGTTTGACCCCTTTTCGACCCCTTAAAGTGTGTTAATCGAGATCGGAATAGTTTACTTTTTCTATTTTTACCATTGTTGATATTTGTGCCGATTTTCAGAGTTGTGACTATGTGGGAAGTAGGATTTTCGAATGTCCCCCGTTTGGAACGTTTAACCCCTTTTCGACCCCTTAAAGTGGGTTAATCGAGATCGGAATAGTTTACTTTTTCTATTTTTACCATTGTTGATATTTGTTCCGATTTTCAGAGTTGTGACTATGTGGGAAGTAGGATTTTCGAATGTCCCCCGTTTGGAACGTTTAACCCCTTTTCGACCCCTTATAGTGTGTTAATCGAGATCGGAATAGTTTACTTTTTCTATTTTTACCATTGTTGATATTTGTGCCGATTTTCAGAGTTGTGACTATGTGGGAAGTAGGATTTTCGAATGTTCCCCGTTTGGAACGTTTGACCCCTTTTCGACCCCTTAAAGTGTGTTAATCGAGATCGGAATAGTTTACTTTTTCTATTTTTACCATTGTTGATATTTGTGCCGATTTTCAGAGTTGTGACTATGTGGGAAGTAGGATTTTCGAATGTCCCCCGTTTGGAACGTTTAACCCCTTTTCGACCCCTTATAGTGTGTTAATCGAGATCGGAATAGTTTACTTTTTCTATTTTTACCATTGTTGATATTTGTGCCGATTTTCAGAGTTGTGACTATGTGGGAAGTAGGATTTTCGAATGTCCCCCGTTTGGAACGTTTGACCCCTTTTCGACCCCTTAAAGTGTGTTAATCGAGATCGGAATAGTTTACTTTTTCTATTTTTACCATTGTTGATATTTGTGCCGATTTTCAGAGTTGTGACTATGTGGGAAGTAGGATTTTCGAATGTCCCCCGTTTGGAACGTTTGACCCCTTTTCGACCCCTTAAAGTGTGTTAATCGAGATCGGAATAGTTTACTTTTTCTATTTTTACCATTGTTGATATTTGTGCCGATTTTCAGAGTTGTGACTATGTGGGAAGTGGGAGAATTAGTGATGAGTGAGTCAGTGAGTGAGTGAGTGAGTGAGTGAGTGAGGGCTTTGCCTTATATATATAGAGATTAGAGATTTCTGCTCTGCAACTGCCTGGTGGCCAACATAAGTGGTCAACGGGCTGGGTTCCCTTACGGGCGATCTGGGTTTGATACAGCGTGAGATAATTTTTTTTTATTATTATTTTATTATTATTATTATTTTATTAATATATTTTTTTTTATTATTTTTATCTCTATATATATAAGGCAAAGCCCTCACTCACTCACTCACTCACTCACTCACTCACTCACTCACTCACTCACTCACTCACTCACTCACTCACTCACTCACTCACTCACTCATCACTAATTCTCCCACTTCCCACATAGTCACAACTCTGAAAATCGGCACAAATATCAACAATGGTAAAAATAGAAAAAGTAAACTATTCCGATCTCGATTAACACACTTTAAGGGGTCGAAAAGGGGTCAAACGTTCCAAACGGGGGACATTCGAAAATCCTACTTCCCACATAGTCACAACTCTGAAAATCGGCACAAATATCAACAATGGTAAAAATAGAAAAAGTAAACTATTCCGATCTCGATTAACACACTTTAAGGGGTCGAAAAGGGGTCAAACGTTCCAAACGGGGGACATTCGAAAATCCTACTTCCCACATAGTCACAACTCTGAAAATCGGCACAAATATCAACAATGGTAAAAATAGAAAAAGTAAACTATTCCGATCTCGATTAACACACTATAAGGGGTCGAAAAGGGGTTAAACGTTCCAAACGGGGGACATTCGAAAATCCTACTTCCCACATAGTCACAACTCTGAAAATCGGCACAAATATCAACAATGGTAAAAATAGAAAAAGTAAACTATTCCGATCTCGATTAACACACTTTAAGGGGTCGAAAAGGGGTCAAACGTTCCAAACGGGGGACATTCGAAAATCCTACTTCCCACATAGTCACAACTCTGAAAATCGGCACAAATATCAACAATGGTAAAAATAGAAAAAGTAAACTATTCCGATCTCGATTAACACACTTTAAGGGGTCGAAAAGGGGTCAAACGTTCCAAACGGGGGACATTCGAAAATCCTACTTCCCACATAGTCACAACTCTGAAAATCGGCACAAATATCAACAATGGTAAAAATAGAAAAAGTAAACTATTCCGATCTCGATTAACACACTATAAGGGGTCGAAAAGGGGTTAAACGTTCCAAACGGGGGACATTCGAAAATCCTACTTCCCACATAGTCACAACTCTGAAAATCGGCACAAATATCAACAATGGTAAAAATAGAAAAAGTAAACTATTCCGATCTCGATTAACCCACTTTAAGGGGTCGAAAAGGGGTTAAACGTTCCAAACAGGGGACATTCGAAAATCCTACTTCCCACATAGTCACAACTCTGAAAATCGGCACAAATATCAACAATGGTAAAAATAGAAAAAGTAAACTATTCCGATCTCGATTAACACACTTTAAGGGGTCGAAAAGGGGTCAAACGTTCCAAACGGGGGACATTCGAAAATCCTACTTCCCACATAGTCACAACTCTGAAAATCGGCCCAAATATCAACAATGGTAAAAATAGAAAAAGTAAACTATTCCGATCTCGATTAACACACTTTAAGGGGTCGAAAAGGGGTCAAACGTTCCAAACGGGGGACATTCGAAAATCCTACTTCCCACATAGTCACAACTCTGAAAATCGGCACAAATATCAACAATGGTAAAAATAGAAAAAGTAAACTATTCCGATCTCGATTAACACACTATAAGGGGTCGAAAAGGGGTTAAACGTTCCAAACGGGGGACATTCGAAAATCCTACTTCCCACATAGTCACAACTCTGAAAATCGGCACAAATATCAACAATGGTAAAAATAGAAAAAGTAAACTATTCCGATCTCGATTAACACACTTTAAGGGGTCGAAAAGGGGTCAAACGTTCCAAACGGGGGACATTCGAAAATCCTACTTCCCACATAGTCACAACTCTGAAAATCGGCACAAATATCAACAATGGTAAAAATAGAAAAAGTAAACTATTCCGATCTCGATTAACACACTTTAAGGGGTCGAAAAGGGGTCAAACGTTCCAAACGGGGGACATTCGAAAATCCTACTTCCCACATAGTCACAACTCTGAAAATCGGCACAAATATCAACAATGGTAAAAATAGAAAAAGTAAACTATTCCGATCTCGATTAACACACTATAAGGGGTCGAAAAGGGGTTAAACGTTCCAAACGGGGGACATTCGAAAATCCTACTTCCCACATAGTCACAACTCTGAAAATCGGCACAAATATCAACAATGGTAAAAATAGAAAAAGTAAACTATTCCGATCTCGATTAACACACTTTAAGGGGTCGAAAAGGGGTCAAACGTTCCAAACGGGGGACATTCGAAAATCCTACTTCCCACATAGTCACAACTCTGAAAATCGGCACAAATATCAACAATGGTAAAAATAGAAAAAGTAAACTATTCCGATCTCGATTAACACACTTTAAGGGGTCGAAAAGGGGTCAAACGTTCCAAACGGGGGACATTCGAAAATCCTACTTCCCACATAGTCACAACTCTGAAAATCGGCACAAATATCAACAATGGTAAAAATAGAAAAAGTAAACTATTCCGATCTCGATTAACACACTATAAGGGGTCGAAAAGGGGTTAAACGTTCCAAACGGGGGACATTCGAAAATCCTACTTCCCACATAGTCACAACTCTGAAAATCGGCACAAATATCAACAATGGTAAAAATAGAAAAAGTAAACTATTCCGATCTCGATTAACCCACTTTAAGGGGTCGAAAAGGGGTTAAACGTTCCAAACAGGGGACATTCGAAAATCCTACTTCCCACATAGTCACAACTCTGAAAATCGGCACAAATATCAACAATGGTAAAAATAGAAAAAGTAAACTATTCCGATCTCGATTAACACACTTTAAGGGGTCGAAAAGGGGTCAAACGTTCCAAACGGGGGACATTCGAAAATCCTACTTCCCACATAGTCACAACTCTGAAAATCGGCCCAAATATCAACAATGGTAAAAATAGAAAAAGTAAACTATTCCGATCTCGATTAACACACTTTAAGGGGTCGAAAAGGGGTCAAACGTTCCAAACAGGGGACATTCGAAAATCCTACTTCCCACATAGTCACAACTCTGAAAATCGGCACAAATATCAACAATGGTAAAAATAGAAAAAGTAAACTATTCCGATCTCGATTAACACACTATAAGGGGTCGAAAAGGGGTTAAACGTTCCAAACGGGGGACATTCGAAAATCCTACTTCCCACATAGTCACAACTCTGAAAATCGGCACAAATATCAACAATGGTAAAAATAGAAAAAGTAAACTATTCCGATCTCGATTAACACACTTTAAGGGGTCGAAAAGGGGTCAAACGTTCCAAACGGGGGACATTCGAAAATCCTACTTCCCACATAGTCACAACTCTGAAAATCGGCACAAATATCAACAATGGTAAAAATAGAAAAAGTAAACTATTCCGATCTCGATTAACACACTTTAAGGGGTCGAAAAGGGGTCAAACGTTCCAAACGGGGGACATTCGAAAATCCTACTTCCCACATAGTCACAACTCTGAAAATCGGCACAAATATCAACAATGGTAAAAATAGAAAAAGTAAACTATTCCGATCTCGATTAACACACTATAAGGGGTCGAAAAGGGGTTAAACGTTCCAAACGGGGGACATTCGAAAATCCTACTTCCCACATAGTCACAACTCTGAAAATCGGCACAAATATCAACAATGGTAAAAATAGAAAAAGTAAACTATTCCGATCTCGATTAACACACTTTAAGTGGTCGAAAAGGGGTTAAATGTTCCAAACGAGGGATATCCGAATGTTCCTCTTCCAATGTAGTCATTTTTCTGATATTTTTTTGCAAATGTTAAAAAAATAAGTCATTCCAATATCGATTAACGAATTTTTAAGGGATGAAAAGACGACGCAACATTGAAACTATACGAGGATTAACTTAATGTCTAATTAACTTAATTCCAATACAGCTACTACTTTGAAATTTAGTACTAAGAGCAAACATAAACACAATAAACTATTCCAGTTTACTATTCACAATTATAAATTTCGTTTAAAATGTCAACAAAGGAAAGTTCCTATTTTGATAAATCAATTTGTCGGGATCGAAAAGGGAGCAAACGTCTGAAGTGTGGAATACATGAATGTCTTTTGATTGCTAAAATGCTAATGGTAAAATTTCGTAGCGCAGCACAGGTATTCAGCTAGTTTATTATTATTATTATTATTTTCGTCCACTTATAAAGTAACTGTTACAGCTAACTGAAATTTGAATTAAAGATAATATTTTATTTTTAAATACGTAATGTGTTTTAATGAAGGTACATTAAAACTCTATTTACTATTCACACAAACAAGTGATTATAAATTTTGAAATATTATAAGCTGTTGAGAAATAAATGATTTTCGCAATAAACAAGAAGAACCAGTTTCTATATGGAAGAGTAAGAATGCTGTAATATTGTACATAAGCAGGAAGTCAGAAATTTTCAAAACCCTAACCGTACTTAACAAACAGTTGTTCTACCCCTATCCAACCTACTTTATAAATTGGCTTTATAAATTTAAAAAAAAAAAGAAAAGAAAAAAAAAAAAAAAATTCAACACGAGGCATCGAACCCAGGTCGCCCGTACGGGAACCCAGCACGCTGACCACTTAGCCACCTGGAGCTGCAGAGCAGAAATCTCCACTAGTATATAAGGTGTGCATATAACACTTTAGAGCCTGTTTTCTCGGAATCTTCTGGCTAGTTATTGCTTTACTGTGTGGATACCCTTAAGGTATACTACTAATCTAACGAGTCTCATCCCGATCTGAATTTCCGAGACCGTAAGGCCCCCTTGTAAGAGAGGGAGGTAGATAATAAAATAATACAGTAGAACCTCGATTAACCGTCCCTCCTTTATCCGGAACTCTCTGTTAACTGGCAATCATTTGGTCGACATCAAAAATCTCCCAAATGAGTGATAAATCATTTGTTCCTTTTTAAACTGGAATCTTTTCCCTTGCTCTAAAGTTACAGAAGTAATGGTTAGGCTTTTTTCTGTTTTTCTAAAGAACTGACATGGTTAGAGCAACCTTCGGATGCAGATCAAACTGAACTATTGCCTTCAAAAAGACTTCGGGATAGAGCAGGGAAACAATGATTATCAAGATTATTGCAACAAAAACTCATTTCCAACAATTATGTCATAAAAAAACATTAAAAGTCCTGTATTCAATAAACGAAAATCATTTACTTTTTATTGTTTTTTACAACTCTCTTTTATCCGGAATTTTCGCTTAACCGACCTACCTTTGGTCCCAATTAGGTCGGTTAATCGAGATTCTACTGTAATAATGTCTCATGAAAATAATGACTCTTCTCCCTTACTTAGTCGGCTCGATATATGTGAACACATGAACTACAAAGAAATTGAACAAGAGACGGAAATACTTAAGCAAAATGAAGTTTATTCTTTAGAAAAAATTCATAACCAAGAATTAACATTCATAGACCTAATGAAGACAAACATTTCTTAATCTTTCCAATTAACTTGTTAATTATAGTAATTACGTTTGGTGAAGAAAATGCGATTCACAAAGGAAAGACAAAGGGACTGACCGGACATCGATAGGTAGTTGTAGGCTCTTTTTAGTTTATTTTCAGAGAAGTTACATCTTTTCTGATAAGGGGCGAAGAGGTAGATTTTACTCCAGATTAACTAGACAAAACCCGCCAAATTTCCTGATTGGTTAAACTCCCCTACATGTCAACCCTTTATTTGGTCTAATCCAATGAATTTAAAATAAACTCATTTCTAGTTACCAAACGTGGTAGTCCGGGAGGCGACTGCAATTTTTGGACCCCATCGAACATCACTCTGAATTTTTTATAGAAATTGGAGAAAAGTGAGTACATTAGGAATCCACTGGTCTGCCGTGGCAAAAATGGCCAAAACTGATCAAAAATCGACTTGGAATGAGTTGAACTAAAACTCGATTGCCAAATGTGTCATAACTTGCCAAAAATAGAATAAACTTTTTCGTGTGGCAACCCACTGCATTTTGATTTTCAATGTGAAAAAGCGCAAACGATTTCTGATCTCTGGCTCGGAAAACTAGTATCTTTTTAAAGTAAGCCAAATTGGCGACATTAGTTACGTCATCAGTTACGTAATGTTTATTGCCAACTTGGCTCCCTTTCATTAGATGCAAGTAGACCGTCGCCAGATATCTGAATCGTCTGCAACCTTCTTAATTGAAAATTAAAGAGTGAGGGTTACCAAATCGAAAAAAAAAAAAAAAAAAAAAAAAAAATGCTCATTATTTGGCAAGTTATGGCGCATTTGGCAGTTGGATTTAGTTCAACTTATTCAAAGTCGATTTTTGATCAGTTTCGGCCATTTTAGCCACGGCAGACCAGTGGATTCGTAATCTACTAACTTTTCTCTAATTTCTATAAAAAATTCAGAATGATGTTCGATGGGGTCCAAAAGTTGCAGTCGCCTCTCAGTCTATGGGTGGAGTTTCTTCCGGTCAAAAGGGGTCAAGTGACTCATTTACTTCATGGATGTGGGACCCTGTCAGAGAAATTTCCCTGTATAAAATCATTTAACTTTAACCCCTTAAGTTTTTACTAGAAGAAAAAGTGTTGTACGAACTCAATAAAGCTACCTTACAACAATTGTCAAGCTTTAATAACAGATTCAGTATACTTAACTTCAGGCACAGCGATAATTCAAGCAACACAAATGTAAACAAGCGTTGATTTACTTTCAAAGTAATTCTCGAAATCCAACTAATTAAATTCCACGAGTCGGTTGTTTTTATATCCTCGCCTGCTTACCTTCGCGAAAAACACAGAACAGTCGATCTGGCGATCAGCACGTGCTGCAAAATTCCTCGATTCACTCCGGTTGGTTGGTTGTTTTCAGATTATCTGGCGCCGTCAGCAGCACGAGGGCTATAATGCACCGAAACATTCGTCATTAGACAAGCCAACATGCATTTGCAAACACCCACGCCTAACACGGGACTCGGAACCCGCAACCTCGCGGTCTAGAAGCTAGCACGCTAACCACTATACCGTTTGGTCGGCCGATTCACTTCTGTATTGCCAACTTTGTCAAGCCTGTCTTATCCCTGTTAATAAATAAATTTAACAAAATAGAACTTTAAGGGGGTATGGTACCGAAATTTCTTCAAAAATCCCAATTTTTTTTTTCTGATTTTAAAAAATAGTTCATACATTCCTGAAGAGAATGATGTTTTTATCTTATTCCTCCGGTGATTAGAACGCCACAAAATTACCTGTGATTTAAACATCACTAATGGGCGTAACACCTTGAAGCGTCTGCTTAAAGGGCGTTTTTCGAGCACTAGTGTTTTTCACAGATGTTGCATATTCAAATCGATATATCTCCAGAACCATTAACAATTGGCTATTCAAATTTTTGGAGCATTTAATTTATATAGTTTTAAATATTTCGTCTTCGCAGAATTTTATTTTTTTAATTCTGTTTTAAAATATAATTTTTAGCGTAAAATATAATATAAAAAAAAAGCAAAAATTTCAATATTTTAACTTTGAAATTTGTTAAAATTTTTTTTAGTTCACCTATCAAAATTCTGTGAAGACAAAATTTTCTTTATATAATTATGTATAACAGAAAGCTTTCACTTTGAAATTTTTTTTATTTTTTCTTGACTTTTATATCAAAATACGCAAACATCAATTATTATGGATTTTTCTTGGTTTTTAAATTTTTTTTAAATAACAAAACACAATATTTAAAAAAAAAACATTTTCTCAAAGATATATAAATAGTATCTCATACATAAAATAAATTTTTGACGTAAAAATGTACATAAATACAGTTTTTTTATTTTCGGTACCGCACCCCCTTAAAAAGAAACACGCACGCTTTTAACAATTGTGTGCAGAAAAATCGCTTAACAGTATCTTCGGGGTTTTTCTCGTTTATCAAAAATATGCTTATATTGGCTGAATTAAAAAAAACGCTTCTGTATCACTCCTACCAAAAATTCAATCCTCGATATTTGACCCTTCCATTTTTAGGGCAATACGATCTGGTCTAATTTCGGTTGGTTGGTTGTTTTCAGATTATCTGGCGCCGTCAGCAACACGAGGGCTATAATGCGCCGAAACATTCGTCATTAGACAAGCCAACATACATTTACAAACACCCATGCCTAACACGGGACTCGGAACCCGCAACCTCGCGGTCCAGAAGCTAGCACGCTAACCACTATACCGTTTGGTCGGCTGGTCTAATTTCGGAAACCCGCAAAACGTGTTCAAGAGGATATAATACACTGGACGGCAATATACTAAACTTCAACTTAACTAGACATCACTTAGACGATAGATCGTCACAGTGCTCATAGGTATTTAATCCATTTTGGCGGCGTGAAAGCATTATGTTCGCCAAACCACAACCCTGTAGAGAACAAAAGGCTGTAAAGTTTGGCGAGAATTATGTCCTCACTCCGCCAAAATGGATTAAATACCTATGAGCACTGTGACGATCTATCGTCTAAGTGATGTCTAGTTAAGTTGAAGTTTAGTATAGATCATTTTCTTAAACTTGGGTATAATAATGACTATATGACAACTTAAGCAAATGAGCGAACTGTTGTACCATAGTCATTGGCGCCGGCAGAACTATTTTCAAGGGGGGGGGGGGGGGGCTGCAGAGGACGCACAAAGAGGTGCAAAATAGTTCATTTTTTGTACAAACGGTAACTTTGGATTGGATATCTTAATGGTATTTTTATTTGTCATGATCGTATTAAATATCTTATTCATTGACTATTTTTATATTTTTAAACCTATATTATACTTCTATTTCAGTGAAACTTACCACTTTTCTCTTCATTAAGGGGGTCCGGTACCGAAAATAAAAAAAACTTTATTTATGTACATTTTTATGTCAAAAATTTATTTTATGTATGAGATACTATTTATATATCTTTGAGAAAATGTTTATTTAAATATTGTGTTTAGTTACTTAAAAAAAAAATTAAAAACCAAGAAAAATCCATAATAATTGATGTTTGCGCATTTTGATATAAGTCAAGAAAAAAAAATTTTTTTTTTTAAAGTGAAAGCTTTCTGTAATACATAATTATATAAAGAAAATTTTGTCTTCATAGAATTTTAATAGGTGAATTAAAAAAAAAATTAAAAAAATTCTCAAAGTTAAAATATTGAAATTTTTGCTTTTTTTTTATGTTATCTTATACGCTAAATGTTATATTTTAAAACACAATTAAAAAAATAAAATTCTGTGAAGACAAAATATTTAAAACTATATAAATTAAATGCTCCAAAAATTTGAATAGCCAATTATTAATGGTTCTGGAGATATATTACCGACCAAACGGTATAGTGGTTAGCGTGCTGGCTTCTAGACCGCGAGGTTGCGGGTTCGAGTCCCGTGTAGGCATGGGTGTTTGTAAATGTATGTTGGTTTGTTAAATGACGAAATGTTTCGGCGCATTATAGCCATCGTGTTGCTGACGGCGCCAGATAATCTGAATACAACCAACCAATCTGGAGATATATCTATTTGAATATGCAACATCTGAGAAAAACACTAGTGTTCGAAAAACGCACTTTAAGCAGACGCTTCAAGGTGTTGCGCCCATTAGTGATGTTTAAATAACAAGTAATTTTGTGGCATTCTAATCACCGGAGGAATAAAATAAAACCATCATTCTCTTCAGCAATGTATGAACTATTTTTTTAAATCAAAAAAAAAATTTAGGATTTTAGAAAAAATTTCGGTACTGGACCCCCTTAACTTTCAAAATATAGGGGGGGGGGGGTAAGTGCACCTCCTTGCCCATTCTTGGCGATGCCCATGACCACAGTGTTGTCGCAAGAAGATAATGAGGAACTTGCACTAGTGGTGGAAAATGAATATTTTTGGTATTTTCTAGTGTTATCCAACGAATATATTTCAGCAGTGCAATTATTTTTTTTTATCTTTATGCTTTCAATTAATCGAATATCTAGTTTGAAATTAGCCGAAATCAAAGCAAAAGTCACGTGACCAAAAACGCATGAAAAAACCGTGACGTGGTTCCTCAGAGATAAAGTTGCAAAATGAAGGAGAAACCATACTTATTCCTTCCTCATCTAAAACAGGTTTTACGTCTAAAACAGGTTTTAGACTGGTTCATTATCTGCGCGTTGACGTTTCACGCAAAAGTTGCTTTTTCCCGCCAAATCGTAAAGGGAAAAACTAAATATTTTTTTAACTATCTATCCGAGCTCAAGTTTTTGAAAGAATGGTATTGTTTTTCATGATTTTTTCTCTACTTTTATTTAAAAATAAAACCAAAAAACGTGAAAATTCCTCATTGTAAAAGAAGGAAGCTATGTTCTTGATTCAGTAGTAATGGGTAATTGTTTGTGAATGCATGTAATATATTCCCTTTGGTACTTTCATTTCCGCTGTAGTACTTTCTAGAGTTTTCCGGTGTTAGCACGAAACACCTTTAATCTGGTCTGGTCTAGCTTAAACCGGCTTGAACCGGTTCTTTGGCGCTCTCCCATCTATAAAAAAACCAGTTTGCTTTTCAGCTACACACTTTTTGTTATAACTTAACTCCTTGCTATAGCAAAGAGTCGCCACTGCTCTCCTCGTCTCTCGTATCTGGAAATAAACTCTTGTTTCAACTCGACCACGACTTACTTCTTATGACGGTCAACACCCAATGTACAGTTCTATGTATGATGGAATGTGATTTGGTGGAATTTGAAAGTGGTGTGATAGTAGTTTAAAGTTTCACTTCAGTCGTGGCGTTTTTTGATAGTTTCCCAGCAAATCATATCCTAAAATGGAGTATCTGTTTTTTGTGTAAAACTGCTGTGCTACATCACAATGGTAAATGAAATGGTATTCTCTGATATTTCAAAACCTTAAACTCATGGCATCAGACAGTGGTTTCCAGAAATGTCTGAATTGCACATTTAAATACAATTTTTCGGTTTCGATTGTACATCCGGTATGAAATTGTTTTCCAGATGTTTTTTTCTTAACCTTTAACTGAGCCGACCAAACGGTATAGTGGTTAGCGTGCTAGATTCTAGACCGCGAGGTTGCGGGTTCTAGTCCCGTGTTAGGCATGCGTGTTTGTAAATGTATGTTGGCTTGTCTAATGATGAATGTTTCGGTGCATTATAGCCCTCGTGTTGCTGACGGCGTCAGATAATCTGAATACAACCAACCAACTTAACCTTTAACTGCTGTATACGGTCTGACAGACCGCGAGTCATTTTTTGTAGAATGCTTCTATCCCCTAAAATATTACATCTTTGATTTTTATATTAATTTTTCCTATACTTGTGTTTCTTAAATTTTAAACTGATGTTCACCAATTTGTTTGGTGCAGTACGAACCACGCGTTGCCCTTGCACAAAAAATACCAAACAACCCAACCACAACAGTTGAAGATTAAAACCCCGATTTTTGCAGCCTATACCCTTGTTTTTTTTGAAAATGGTATCAAGAGAGTTTTTCTAGGTTGAGATTGTAACTTTGAGACCAAAGATGATCTAACAAACTTGCGAAGTTTGGTGTTGAGCTGCGTCGTAACAGAGACAAATCTTAATGTAATTTCCACATAGAACGAATCTTACGTTTTGAACCTAACCTGTGTAAATATCTTTCAGAAAAATATAAATAAATGTAATATTTAAAATAACAGGCTGTATTTAAATCTATCCGGTTTAATCTTAATCGGTTACATCTTAATTCCTTCATTAAGATAGAGACCCGAAATCAACCTCAATCAACAATGAAACTGCCACATTTGCGAAATGTTTGGTTGGTTGTATTCAGATTATCTGGCGCCGTCAGCAACACGAGGGCTATAATGCGCCGAAACATTCGTCATTAGACAAGCCAACATACATTTACAAACACCCATGCCAACACGGGACTCGAACCCGCAACCTCGCGGTCTAGAAGCTAGCACGCTAACCACTATACCGTTTGGTCGGCGCGAAATGTTTGCGAGCAGCTGTGGTGAATGTGCATCAAGATTGGAATTTCAGACAAGTAACTGGGTTTGAACGAGCAAATTATCGATTTTATTGATTGATTAATAAAAGAGAATTCGAAACGGTAACAGTGCAGCAAATTGCACCAGATATTAACCCTTTGCACTCGTAAATATGCTTTAGAAAGTTAGCAAATCACTCGGAATTTTTTTTCATGTTCAATCAAGAAGATTTTTTTTTTTTATGGAAATGTGTTCCAACTTAACTAGAAGGTTTACCATCCTTAAATCAAAAATTTAAAAATATAGCCCCTGAATACACCCCTTGACCAAGGATAGGAATGTGGCCACATAATATTTTATTTTCCAAAGTGTCAAAATAATTTATTGAAACTACTAAGAATACTTAAGTATATTACACTACACCGCTTTAACCCTTTGCATTCTGCTGTCCTCTCTCAGGGGACATCGTAATCTAGCATATCACTCGGATGTGCCCTCTCAGGGGACATTAAAGTTTATTAGTAATTACGGATAATTAATTTTTCCCAGCACAACTTTTTGAGAAATACATGTTTCCCTGAAGTTTTCTCTTGAAATGACACAAGAAATCAAATCCAAATATGGTAAAATTACCAATATATATAAACATTTCAGCGGGGTTTTGTGTCAAAAGAGAACTTGAGAAATATTGGTTCACGACGGTCCGAGCACTTTTCTGCGCCATTTGAAAGGAGCGATAGGGAGTTTCTCGATGGTTGGGTTTGTTGAAATATACTGGCTCAAGGGCAACACTAGGGCTGAGGTGCTGGTATTCGTCCAGAATGGTTCGGAGTGCAAAAGGTTAAAAATCTAAGAAATGTAATAATATGAACAAACTATATAAACAATATTTAGGGGCGAAACGTAATGCCGGCACCTCCACCAAAGCAAATCAACTTCGAACAGAAATGTTTTGGTTAAGTTATCACAGTTTGCCCAATACAGATGCGATGTCCCCTGTACGGGGACATACGATCGCGATGGTAAAACGAGTGATGTCCCCCATACGGGGACATACGAGTGAAAAGGGTTAATCAAGGATCTTCTCAAAGTATTTCTGAGTGCAATATCTGGCAATAATCAGTCCTGTATTATGACAAAAGGAGGTCATAACGAAATATTGACGGGTCGGTCATAATATAGTGGTCGCTCAGTGTTGTGTATTTGGACAAGATTTCGCGCTTTAGATTCAACTTTTGTAAAATCTACATTTTTTACTTTATGTTTTA
This sequence comes from Linyphia triangularis, assembly GCA_963978545.1. Taxonomy (NCBI): domain Eukaryota; kingdom Metazoa; phylum Arthropoda; class Arachnida; order Araneae; family Linyphiidae; genus Linyphia; species Linyphia triangularis. Next base: position 87,847,205 of record OZ021728.1, read on the forward strand.
AAAAGATATAAAGAAATATTAACGGGTCAGTCATAATGTAGTGGTCGCTCAGTGTTGTGTATTTGGACACGATTTCGCGCTTTAGATTCAACTTTTGTAAAATCTACATTCTTTACTCTATGTTTTAAAAAGATTTAACGAAATATTGACGGGTCGGTCATAATGTAGTGGTCGCTCAGTGTTGTGTATTTGGACACGATTTCGCGCTTTAGATTCAACTTTTGTAAAATCTACATTCTTTACTTTATGTTTTAAAAAGATTTAACGAAATATTGACGGGTCGGTCATAATATAGTGGTTGCTCAGTGTTGTGTATTTGGACACGATTTCGCGCTTTAGATTCAACTTTTGTAAAATCTACATTCTTTACTCTATGTTTTAAAAAGATTTAACGAAATATTGACGGGTCGGTCATAATGTAGTGGTCGCTCAGTGTTGTGTATTTGGACACGATTTCGCGCTTTAGATTCAACTTTTGTAAAATCTACATTCTTTACTCTATGTTTTAAAGAGATTTAACAAAATATTGACGGGTCGGTCATAATATAGTAGTCAATTATGTATTTGGACACGATTTCGCGCTTTAGATTCAACTTTGGTAAAATCTACATTCTTTACTCTATGTTTTAAAAATATTTTTCTTCACTTAAATGTAAACCAGATTCTAAATAGATTTTTGTCATAGCTCTTTGAGAAAGCAGCTCTCACACTCTGATCAATTTCCTATATTTAAAATAAATTTTCCTCTTTTCAATCACTTTCTTCTTTTTCTATTACACTTCTTTCAAAATTAATTTATTAGTTATTCATAATTGGTTGGTTGTTTTCAGATTATCTGGCGCCGTCAGAAACACTAGGGTTTTAATGCTTCGAAACATTCGTCATTAGATAAGTCAACATACATTTACAAACACCCATGCCTAACACGGGGCCGACCAAACGGTATAGTGGTTAGCGTGCTAGCTTCTAGACCGCGAGGTTGCGGGTTCGAGTCCCGTGCTAGGCATGGATGTTTGTAAATGTATGTTGGCTTGTCTAATGACGAATGTTTCGGCGCATTATAGCCCTCGTGTTGCTGACGGTGCCAGATAATCTGAAAACAACCAACCAAACCTAACACGGGACTCGAGCCCGCAACCTCGCGGTCTAGAAGCTAGCAAGCTAACCACTATACCGTTTGGTCGGCTATTCATAATTGACCTGATTCAATTGATCGAAATTTGAACACTTATTTTTTTTTCTAAAGTGTTAGTTGCAGTTAAAAAAAAATTCAGTATGGTAAATTATTTTGATTGATTTTTTCTGTTGTCAGATCAGTATATATATTCTCCTGGACAAGTAAAAACAACCTTTTCCCTTAAAAGAAAGTTTATTGGTCTCGGTAGCAAAAAACTTATTAATGTATTGTTACAAATTTCTGTATATTTGTAAATATTTCGTAGTATTAGTTATGTAAAAAGGAAAATTTATGCACATTTCGCATAAGGCAGTGCAAGAGTTTGTCTTTACTTCGCTTTCCTGCAATGCGTCTCTTAATGCTTGAAAACGATTTTTACAAGGAGAAAGCCATTTAACATTATGGTTAATGGTAATCTCGTCAAGTTGACGACGGTTTTGGCGACTAATTTTGGTCGCCGAATTCGGCGAGAAATCGCCAAATGTCGCCAAACTTGGCGACTATTTGGCGACACTTTCGGTTCCCATGTTCGGTTCCCATAAGGGTGCGATCTGGGAAATTCTCCAAATTTTTACTCTAGAAGATTCACGATGGAAGCTTTCCTATATAAGGCCAATACAGAGTTGAGTTAGTTAGTTAGTTGTCTCTCAGCGAGCATTCAGAGTAGTTCCGAAAGTGAACTGTATTGCATTGTCTTTTGCGTCGATTTTAGCAGTTGTGTATCTAGTTTTTAACTGCTGTTTGTGATCCATTGTAGTGTAAAGAGCTGCATTGAATCTATTAGAAAGGGAAGTTCTGGAGTTGTAAAAGAATCTGCGAAGAGTTACATCGGAATAAATTTCTTCAAGTTTTTATCTGCTTTGGCTTCAAGTCTTTCGAACCCACCCACCAACAGTATTTTTTTTTTGTAGTCCAGTACTGCTCGTTGGAAATTTGTTACTGGAAAACTAAGAGGAAAGTCCTAGTAAGGATCATTCCCTGTACTCGCTATGTTACAACCTTCTAGCCCAGTGCATTTAGAAACTACTTTCTATAAAAGCCTTGAAATTTGGCAAGTAGGTACGAAAAAGATCACTGAATGAAATGACAGAAATTAGAAACTCGAAAACAGCGTCTAATATATTTTATTTTATGTTTGAAATCCTTACGTCAATGCATATACAGTGGCTCCATCTGGTGTTGTTTTTTGATACTTTAATTTTCATTTATAATTAGATGGACATTAAATGAAAACAATTTCTGTCATTTCATTAAGTGGTCTTTTTCGTACCTGCTCACCAAATATCAAGGTTTTATACAAAGTAGTTTCTAAATGCATTGGACTAGAAGATTGTAACCAAGAGGGAATGATCCTTACTAGGTCTACCTCTTAACTGTTACATTTATTTAACCCCTTTCAAACTATTAATTGAATAAAAACCACTATTAGGTAAATTCGTAATATACGTAGTAGATCGACACGATTTTGAGATATCAGCGACAAAGCCAAAATGACGAGTTTTTGCGTTTGTCTCGCTTAGTCAATATGGTGGTAGATTCAAAATGATGGACATGGTAAAAATTGGAGTTCAGGTATTCATCATTAATTATTGCTGCTATCATTAAAATAATGTAGCTATCGGCGGTAAATTAGGATATGACAACTCAAACATTCCAATAATTATTCCAAAATCGTTGTTGCTCATGCGCAACAAAAAATAGTTACCTACAAATTTGCACCAGTCTTTTGTTGCCGCAGACACTATACTAAACTTCAACTTAACTTGACATCACTAGACGGTAGATCGTCACAGTGCTCATAGGCATTTAATCCATTTTGGCGGCGTGAAAGCATAATGTTCGCCAAACCACAACCCTGTAAAGAACAAAAGGCTATAAGGTTTGGCGAGGATTATGTCTTCACTCCGCTAAAATGGATTTATTGCGTATGAGCACGTGAAGATCTATCGTCTAGTGATGTCAAGTTAAGTTGGAGTTTAGTATAGCAATGGCAAAGTTTATAAACTGAAATAAAATCTTAATTGAAAGCATTTTTGTAGCAGTTAAACTCATCGTGAATCATTAATCTGCCAAGGAACTATCAATTTTAAAAATTTGGGAACCGTTTCAGTTTTAAACTTTTCTTTTAATTTATTTTTGCAGTAGCATAAAGTGAAATAGCTTCCAAAATAGTGTAACTGACAGCTTACAGAAAGAAGAGTTTTCCAAAACATTCAGGAAAAAGCAGTTTTCCTTTTTATTTGTGAATTTTTAATTCTTCGGCAATTGGTTTCGTTTGTAATGTAATTACATTTGTAATCTTCTTGTGGTTTCTTGATAATTTGTTACTGATTAAACCTTAAGTAATTTATTAGTTTACTAGCTTTACCCGTGCTTTTCAACAAAATTCCATTTTGTATATATTTTTAAAACCTTTCTATAGTTACCACGTTTTAAGCTTTTACAGATGGCAACAAAGTGTTACAAACTACCATAGTGTACGCATTTATGTATCGCGTTTTTAATTATAAATAACAGAATACAATAAAAAAAAATAACTTTCACAGTAGCATGTTGACAAATAGCACACAACTGATTTTGTAGCGAATATCTTTTTGAAAAATGTCATTTTATTTTCACTTCAACATCGTAAACATTCTAGTTAAACTTTTTAAAAAGTAAATAGTTAAAGAACTGAGTTTAAAATTAACTAGGAGGGTGGAACATAGCACAACTTTCAATTATTTTATGATACTTGTCACTGCATATAATTTGACGTAGATTAAGTGGTTTATCGTCTTCATATTTTCATTAATTTAAACATTGACCAGTTTGGCAAGATTTTTGGCAATAATTATTACATTGGCGTAAAACGACACCGCAAAACTGGCGAAATTGGTTATATGTTTCGATCAAGTGAAACAGAGGAGAATAAGTCGTTGAACGGCAAAGCTCAAAAAAAAAAAATTCTATCTCAAAGACATTCGGTTTTCAATTTTTACGCTTTTATCGCATTTCTACGAGAATATCGGAGGTGGAAATGTTTAGAACACGTACTTTGCTGAAAAAAATAATTTTTTCAATGGCAGCTACTTTGTGTGCATGTGCAATTTTGACGAAAACCTTATTGATAGGTACCATACCCACCTCTAACCCTTATGCAAAAGTTGAACATCGTAGGTCAATCCGTTCGGAAGTTATGCTGGACACGAACGTACACACGTACATTTTTACTAGAATTCTTTTTTTGAACTCAACACTTTCCTAAAAATCTAGAAATACACCCCCTCCCCCTTTTTTTGACCGAATGTAATACTTTCATTACCCTACACTACCATAGGGATATTTAAAAGTAAAAATCTTCTTCAAATTAACAATAAATCTACATAAAAGAATAAGCGTAAAAAAATAAATTAAAACTCGCAAAATTCCAGAATTTCCAATCAATCGCTGTTGAAACGGGTTTCCCAAAAATGACCGCGAGGATTTAAAAAAAAAAAAAAAAAAAAAAAAAAAAAAAAAAAATGGAAAGCGATAGAAATGCACGGTTTATGCTCATTACATTATCACATTATGCTCTTAAATAACCAGATAATTCATCCTCAACAATTTTCAAAATCAGTTACAAAGCTCGTCAGTAGATGGCGCTGATATTCTGTGCGCATTCCGACCATTCAGATCAGTATAATTTCTACATCCTAGCGTATGCTTCGAAAATGGTTTTTTCGCTAGAACAGCGTATTTTTACTGTTTAGGAGTTTCACCACCTGGACCGCAGTTATTCTCAGACAGCGCCACGTTGTTGCTACAAATGATGGTTATTTTGAAAACAGTGTTTGGTAGTATTCCCTAGTCATTAGCGCCATCTATTGACGAACTTTGTAACTAATTTTAAAAATTGGTAAGAATATATTCCCTGGTTATTTAAGCAAAATGCATCAAACCATACATTTCTATCTCCTTCGTTTTTTCTTTTTTTTTTTAAATTGATTTTTCAAATCGTTGGTCATTTTTGGGACACCCGGTAGCTTCTAGCCGTTTGGATGTTCTGAATATGTGCTGAACGTTCCTTAGATACGAGATCAGTTTTAAATGTGGTAGTAATAAACAAACAAAATTTCAGTTTTGTACATTAAAATGATACAATGGAGACATTTAGACAAATCTTAAGATACCACACAAGATACATTTGTAGTAATTCGAACTTTTTTGTGAGTTTAAAAAATAGATAATCGGATTAAATTCAAAACTTTTGTACACCCGCAAGCATTTATTTGGAAGCCCAACGTAAATATAATAATACTATCATATTAGATGATATTACATGAATTTAAAGACTTTATGTATTTACCAGTTTTTTTCGTAAGTTAATCGTCCAGTTACAAAATCGGCAATGTAGAGAATATATATATATATATATCCCTAGTTAATATATTGTTACGAATTTTTGTATATTTGTAAACATTTCGTAGTGTTAGCAGGGCATTTAACATTATGGTAATGGCAATCTCGCCAAATTGGCGAGATAGAGCCAAGTTGGCGACGGTTTTGGCGACACTTTCGGTCCCCATGTACATGTATAGGACTTTTCGACTACGATCTGGAAAGTTCTCCAAATATCTACCTCTAGAAATTTCAAGAAGGTTTGATTCCTATATAAGTCGGCCAAGCTAGCGGGGGATAAGTCAGTTAATAGTTGACTGGAGTTACTGACTGGGTTGGTTAGTCAGTTGTTGACTGGAGTTAGGTTAGTCAGATGTTGACTGGAGTTAGTCAGGTAGTTGATTGAGTTGAGTCAGTGAGTTGACTGGAATTACTGTATTGAGATACTGAGTCTCAGTGAGCATTCAGAGAGTTCCGAAAGCGAACTGTATTGTATTGTCTTTTGCAGTGATTTTAACAGTTGTGTTGTCAAGTTTTTAACTGCTGTTTCGTGCTCTATTGTTGTGAAAAGAGCTGTACTGAGTCTACTAGAACGAGAAGTTCTGGAGTTGTAAAGGAATCTGTGAAGAGTTGTATTGGAATAAATTTCTGCAAGTTTTGATCTGCTTTGGCTTCAAATCTTTCGAACCCATCCACGCGATAATATTCTACTTTCAATCACTCATATGTTTATATAGGGTAATGAAAGTATAGCATTCGGTTAAAAAAAATAGATTTTTTTTGCATTTCTCCACGTTTTGGAGCAACCTGATAAAAAAAAAGGGGTCTAAGAAAATGCCTGTGTACTTGATTAGCATAACTCTCGAACAAAATGACCTAAGATGTTCAAATTTGGTGGGCTGGTTAGTGGTAGTCGTGGAACCTTCCACTTAGGTTTTCGTCAAGTCGAGCATCCGCATAAGGCTAAAATAATGAAATAATCACGTTTTTCAGCAATTGCTAAAACGATTTTGATTCAAATCCCTGTGCTAATGCCTCTTCATGTGTTCTAATCACCTGTAGTTTCGAAATTCTCGTTTTGTATAATCGACAAGCGTAAAAAGTTGAAAGACGAGTGCCTTTAGCATAGAACTCTTTGCCCTTGAGCATCGTCCATCAACGATTGATTGTTTTCTGTTTCACGCTCAAGAAAGGACAATGTAATGTCTATCGAATAACATCGCAAATTTCGCCATCTTGGCCTTTTTGTTTGCCCTTCTAACAATTATTGCCAAGAATATTGCCAAACTGGCCATTTTGATTTAAGTGAGGGGAAAATATTAAAACGGTAAATAGTGACATAAATTTTAATGCAATGACCAATATTATAGAGTGATTGAAAGTTGTGCGATGTTCCATATCCTTAGTTAATGTCCGATATAGTTCAGAATTCGCAGAAGTGTTACTTTAAAAAACAAATGGTTTTCTTCAGAGATGACGATATAAAATGAGACTTTACATAATTGAATTTTAAGCTAAAAATATTTTAATTTAAAATTTTTGAATTAAAATTTCAAATGTTTAAATAAAATTTGTAATATTCTAAAATTTCGATACCATGGTATTTTTTTTTTCTTCAAATTTTTAATTTTTTTTTTTTTTTTTTTTTTTTTACATATATTTATAATAAATTTCACTCAAAATGATGTTTCGAAAACTATCATTGATTCATTTTCAAAACTGCAATACACAAGTTGAGTTTTAAAAAATCGTTAATATTGTTTAATTAATCACTGGTTTAACAAAAGATATGTATTTTTTTCTCTCATTAATGCAAAGCTTGAATGCTCAGAATAAGAGAGTAAAATTTTCAGTTTCTAATTAAATAAATTAAGAAATTAGTTTTTTGGCTCTTCTGTAAAATTTAATTTTGGTACCGGTTTTGAAACAAAGCAAATTGATAATTTTTCGACTGATTAAAATCTTAAAATGCCTACTTAACACATGGAAAATAATGACGTACATGCTGATATTTTACTCCTTAGATTTGTAAAAATTATACTTCACCTATACATAATACGTTTTTCTTTGTCATTTTGAAAAGTAGAATTGCTCCGTTGCTAATAGCAGTGCTATTTTCCATTTACTTGTCAGTTAACGTGGCTTCGGAAAATAAATGTCATTTAGAATAATTTAAAATGTTAAAATAGCTTTTACGTTTCTTTGAACGTTATTATTCATATCCCAGACGTCATAAATTTAAACAGAATTACCAATGTCTTGTTTATCTCATCTTCAAGAGCTTTCTAAAAATGATAGCTAAGCCTACACTTAGCTGAAACTTTCAATTACGTTAGGTTTTACCAAGCATTCTATACTTTGTTGCTGAGTTAAGCTTTATTTCACTTTCGTTTCATCAAATTGATAGATATGTTTCTGAGGAGATTACCTCGGTAATGCCACCGAAGGGACATTTATCGGCTCAATAGTTATTTCATTTAAGGTAATAAAACATCGGGTTGAAGAAGCTCGTTTTATGACCTTCATAACTTTCTATGCGCTTTCTGGAACAATGGGAGTTTTTATTTTAGGATTACAAGAATGTATTGTTGCACAAATTGTCTGTATATAGTGTAAATAGTGACGTATTACTTTAAAATTCTATTGTAATTTATTTTTATCTTATTTTATTTATTAACAGCGATTATACAGGTTAGAAAAAGGTGGCAGCACCTAAAGTAATCGAGAAATTTCGAGATGTTTCTTTTCCGACGAATTGGCTGGAAATTTCGCGAATGTTCTCTCGTGCCAAGTATAAATAAGACTGGAGATCGGGAAAGTTTTCAGATTGACTTCGGACTTCTATGAAAGCTGATCGCTTTGTTTACCTACTAGAGTGGACTTGTATAATCGCTGTTTTCGAAGTTGTTCTTACTGAAGCTTGTGTTGTAGCTTGTGAGCGATTACACTGTTGTCTGTGAATAAATTTTGTGCCTTTGAAGAGTGAATAAACAGTAGTGTTCATCTTAAAAACTGTGCCATCATTGCCTCAGTGGAAAAATTCATAACAGTATTTTTTATACGTTTTTGATTTTTAGAATTTACAAGATAAATATGAATTGCTTTTTTTTTTTAAAGTTTGTACAGAATATTCGTAATTGAATTTTTGACGTTTAATGATTTCTGGAGCCTATAGTAACAAACTGATCTTAATTATATCATGATTCTCAAAATTGAGGTCATACCAAAATGATGTTGTAAGACAGAAACAAGTGAGACGTAACGTATACTCCGCATGTGAGATTGATTAGATGAATTATTACTTTCAATTACCCATATGTATACATAGGGTAATGAAATTATAGTATTCAGTAAAAAAAAAAAATCATTTTTTTTTTTTTGCATTTATCCATGTTTTGGAACATCCTGATCTCAAAAAAGTGATCTATAAAAAATGTGTGTCTGTGTGACGTGGTCAGCATAACTCCCGAACAAACAGGTCTACGATGCTCAAATTTGGTGTACGGGTTGGTGATGGCACAAGGACCTAACCATTAAGGTTTTCGTCAAAATCGTGCATGCGTATAAGGTAGCTGCCATTGAAATTTTTTTTTTAATGATTGCTGAAAAACGACTCCATCGATTTTGATCAAAATCGCTGTGGTTATGCCACTTAAGGTGTTCTAAACATCCCCACCTCCGAAATTCGCTTAAAAATGCTTTGCGTAAGAAGTTGAAAATCGAATGCCTTCAACACAGAGTTCTCTTTGCTTGAACATAGAACTTCAACGATAATTTTTTCTCCTCTCCTAAATTTCACTTATAAGAAAGGATAATACAAGAATTATCGCAAAAAATATCGCCAATCTGGCCATTTTTTCTAAAGGAATGATGAAAATATAAAAATGGTATATGACACAAATCCACCTCAGTATTATAGTGCAATTGAAAGTTGTGCAATGTTTCACACATCTAGTTTTTTGAGGAGTTCAACAGAGTTGAATATTGTATTTTACTGCAGAGATATTTAAGATTCCTTAGGTTTCCTCAACGTAGTGAAATTACGATTTCAAATTGTCTATAGTGCTGCCATCTATCGTACATTAACGTAACTTCCTTAAATTTTCGGACTAAATCGGAATTTTGTAGTCTCGATTTTCAAACAAACGCTATGTGCAATTCTGAATAATCAGTTCACCAGAAGCAGTATTTAGCCTTTAAATTGGTATATCATTTACCAATTTTGGTTTTGTATAAAGGGAGAAAAGGATTCTTTCCAGAAAAAAAAAAAAAAAAACCTTTCCAGAAATGCTGTATAAAGTACACATTAGTTCAAATTTTCGCCGCCAGATGGTTATTTTAATAATTTTAAAATTATAGTTGAAATATTTTAGGGTAGATAACTTTCCGGATTTTCTCTGGTATGTCTGCATCAAGAGATTTTTTTTTTTTTAAATTTTTTTAAAAATTTTTTTTTAAAATTTTTTTTTTAAATTTTTTAAAAAAAATTTTTAAAAAATTTTTTTTCAAATTTTTTTTTTCTTTTGAATTTTTTTTTTTAAAGAATTTTGTTTGTGTAATTTGCCGCGGGACGGTATCTAAATGCATTTCAACTGCATTGAAATAAAATTTCATGACCCGGGAAAGCGACAGATAAACTACGAAAAAGACCAATGGCCCACAAAATGGTAATTTGTATTGTTTACGACACCTAATATATGAACTGACATATAAAAGCACAGATTACTATGCTACTTTTTTAATAATACAGAGCCCACCTGATGGCTGTATGGTATCGCTCTAGCCTCGTATGCTTAAGGTGCCTGGTTCGAATCCCTGGTTAGGCATGGATGTTCGTTGTGGTTCGGAATCCATTTTAAGCTGTAGATCCCTGACTGATTAGTCGTTATTGCGCATAAAAATAGGTCGTTAAGCCTACAAACCTACCAATAATATAGTTATAGGAAATTGGTACTTATCTTTTGTTTATAACGGTTTGTTAACCAACAATGAGCACTTGTCAGAATGATCTTAATGTAAACTTAAAGGGGGAAATGGTACGGCATAAGAAAAAAAAACTATTTTGAACCTTCTTTTCCCCCTTCTTCTGCCATACCTTCTTCTGTCATACCTTTTTCTGCCATACTATATTTTGACCCTCTCTCCCGTCTTCCGCCATACCATATTTTGAACCCCTCCCCCCCTTCTTCGCCGACCAAACGGTATAGTGGTTAGCGTGCTAGCTTCTAGACCGCGAGGTTACGGGTTCCGAGTCCCGTGTTAGGCATGGGTGTTTGTAAATGTATGTTGGCTTGTCTAATGACGAATGTTTCGGCGCATTATAGCCCTCGTGTTGCTGACGGCGCCAGATAATCTGAATACAACCAACCAATCTTTTTCGTATATATCCCGGTCATTCTGACGAGAGTTTTTTTTTTTTTTATAGTTGAACTTTAATTATAATCATCCTGTAGTTTAAACATACTTTTAACAATGATAATTTTAGGTTGAGGACTATAAAGCATAACTACGGCTATTACAATTGTAGGTTTATTTAGAGGTTTCCACGAAAAATATTCCAGATGTGATTGCAATTTATGCATTTTATATTTGTGTTTTATGTTGTAAACAGGAACGAACTGAAAAAGTGGCATTATAAATTATTATCTTAAAGAGAGAAATTTTTAATTCTTTAAAAAGATTTTTTTTTTTCGATTTGATCTATACATGCCTTAGGATATTTATTTAGTATACTTATTTATGAAATCTATTATTAATGTAATTCTATGAAAGTTCATAATTCAGGTTTTTTTCTTATGTAATTTATCAAGAGATATTAAGGATTTTTCTCTTCTAAACTCTTTGAGAAATAATGAACAGTTTTGTTTCCATTAGCTAGAACGTATATATTTTTTTTATCATTCGAAAATAAAATGAATTAAAAAAATAATTAAATGAAAAATTCTTTTAATAGCTTTTGCTCATTATTTTGTAGATTATTATTATTTTTTTATTTAATTTTTTTTCTCCCAATTTAGAAAAATAGTTGGGATTGTAAAAGTTTGAGCAAGTTTTTGTTTTAGGATTCATCGAAAAGTAAATGAATTCGAAAGATGATTTGAATGCAATATATTTAATTTTGCAATATTTTTCAGGCTAATTATTTTTTTGATTCCCACTTTTATTTAATTTTTAAAATATTTATATTGCTTTTGAACTTTAACAGCATTTTAGTAACAGTTTTGCATGCATGTATATATATATATATATATATATATATATATATATATATATATATATATTAATACATGCATATATATATATATAATATATATATAATAATTATATATTTTTAGAATTTAATTTGGATACAGATCTAAATTAACCAGTCCAGGTATCGCCTAGTAAAATTATTCAAAAGTGGTTTTTATGAAATATTAGTTATTCCATGAAATATTAATATATTAGTACTTGAATACGAGTTGGTCACAGAAATTTTGTTATTATTATTAGCGCGAATAAATGTTACTGATTTCTGCGATAAATGTTTTCAACATGGCGTTATCTCATATGGAATCAAGGAAAAATATACTTTAAGAATACACTATTCGGTAGTCCAGTAGCTAAACTTACTATAAAATGGCGGTAAACATATGACAATACTTTTGTAGTATTGTACTTGCGGCGCTGCGATCTCTGAGTGTTGTACATGCGGCGCTGCGATCGCCGTTCTGCATTCTTATTACGTCATCATTCCCGGCTCGACCATCGGAGAGTGAGGTCGTACCGAATCGCTCATGTTGTAAATAAAAGTTGTTGCGTTTAAGCACTGTGTTCTCACTTTGAATTGGAACTAATTGCTTACACCAAACTTTTATAAGATATTTTTTTTATTTCAATCCAGTGTTTATAGAATTCAAAACAATTGACAAGTGATTAACAATTAACAGCAATATCATACGTATGAATCCTCATGTTGTAAATAAAAGTTGTTGTGTTTACGCACTGTGTTCTCACTTTGAATTGGAACTAATTGCTTACACCAAACTTTTATAAGATATTTTTTTTATTTCAATCCGGTTTTTATAGAATTCAAAACAATTAACAAGTGATTAACAATTAACAGTCATATCATACGTATGAATCCTCATGTTGTAAATAAAAGTTGTTGTGTTTACGCACTGTGTTCTCACTTTGAATTGGAACTAATTGCTTATACAAAACTTTTATAAGAATTTTTTTTTATTTCAATCCGGTTTTTATAGAATTCAAAACAATTAACAGTGATTAACAATTAACAGTCATATCATACGTATGAATCCTCATGTTGTAAATAAAAGTTGTTGTGTTTACGCACTGTGTTCTCACTTTGAATTGGAACTAATTGCTTACACCAAACTTTTATAAGATTTTTTATTTTATTTCAATCCGGTTTTTATAGAATTCAAAACAATTAACAGTGATTAACAAGTGATTAACAATTAACCGTCATATCATACGTATGAATCCTCATGTTGTAAATAAAAGTTGTGTTTACGCACTGTGTTCTCACTTTGAATTGGAACTAATTGCTTACCCACCAAACTTTTATAAGATTTTTTTTTTATTTCAATCCGGTTTTTATAGAATTCAAAACAATTAACAAGTGATTAACAATTAACAGTCATATCATACGTATGAATCCTCATGTTGTAAATAAAAGTTGTTGTGTTTACGCACTGTGTTCTCACTTTGAATTGGAACTAATTGCTTATACAAAACTTTTATAAGAATTTTTTTTTATTTCAATCCGGTTTTTATAGAATTCAAAACAATTAACAGTGATTAACAATTAACAGTCATATCATACGTATGAATCCTCATGTTGTAAATAAAAGTTGTGTTTACGCACTGTGTTCTCACTTTGAATTGGAACTAATTGCTTACCCACCAAACTTTTATAAGATATTTTTTTTATTTCAATCCGGTTTTTATAGAATTCAAAACAATTAACAAGTGATTAACAATTAACAGTCATATCATACGTATGAATCCTCATGTTGTAAATAAAAGTTGTTGTGTTTACGCACTGTGTTCTCACTTTGAATTGGAACTAATTGCTTATACAAAACTTTTATAAGAATTTTTTTTTATTTCAATCCGGTTTTTATAGAATTCAAAACAATTAACAGTGATTAACAATTAACAGTCATATCATACGTATGAATCCTCATGTTGTAAATAAAAGTTGTTGTGTTTACGCACTGTGTTCTCACTTTGAATTGGAACTAATTGCTTACACCAAACTTTTATAAGATTTTTTATTTTATTTCAATCCGGTTTTTATAGAATTCAAAACAATTAACAGTGATTAACAAGTGATTAACAATTAACCGTCATATCATACGTATGAATCCTCATGTTGTAAATAAAAGTTGTTGTGTTTACGCACTGTGTTCTCACTTTGAATTGGAACTAATTGCTTATACAAAACTTTTATAAGAATTTTTTTTTATTTCAATCCGTTTTTTATAGAATTCAAAACAATTAACAGTGATTAACAATTAACAGTCATATCATATGTATGAATCCTCATGTTGTAAATAAAAGTTGTTGTGTTTACGCACTGTGTTCTCACTTTGAATTGGAACTAATTGCTTACACCAAACTTTTATAAGATTTTTTATTTTATTTCAATCCGGTTTTTATAGAATTCAAAACAATTAACAGTGATTAACAAGTGATTAACAATTAACCGTCATATCATACGTATGAATCCTCATGTTGTAAATAAAAGTTGTGTTTACGCACTGTGTTCTCACTTTGAATTGGAACTAATTGCTTACCCACCAAATTTTTATAAGATTTTTTTTTTATTTCAATCCGGTTTTTATAGAATTCAAAACAATTAACAAGTGATTAACAATTAACAGTCATATCATACGTATGAATCCTCATCTGAAACAGAAAAATAATTTATCTCGCGTGCAATACACAAGTCAGTCAATAAATACTATCAGTTTTATTATTCGACATCTCTCTTAATAAAGCGATTAGCAGCCTAATCGATGTCTCTGACAGATTCCGAGACAGGGTTAGTGTTGTTAGTGGTTGACTCACTTTCTAGCCCTACGATCTCGACCGTTCGGAAGATGGGTCTGAATGTCCTCTCGTCGATGTTGGTCACAGGATTGCCCCTCAGGTTGACCGACTGCAGAGACGTCATCTGGGAGAACATGTCAGGAGGGAGGACGCGGATGTTGTTGTTCCTAAAAAGGGAGAGGACAGAACAGATGCAGTTTATCACAAGGGGGCATTCTGGACCAAGTATATTTAAATCTTATTTTTTTACCAATTGAAATGCCGGTGCTTGCGTACTATCGCAACCGTGCCAACCTTCGGGATAACTCGCCAAATTGGCATTCTCGATTTCGCACGTGTCTAGTGGGTACTTACACAGTGGAGCCGTGATGCATTTAAGCATACCTCACTTTGATTCAAACCACAGAAGGGAATGAGAGTGCGCCATTGGCTGATACTGGCTTTCATGGAAGCCGCTAAACAACTGACATTGTTTACTGTGTTGGCACAGAGAATTAGACGCATATTTTAAATCTTGAGTTTAGGAACTGATTTTTAAATGGCGAATGTTTTATAAATGATAATTTTATTCCTGATTAATGTTTTACTCCAATTGAATCTAATTAACTGCTTTTAACAACTATATTTATCTATTTTATGATAGATGAAGTTATAGAAATTATAAACATGTCTATTCTACAATTTAACTATAGGTAAAAAATAAAATATAAATATAATTTAGTTCGACTATATTAATTATACTAATATTTTTTCACATTAAACGTCTTCACTGAATATTAATTATCACGACTCTTAGATGGTAAAAATATTTCCTAAAAGCTAAATTGGGATTTGCTAAATTTTGATATAGATGGCACCACCATTCAAATTTTCAATTAATTATTATTAAAATATTAAAAATCATTTTTACAATTATTTATAAGCATATTACAGTTTTGAAGTCACAAACCATCTTGGTGCGACTATAAAATCATCAAACTTTATTAAAAAAGCTACGTCAATAAGAAATACCAGCAAACATAACCTTTCCCATTTAATAAGAATATGGCTTCGTCGAATTCAGCACTTCGTAATACTGTAAAAATCGTCCACCCAGGATTTTTTTTCGTACAATGATTTGACATTGCTTGTAATGAAAACAATATCTCCCTTTTTTTTCTAATCATATTTTCAAAAACAAACGAAGAAAATGCGTATTCTCTGTTAGAACTATCAACTTCCCAATCAGCATGCAGTCGCCATTTTGTGTGGGCGTTAACCTTTTTCCCAGACTGACAGGAAGATTGACCAATGGCGCACTCTCATTCCTTTCTGTGGTTTGAATCAAAGTGAGGAATGCTTAAATGCAGCCGGGATGCATAGTGCGATTAAAAATTAAATCATGCTTCTCTATAGGGACGCATAAAGTGAAGACTGGTTGGTTTACCTAGATTACTCGCATTTCGAGTAAGCACCCATCCCGGTAAGTACCCTATTAGACGCTGAATGAGGAACTTGCACAAGTGAGGAAAATGAATTTTTTTGTATTTTCTAGTGTTATCCGACGAATATATTTGAGCAGTGCAATTATTTTGTATCTTTATGCTTTCAATTAATCAAGAATTGAGTTTGAAATCA
Organism: Linyphia triangularis; assembly: GCA_963978545.1. Classification (NCBI taxonomy): domain Eukaryota; kingdom Metazoa; phylum Arthropoda; class Arachnida; order Araneae; family Linyphiidae; genus Linyphia; species Linyphia triangularis. Next base: position 87,863,421 of record OZ021728.1, read on the forward strand.
AAGCAAAAGTCACGTGACCAAAAACGCATGAAAAAACCGTGACGCGGTTGCGCAGAGATAAAGTCGCAAAATGAAGGAGAAACCATACTTATTCCTCGTCTAAAACAGGTTTTAGACTGGTTCATTATATGCGCGTTGACGTTTCACGCAATAGTGGCTTCAAATCGCAAAGTGAAAAACGAAATATTTTTTTATTTATCTATCCGAGCTCAAATTTTTGAAAGAATGGTTTTGTTTTTCATGATTTTTTCTCTACTTTTATTTAAAAATAAAACCAAAAAACGTGAAAGTTCCTCATTGGCAACCACGTGCTTCGTTTCGAATTCCCGTCAGCGTATTCCGTTTTTAGAATTGGTGCGGTTTTTTTCAATGTCGCCAATATTTCTGCGAAGATACACAAGTGCCAAAATATCAATAGTACTTTAAAAAATAAAAGTTCCCGCTCTTTAAAAAGTACTAAGAAAGGCACTATGTGTCGAAATATATGTGCGGGAAAAACAACAACGTAGTGTGGCGACTGGACTTAACAGCCCGTCCTATTGTGCAGTCGCACTGACGTCACAGTTCCCTGACTTATCCGTCTCTTCACTTCACTGCACCAGAGTTGAATGGGTGAAGCTGTGTGGCTGTGGACAGCAGAGAAAAGCATTCTCGTCCAGGAACTCGCTTGAGTACGACCAGGAGAATCGCCTCTACCTTTTTCAGTGATGTACTATTAGACTGAGAGGCGACTGCAATTTTCGGACCCCATTGAACATCATTCTGAATTTTTTTATAGAAATTAGAGAAAAGTTAGTAGATTACGAATCCACTGGTCTGCCGTGGCAAAAATGGCCGAAACTGGTCAAAAATCGACTTTTAATAAGTTGAACTAAATCCAATTGCCAAATGCGCCATAACTTGCCATATAATGAGCATTTTTTTTTTATTTGGTAACCCTCACTCTTTAATTTTCAATTAAGAAGGTTGCAGACGATTCAGATATCTGGCGACGGTCTACTTGCATCTATTAAAAGGTAGCCAATTTGGCTACTTTTAAAAGATATAAGTTTTCCGAGCCAAAGATCAGAAATCGTTTGCGCTTTTTCTCATTGAAAATCAAAATGAAGTGGGTTGCCAGACGAATAAGCTTGTTCTATTTTTGGCAAGTTATGACATATTTGGCAATCGGATTTTAGTTCAACTCAATCCAAGTCGATTATTGATCAGTTTCGGCCATTTTTGCCACGGCAGACCAGTGGATTCCTAATCTACTCACTTTTCTCTAATTTCTATAAAAAATTCAGAATGATGTTCGTTGGGGTCCAAAAATTGCCTCTCGGACTCTATCACTAAATTAAAAATAGTACGTCTGGTAACACTGGGTGAAGGTTATTAGAGGGGACGTTTGCGTCATTTCAATTTCAAAAACGTAACCAAGAAAGAATGAAATTTTCTTGTAACTTGAATTGGTACTTCCGTATTATCCCTCCAACCGTATATCATTTATCCCGTTTCACAGATATTTGCCTATTTGTATGAGATATATACCTATCCTATGTGTTTTGTAGAGCTTTTACTTTTCTTTATGGTCATGTGACTGAGGCGAAGGCCTTGCTAAAAATAACCGAATACAACGTAACAGTTTAAATATATATACTGTTGCGTGGACGGGTTCGAAAGATTTGAAGCCAAAGCCGATCAAAACTTTCAGAAATTTATTCCAATATAACTCTTCACAGATTCTCTTACAGCTCCAGAAATTCTCGTTCTAGTAGACACAATACAGCTCTTTTCACAACAATAGAGCACAAAACAGCAGTTAAAAACTTGACAATACAACTGCTAAATCGCCCAAAAAGACAATGCAGTACAGTTCGCTTTAGAACTACTCGGAATGTTCACTGAGACTCAGTAATTCCAGTCAACTAATTCAGTGACTCAAAATCAACTAATTCCATCACCCGCTCTCTTGGGCTTTTATAGGGGAGGTGAACATACGTGAAATTTCTAGAGGTAGATATTTGGAGAACTTTCCAGATCGTAGTCGAAAAGTCCTATACATGTACATGGGGACCGAAAATGTCGCCAAATGGTCGCCAAGTTTGGCGTCATTTGGCGACAAAAATTAGTCGCCAAAACCGTCGCCAACTTGGCTCTATCTCGCCAATTGGGCGAGATTGCCATTACCATAATGTTAAATGCCCTGCTCCTTGTAAAACTCGCTTCCCAGCGTTACCTCTGTAAAACCCGTTATCAAGCATCAAGACACACATTGCGGGGAAGCAAACTAACGATGAACTATTGCACTGCCTTATGCGAAATGTACATACATTTTACTATTTTCAAAATTAACACTACGAAATATTTACAAATATATAAAAATTAAAAACAATACAAATAGTACTACATATAGCTATAATTTGTGAAATAAAACATGATCGACGAGAGTATAAATAATAGAATGGATATTTCATAAAATTCACAATAGTGACGAATAAATAGCACCGGACGAATGAATAGCACTTTACCGTAAGAAATTAAGCATGAATTCAATGTCTGAAATTCTAAGAGCATTTTCCGACCGAAAAATTTAAAGTCCATCACCAAACGATAAAAGCAGTGTTCCCAAGTTAAATATTTCCAAAGGGTATTTTCACTCAATCTCTAAATTTTAAGGGTTATTTTAAAAATCCAAAGGATATTTTTAAAATTAACATTAGCAAGTTTTTTTTTTGACAAAACTAACAACTGCAATGCGTATCAGAACGGAAATATGCTTTATAAATGCTTACTAAAAACACTTGATAGTTATAAACCTTAACCTAATTCTTAAAACTCTGCCGTTAGGTGACACCACATTGGTGTCCTGCGATACTATCGGACAAATGCCGGCGATACCTCGAAAACGATCTAGCAAATGACGGAGAAGTAAAACTTGACAATTTACGATAGCCTGAAAATCTCGAAAAAACGTCGGCATTAGATACTAGTCCGAGAGGCGACTGCAATTTTTGGATCCCATCGAACATCATTCTGAATTTTTTATAGAAATTACAGAAAAGTGAGTAGATTAGGAATCCACTGGTCTGCCGTAGCAAAAATGGCCGAAACTGATCAATAATTGACTTGAAATAATTTGAACTAAAATCCAATTGCCAAATATGTCTTAACTTGCCAAAAATAGAACAAACTTATTCGTTTGGCAACCCACTTCATTTTGATTTTCAATGAGAAAAAGCGCAAACGATTTCTAATATTTGGCTCGGAAAACTTATATCTTTTAAAAGTAAGCCAAATTGGTGACATCAATTACGTCTTAAGTGACATAATATTTTTTGCCAACTTGGCTCCCTTTTAATAGATGCAAGTAGACCGTCGCCAGATATCTGAATCGTCTGCAACCTTCTTAATTGAAAATTAAAGAGTCAGGGTTTCCAAATAAAAAAAAAATTCTCATTTTTTGGCAAGTTATGGCGCATTTGGCAATTAGATTTAGTTCAACTTATTAAAAGTCGAATTTTGACCAGTTTCGGCCATTTTTGCCACGGCAGACCAGTGGATTCGTAATCTACTCACTTTTCTCCAATTTCTATAAAAAATTCAGAATGATGTTCGATGGGGTCCAAAAATTGCAGTCGCTTCTCAGGCTATACAGGCCGAAATGATCTGAGCTTTTGAAACAGTCCAACAACGCCAAAAAAAAAAAAAAAATCTAATTTACACGTTGACTGCCATATAAATTACATTCAGCTCACACCACTGGTTCAATCTCTTTTCCAATCAACGCGTCGACGAGTGCTGTGGTTGGGGGGGTTTGATAATTTTGACCCAAGGGCAACACTGGGTTCATACTGCGTCAAAGAAATTAGTGAACATCAATTTAAAATTTAAGAAACAAAGTATCGGAAAAATTAATATAAAAGTCAAAGTTTTTAGTGGGTGGAAATATTCCACAAAAAATGACTCGCGGTCTGTTAGACCGCATACAGCAGTTAAAGGTTAAGTCAATTGGCTCTTTAAATCGGAATCGTGCCAAATTCCGTGGCAGGCAACGTGTTAAACGTGCTGACGACATAGTATTAATCTACGTTTTCCATGAAATCACGCATGAGGTTACCTTCCCCCCCCCATTTTGTGCAAAAAAGGATGGTATGAAGCAGGCAAACTACACTTAATTAAGGAACTTACGAAATTACATTTAGAAATTGTGGGACCCCCCCCCCCTACAATCCACCAACTAATGTAGCACGTGGTATAAGCAGCCTGTCGATGACTTCAGTCTGTCATTGGTCTGTACGAGGCACGTTTGAACATGAATGCGCATGCGTAACTGGCGATTTTGGAGAGGCGATCCGTATATTGGTATATTGCAATCCGTTGGAAAATAAACGAAAAATTAAAAAAAATTTCAGAAAAAGACGCTATGTTGAAAGAAAAAAATTAAGGGAGGGGGGGTACCGTAAAATGTGGTGAATAGGAACAGCGGGGGTGAACTGGAACAGAACTTCTTGAAATTACAAAAAAAATATTTTATACAAATAAAGCAGTTTTATTATTTTTATATATATTTTTATTCGAATAACTTGTTTGGAATCTTGGAACATATGTTTTGTGTGGTTTTCAACACAGTCCTTTTTTTAAAAAAAAATAAATCCTAAACAGAGTGCACACAATCCAGTGAGTTTCAACCTCTCCAAAACTTATACCGTAATTACTAACATTTACCTGTTATAGACTTAACTTATATATTTTTAGATAAGTATAAACATCCACAACAACATGCCATACTTAATTTAACTTGGTTTTAATTACTTTTTATTTTACGAATTTTTATATTTTGCTTCGTCCCGATTTTGATATTTACGGGGTGAATCGGAACACAAGAAAGGTGATATTAGAAAGCGATTTTTGGCAAGATTATGTTCCACACAAGATTCAACGACTGAATAAGATTCTAATTACTCCCTTCAAGACAGTAATCAAGATTGCAGGCTTGAATAAATGTCAGAAGAGGAGCCTAACTTCCGCATGGCAAATAATCCAGTTATTCCAGAAGATTTTCTCTAGATGACTTCGTTATTTGTAACAAATATGGAAAAACGCGATCTATATGTATGAAGACTCTATGAAAGCAAAGTTTTACACCCACAAGATAATGGCTATACAAGCGTGTTTTACAAAAAGACACCTATGAATGAAGAGGTTTTCTGAAACAAATAAGGATGTTTTTCTCTTTCGTTGAAGTATTTTAAAGAATTTGCTGTCATACGGTACATAAACATAAAGTAGATTGAAAAATAGTATTAGTTTAAAGGACTATTTAGATGAGTTAGGAGAAGAGTTGATACACTTTCAAACATATGACTTGCTTTGACAATAATTTTGACAAAAACAATTTATCTGTCACATTACAAGATTTTTTTATGATAGTTTTGTGTTCATATGCACTACAATGCATTTTTTTTATCACCCTGTAAACGTGTAAATAAGATCAAGACATAACTTGTAAAGAGTGTTTCGATTCACCCCTTTCTGCGGGGTGAATAGGATCACCATGAAAAAATTGAAAATAAATTAAAGTCATGTTTTTCCCAACATTTTTGGAGTTGATCCTTAAAGAAGAAGGCATTAAGACCCAAGTTTCAATACCAAAAATATGTTCCTTAAAAATCTTATCACAACCGATTTTTCTTTGAAAGTTGAAAACTGTTCCGATTCACCCCATTTTACGGTAGCATCGCCCTTCGAAAAACGGTTATGATGATCTACAATTTTTATAAAAAGGAGGATTATTTTTAAAAATTTAACCATGATGTGCCGATGCGTGTATTCACGCATGAGGTAAATTCCATGAGGTGAAATTGAATTTAAATGCTTGTTCACGCAGATTTCCCTCACTTTGGCGAACTCTGGATAAAAGCATTAAAAACTTTATTCGAGCACAACGTAGAATTTATGCGCGATCACGAAAATACTGGTATTAGACATTCGAACCATCAAAACTTCTTTATTTTGTCCTTTTTCTATTGGTAAAATGGTTGTTACATTTTCCCATTAGTTTAAAACTATTTCAAGGAGGTAAATTATGGTAAAAACTAAAAAAAGTTTTAAAAAATTGAGCTTTTTTTTTATAACTTATTGTAGCATGTCTTCACACAATTGAAAATGTTAAATTTTTGTTTTTAATTTAGTTTAAAAGGCTTAGAAACGATCGGAGACGTATATAAACGACAGGCGGAGAACTCTATAATGTTTTTAAAAGATTTGATGTTGCATTTAAATAAAATAGATTTTTTTTTTTTACTTTCACTAAGAAACTATAAAAATGTAAGCTCATGAAAAGCATTAAAAATAATATTTATAAAAAAATAAAATAAAATTGTTTCTCTTTATAATATTTTAAAAGAAATTGTTTTCGGGGGGAAAAAAATATATATATATATATTTATATATATTACACTCTTAAAATAAACATTTCGAAAAAATCATATTAAAGTATATATATATATATATATATATATATATATATATATATATATATATATATACTTTAATATGAATTTTTAGAAATGTTTATTTTAAGAGTGTAAGTTTTAAACATTTAGTAGATGGGAGGGGGAGTTACACTAACGTCCTATTGCTATGCATGACACTTTTCACAAACGAGAATTTCTATATTAAACTAAGCCGACCAAACGGTATAGTGGTTAACGTGCTGGCTTCTAGACTGCGAGGTTGCGGGTTCGAGTCCCGCGTTAGGCATGGGTGTTTGTAAATGTATGTTGGCTTGTCTAATGACGAATGTTTCGGAGCATTATAGCCCTCGTGTTGCTGACGGCGGCAGATAATCTGAAAACAACCAACCAACTATATTAAACTGAATAATTCAGTGCTAGATCGATATTTAAACCCCTACCGACCGGGATGAAAGCTAATTCTTTTAAACATCTTTCTAAATTATGGACAAACAGTAGTTATGTACATGAGGGGGGAAAATTGTTATATTTTTGGTTATAAAATTCTTAGGATAAATGCTATTTGTGCTCATGTACGTTGTTTATGATTTTCTATAATTCTTTTAGTACTTTATAAATTAGGGGTACGGAACACCGCACAACTTTCAATTACACTATAATATTGGCCATTGCATTTAAATTCGATATGGTGTTATTTAACGTTTTCATATTTTCACTCATTCAAATAAAAAGGGCCAATTCGGTGATATTTTTGGCAATAATTTTTACATTAGTTGAAGAAACAACAATACCAAGTTGGCGATGTTCAATAGACATTGCATTGTCTTTTCTTGTCCGTGAAACAGAAAAAAAAAAAAAAAAAAAGAAACAATGCGATGTTCAAGGTTAGAGAGCTCTGTGTTAAAGGCACTCGTTTTCCAACTTTTTACGTCATTATAGAATTTTTTCACGAATTTCGGAGGGGAGGATGTTTAGTACACTATAAGAGGCATTACTATAGCGATTTTGATCAAAATCGTTCGAGCCGTTTTTAAGCAATTGTCAAAAATAATTATGATTTTTAACAAATTTGAGTGACTCTTACGATGATTCATTTAAAAAAAAAAAATGTAAATGAATTACAATTAAAAACCAACTTCAGTAGAATAACAAGTGGCTTCTAGATGTACTGAAAAACATCAGGCTGCTGTATCAAGAATTTTCTGAGAGAAAGGTACACGCGAGTAAAAGAAAATATGGCTTTGAGAAAACGCATTTTAAAGAAATCTTTACTCACACCAATAATTTCAAATTTTATCTTAAAAAAAAAATTGCTAAAAAAACTTCTAAATGAGGTATTATAACAAATGAGGTATTATTTTAAAAGGGAGAATATGAATTTTTATAAACAAAAATAAACTCAAAATCTATTTTTTATAAATTGGGTGCCAACACCTCTTAAAAATTAAATATTTGCATATATTTTTTATCGAAATCAAGCACTAATTTATATTTTTATAAATTATAGACAAAAAATTAGGAATTAGCGAAAGGAAAATGATATGTCACATATTGAGAAACTGAAACAGACCAAAACTTTTGCTCTTGTACTGGTCGGACTAGTTTCGAACCACTATTAATGGAAAAAAAAAAAAAAAAAAAATCTGGTATGAAAACAACCTTGAGCTGTATCAGAATATGGAAAAATATTCAGTTTTGCGAAAAAAGTTATGAATTCGATGATTCCCTTCAGCATTCGAAATATTAACGAAGTTCTGTTACAGTCTAACAAGGGGACCTAACGGTCTCAGAAATTCAGATCGGGATGAGACTCGGCAGATTAGTAGTATACCTCAAGAGTATCCACACAGTAAAGCGCACTAGCCAGAAGATTCAGAGAAAACAGGCTCTAAAGTGTTACGCGCAGCTTATATACTAGTAGAGAATTTGACTCTGCAGCTCCCCGGTGGCTAAGTGGTCAGCGTGCTGGGTTCCTGTAAGGGCGATCCGCAGGGCCTGATTTAGAATTTTTTTTACTGTAGGCCCAACATTCAGAGAGGGGCCCCCAATAGCAAATATTTATTTCCTTACGTCACAATATTACCAGATCAAGCTACATTCGTTAAGACAAACTTTTTACAATTAAAACTCAAAGTTTACTTTCACACGATTTTTGTTGTTGTAATTAGTATGATCTTGATTTGCTCAAAACTTTTGAATTAATCAAGACCCCCCATGAACACTGATTTTAAAGCACACTTTCCTGTATTTTAAACTTATATTTTATCATAGGGTCCACAGATTATATAATAATAAAGATTACTTAATTTTATAACAATAATTGTAAATAATACAAAGTAAGCTTTCCACTGTTTCCACGATCTCACCAAAAAGGAGGGCCAAAAAAGTCCACGGAAGAGCCTGCAAACCAACCAATCACAAAGACTCTTTCATTTCATAATATAAGAAGTTGTATATGGTTGGTTGGTGAACATCTCTTTATAAGAGGCTAGAGAAGGAGAACAGCGGCGTAAAGCCCTTGTCACCGTATACATATGAAGAAGTTGTATATGATTGGCTGAACCGGAAAGATTTGCTTAATTAGGTTAATCTATCTAACTTAACTCTCTGTGACTATAAAAAATCTGGAATTTGCGGATGTGTAACTAAAATTTTTTATTATTTTTGTTCAGTACTTCCCATAAAAAGACCATTATATTTAAAATGTTCAGTAAACTTTCAAAATTTGGGGGCCCCCAGATTTGGGGGCCCCTAGGCCCGGGCCTAGTGGGCCTAATGGTAAATCAGGCCCTGGCGATCCGGGTTCGATACCTCTTGTTGTATTTTTTTTTAAAAATTTATAATGTCAATTTATAAAGTGAGTTGGGTAGGGGTAGAACCATTGTTCGATAAGTACGGTTAGGGTTTTGGAAAATTTCTGACTTCCTGCTTATGTACAATGAGACAGCATTCCTACTCTTCCATATAGAAACTGGTTCTTCGTGTTTATTGCGAAAATCATTTATTTCTCTACAGCTTATAATATCTCAAAATTTATAATCACTTGTTTGTGAGAATAGTAAATAGAGTTTTAATGTACCTTCATTAAAACACATTACGCATTTAAAAATAAAATATTATCTTTAATTCAAATTTCAGTTAGCTGTAACAGTTACTTTATAAATTGACAAAAAAAAAAAAAAAAAAAAAAAAACCTTACGAGGTATCGAACCCAGGTCGCTCGTATGGGAACCCAGCACGCTGACCACTTAGCCACCAGGAGTTGCAGAGCAGAAATCTCTACTAGTATATAAGCTGTGTATAACACTTTAGAGCCTGTTTTCTCGGAATCTTCTGGCTAGTTATTGCTTTACTGTGTGGATACCCTTAAGGTATACTACTAATCTGCCGAGTCTCATATCCCTATCTGAATTTCCGAGACCGTAAGGTCCCCTTGTAAGAAGCAACAGTAAGTTTAGGTTCCTCATAGAACATTGTATAGTGGTCAGCGTGCTGGCTTCTAGACCGCAAGGTTGCGGGTTCGAGTCCCGTGTTTGGCATGGGTGTTTGTAAATGTATGTTGGCTTGTCTAATGATGAAAGTTTCGGCGCATTATAGCCCTCGTGTTGCTGACGGCGCCAGATAATCTGAATACAACCAACCAACCAACCTCATAGAACATTATTTTGAATTTTGTATAGAATGTAGAGAATTGCTAGTAGATTACGAATATACTGGTCTGACTGGGCAAAAATGGCCGAAACAGTTTAAAAATCAACTCTGAATGAGTTGAGTTAAATCCGATTGCCAAACTTGATAAAGTCATAATTTATTAAGTAGTGAAAATTCTTTTTTTGTGTGGTAAACCACCGCTTTTTAATTTTTCAAAGGGGAAGAGGGCTGACGATTTCACTTCTCTGGTGCCAAATACTAGCATCCGTTAAAAGTGAATCAAGTTAGCGATAAATATTACGTCATTGATGATATAATATTTATTTCCAATTCGAACTATTGTTTGATGAGTTACAGTATACAAAACAAAAAATCCGAACGATAGATATATCGTAGGTTCTAATTATCGTAGAATCTTGCGGTTTGCACCCAAAAGTTTTGTTTATGATTTTCTATGTGTCTAATACAATTTTTTTTCTACTTCTTAGGGGGCTGTATACTAAGTAAATTTAACTCTATCTTTAAAAATTTCAGTACGAACCCCTATTTTGTATGTTTTCATTCGATTTAGAATACTTCGTTTACCCTAGATACCAAATTTCAGTTCATTATGTTGTGAAACACGTCACTTATGAGCGAAAAGGTTTAGTCGATCTTGAGGGCAAATTTCTTTAGCGGCGAAAAATCGAATGTTTTGCATGTTTCAAGACGTAATCTATTACGCGGTCACTTAAAGTGAGTTTTTTTACATTTTTCCTAAAATATTGAGAATCAAAGGTGAAAATGGAATGAAAAAAATTCTGGAGGGGTTTTTGACCATGATAATTCTAATGGAAAGAAAAATTAATTTCTATTTAAAAAAATTTGAAACATGTTTTATTAATTAATAACTAATTATTAAAAAAAACCTGGTTAGAATAAAAGTTGCTTGTTATTTATGTTTTGTCTTTTACAAACTATCGTTTGAAACAAAAATTGCTAAAATGTATGAACTATTTAAGAATTTGAAATTTTTTAAAGTTTGGTTTAGCTTTTAATATGTAGTGCGTAGTTTACCTGAATTTACAGTTGCCTATCTTTCTATTAGACGAACTATAAAAAATTGTCTTAATTTCGTAAGATTTATGAATTATAAAGTAAGATTAATTATTATTTATTAAGTAAGTTTAGTTAAATAAGTAAATTTTTATGAATACGTAAGTTTAAGTGGGTCCAGTACCGAAATTTCTTCAAAAATCCTAATTTTTTTTTCTGATTTTAAAAAATAGTTCATACATTTCTGAAGAGAATGATGTTTTTATCTTATTCCTCCGGTGATTAGAACGCCACAAAATTACCTGTGATTTAAACATCACTAATGGGCGTAACACCTTGAAGCGTCTGCTTAAAGTGCGTTTTTCGAACACTATTGTTTTTCACAGATGTTGCATATTCAAATCGATATATCTCCAGAACCATTAACAACTGGCTATTCAAATTTTTGGAGCATTTAATTTATATAGTTTTAAATATTTTGTCTTCGCAGAATTTTATTTTTTTAATTCTGTTTTAAAATATAATTTTTAGCGTACAAGATAACATAAAAAAAAGCAAAAATTTCAATATTTTAACTTTGAGAATTTTTTTAATTTTTTTTAATTCATCTATCAAAATTCTGTGAAGACAAAATTTTCTTTATATAATTATGTATTACAGAAAGCTTTCACTTTGAAATTTTTTTTATTTTTTCTTGACTTATATCAAAATACGCAAACATCAATTATTATGGATTTTTCTTGGTTTTTAATTTTTTTTTAAATAACTAAACACAATATTTCAAAAAAACATTTTCTCAAAGATAAATAAATAGTGTCTCATACATAAATTAAATTTTTGACATAAAAATGTACATAAATAAAGTTTTTTTTTATTTCGGTACTGGACCCCCTTAATATCAATATCTGAAACGAGTGATAAAATACTGGACAAATCTATTTATTTGTTCTTTGGAATCGTGAAATTCGACGATAAAAATATCCATAGCAAACAACTCTGATAAATTTCAAACCCTAAAATATAAACTTTCTAAAAAAATCCAATTTATAATATCGGAATCTCTTCCAAGGCAATAACGGTATTTTTATTAATCTAAAGTTTTAAAAACGCGATACCCTTTAAAAGTTTTCTGCGGTCGATCTTTTCCAATTAATGAAATTCTTTCCTCGGTTCGTTAGTTTCAATGATATTTTATGTGGAAAAAGAAGAGTGAGATCTTGAGGAAGGTGATCTATTTTTGGAAAAATTGATGAAGCAAAGAAAAGGTAAGATGTATGTGACCAAGAAAGAAGAAAAAAAAAAAAGTGATTATGTCTGCGTAGTTGCTTTGATTATTTTGTCAGGGCAAGAAAGAGGACCAATCGATGTTTTCTTAATTTTTTTTAATTAATTGTCAATGTTTTCCTTAAACAAAGTTTAACATTCATAATTAATTTTTCGAAAATATTTCTATGTTTTTGAGCAATATGCTTTAATATTTGAATAAAGATTATAAAAGTTAAAATCTTTGCATAGGTTTTAATTTAAGAGGCTTTTTTTGTAAGGATCATTCCCTAGAGTCGCTATGTTACAATCTTCTATCCCAGTGCATTTAGAAACTACTTTATATAAAACCTTGACATTTGGTGAGTAGGGACGAAAATAATCACTTAATGAAATGACATAAAATAAAAACTCGAAAATAGCGTCTAATACATTTTATTTTATATTGGAAATCCTTACGTCAATGATTATGCAGTGGCTCCATCTGGTTTTGTCTTTTGGTATTTTAATTTTTCATTTATAATAGATAGACATTAAATGAAAACAATTTATGTCATTTTATTAAGTGATCTTTTTCCCACCTACTCACCACCAAACGGTATAGTGGTTAGCGTGCTGGCTTCTAGACCGCGAGGTTGCGGGTTCGAGTCCCGTGTAAGGCATGGGTGTTTGTAAATGTATGTTGGCTTCTCAAATGACGAATGTTCCGGCGCATTATAGCCCTCGTGTTGCTGACGGCGCCAGATAATCTGAATACAACCAACCCACCTACTCACCAAATATCAAGGTGGTTATAGTTGGTTGTTTTCGGATTACCTGGCGCCGTCAGCAACACGAGGGCTATAATGCGCCGGAACATTTCGTCATTTGAGAAGCCAACATACATTTACAAACACCCATGCCTTACACGGGACTCGGAACCCGCAACCTCGCGGTCTAGAAGCTAGCACGCTAACCACTATACCGTTTGGTCGGCCAAGGTGGATATAGAAAGTAGTTTCTAAATGCACTGGGATAGAAGATTGTAACATAGCGAGTATAGGAAATGTTCCGTACTAGGACATCCTCTTAACCATAGAACGGTATAGTGGTTAGCATGCTAGCTTCTAGACCGCGAGGTTGTGGGTTCCGAGTCCCGTATTAGGCATGGGTATTTGTAAATGTATGTTGGCTTGTCTAATAACGAATGTTTCGGGGCATTATACACTGTTAAAAATTTTGTTCCACCTTGCACCAAAAATTGGTTCCCATTTAGCTGCCACCAACATTTGGTGCTTAGTTTCACGATTTAATGGTGCAACCTCGGACCGTAAGCACCATTAAATCGCGAAACTAAACACCAAATGTTGGTGGCAGCTAAATGGGAACCAAATTTTGGTGCATGGTGGACAATTTTTTTTAACAGTGTAGCTCTCGTGTTGCTGACGGCGCCAGATAATCTGAAAACAACCAATCTTAACCATAGATTAAATTGCCAATCTCACCAAATGTGAGAAAAACTTATTATTATTATTATTATAATTGATTTAATTTCCCTATTATTCTGTCCCATAATAAGTAAAAAAAAATCTTTCGATACAAATTAAACTTTGATTAGTTTTATCGATTTATTAGTACTTCCATTTTGATTATTATTCGACCAAATAATAGCAAATTCTAATTAGAATAATAATTACTTGAAACATACGTGCTTCAAAAGTAATTCGTGTATCTTTTCACATTTTGTTTTCCTGATAAGGTTTTCTTGAACGTTATATGAATTCTTCCTTTCTAGCTAAGATGGAACAATAATTTTTATCGTAGGATATGGGGCTTATTCAAACCGGGCCATCATTAGTCATATCGGCAGTAGGTAAGTCATATGTATTACTACAGGAATGTGTTTAGATGTTTTAAGTTCTTTTGGTCATTACAAATCACATAATCATAAAACGCAGTTTTAAACCAAACCTATTTTTTTTTTTTTTTTTGAAATTTTGCTTAAAAAATATGTCTTATAACATATTTATATCTCACTGGGTTTTTGATGAACACGGAAAAAAAAATATATTGTTACGAATTTCTGTATATTTATAAATATTTCGTAGTATTAATTATGTAAAAAGAAAAATTTATGTACATTTCGCATAAGGCAGTGCAATAGTTTGTTTTCCTGCAATGAGTCTCTTGATGCTTGATAACGAGTTTTACAGAGATAACGTTGGGAAGCGAGTTTTAAAAGGAGAAAGCCATTTAATATTATGGTTAATGACAATCTCGCCAGGTTGGCGACGGTTTTGGCAACTAATTTTGGTCGCCAAATTTGGCGAGAAATTGCCAAATGTCGTTTATCTCTAGAAGATTCTCGAAGATTCGCCTTCCTATATAAGGCCAAGAGTTGAGTTAGTTAGTTGTCTCTCAGCGAGCATTCATAGTAGTTCCGAAAGTGAACTATATAGCATTGTCTTTTGCGTCGATTTTAGCAGTTGTGTATCTAGTTTTTGACTTCTGTTTGTGCTCCATTGTTATGTAAAGAGCTGCTTTGAATCTATTAGAACGGGAAGTTCTGGAGTTGTAAAAGAATCTGAGAAGAGTTACATCAGAATAAATTTCTTCAAGTTTTTATCTGCTTTGGCTTAAGTCTTTCGGACCCATCCACGCAACAATATGTTAAAAAAGGACTGAAAGAGTGAAAATTTTGACAATTATTTGTTAGAAATTGACCTTAAGGGGGTCCAGTACCGAAATTTCTTCAAAAATCCCAAATTTTTTTTCTGATTTTAAAAAATAGTTCATACATTCCTGAAGAGAATGATGTTTTTATCTTATTCCTGAGGTGATTAAAACGATACAAAATTACCTGTGATTTAAACATCACTAATGGGCGTAACACCTTGAAGCGTCTGCTTAAAGTGCGTTTTTCAAGCACTAGTGTTTTTCACAGATGTTGCATATTCAAATCGATATATCTCCAGAACCATTAACAATTGGCTATTCAAATTTTTGGAGCATTTAATTTATATAGTTTTAAATATTTTGTCTTCACAGAATTTTATTTTTTTAATTCTGTTTTAAAATATAACATTTAGCGTAAAAGATAACATAAAAAAAAGCAAAAATTTCAATATTTTAACTTTGAGAATTTTTTAAATTTTTTTCTAATTCACCTATCAAAATTCTATGAAGACAAAATTTTCTTTATATAATTATGTATTACAGAAAGCTTTCACTTTAAAAAAAAATTTATTTTTTCTTGACTTATATCAAAATACGCAAACATCAATTATTATGGATTTTTCTTGGTTTTTAAATTTTTTTTAAGTAACTAAATACAATATTTAAAAAAACATTTTCCCAAAGATATATAAATAGTATCTCATACATAAAATAAATTTTTGACATAAAAATGTACATAAAGTTTTTTTTATTTTCTGTACCGGACCCCCTTAAGAGGAAGTCCTAATAAGTATCATTCCATATATTCTCTGTGTTACAATCTTCTAGCCCAGTGCATTTAGAAACTACTTTCTATAATACCTTGACATTTGGTGAATAGGTACGAAAAAGATCACTTAATGAAATGACATAAATTGTTTTCATTTAATGTCTATCTATTATGAATGAAAATTAAAATAGCAAAAAGACAAAACCAGATGGAGCCACTGTATATGCATTAACGTAAGGATTCCAAATACAAAATAAAATATATTAGACGCTATTTCCGAGTTTATAATTTATGTCATTTCATTAAGTGATCATTATCGTTCCTATTCACCAAATGTCAAGGTTTTGTAGAAAGTAGTTTCTAAATGCATTGGGCTTGAAGATTGTAACATAGCGAGTATAGGGAATGATTCTAAGTAGGACTTCCTTTTAAGTTATGTTACAAAAAATTTGTGTAACTTTTAAAGTAGAGAAGTAAAATTAGTATCGTTAAAAAGTGGGTGAAATAAAATTATATTTTACGGCTGACATATTTCTACTTTTGCAATTTTCGGTAACAAGGTAAAAAAAAAAAAAAAAGTGGAGAGTTGATCTTTCATATCTCCAAATATGGTATTTTAATATTTTTATAAGAGTATTTTTTCAAATTATTTTCGATAATTTTTTGTAAAAGTCACTTTGTGACCGAATTGTTATATATATATATAAAAATTATAAAAGTAAAAATAATAAATCACCTATAAATTCTACATGGATTTTAAGAAAAAAGAATGTTAGTTGTTAAATGGGCCATATTGGGGATTAATTTTTTATGTTTTATAGTTGAATATTCTCTATTGGAACCAAAACGAAATTTATAGATGTTGTAAAAATGTAAAGCTAGAATTGCAAGTATTTTTTCAAATTATTTTCGATAATTTTTGTAAAAGTCACTTTGACCGAATTGTTGCATTAAAAAAAAAAAAAAAAAAAAAAAAAATATATATATATAAAAGTAAAAATACTAAATCACCTATAAATTCTGCATGAATTTTAAGAAAAAAGAATGTTAGTTGTTAAATGGGCCATATTGGGGATTAATTTTTTATGTTTTATAGTTGAATATTCTCTATTGGAACCAAAACGAAATTTATAGATGTTGTAAAAATGTAAAGCTAGAATTGCAAGTATTTTTTCAAATTATTTTCGATAATTTTTGTAAAAGTCACTTTGTGACCGAATTGTTGCATTAAAAAAAAAAAAAAAAAAATTATAAAAGTAAAAATACTAATTCACCTATAAATTCTACACGGATTTTAAGAAAAAAGAATGTTAGTTGTCAAATGGGCCATATTGGGGATTAATTTTTTATGTTTTATAGTTGAATATTCTCTATTGGAACCAAAACGAAATTTATAGATGTTGTAAAAATGTAAAGCTAGAATTGCAAGTATTTTTTCAAATTATTTTCGATAATTTTTGTAAAAGTCACTTTGTGACCGAATTGTTGCATTGAAAAAAAAAATTAAAAAATTATAAAAGTAAAAATACTAATTCACCTATAAATTCTACACGGATTTTAAGAAAAAAGAATGTTAGTTGTCAAATGGGCCATATTGGGGATTAATTTTTTATGTTTTATAGTTGAATATTCTCTATTGGAACCAAAACGAAATTTATAGATGTTGTAAAAATGTAAAGCTAGAATTGCAAGTATTTTTTCAAATTATTTTCGATAATTTTTGTAAAAGTCACTTTGTGACCGAATTGTTGCATTAAAAAAAAAAAAAAAAAAAAAAAAAAAAAAAATTATATATATATATATATATATATATATATATATATATATATATATATATATATATATATATATATATATATATATATATATATATATATATATATATATATATATATATATATATATATATATATATATATATATATATATATATATATATATATATATATATATATATATATATATATATATATATATATATATATATATATATATACATATATATATATATATATATATATATATATATATATATATATATATATATATATATATATATATATATATATATATATATATATATATATATATATATATATATATATATATATATATATACATATATATATATATATATATATATATATATATAAGTAAAAATACTAAATCACCTATAAATTCTGCATGAATTTTAAGAAAAAAGAACGTAGTGGTTAAATGGGCCGTATTGGTGATTAATTTTTTATATTTTATAGTTGAATATTCTCTATTGGAACCAAAACGAAATTTACAGATGTTGTAGAAATGTAAAGCTAGAATTACAAGTATTTTTTTTTTAAATAAAAAAAAACATTTTTAGAGATAGGTATAGGACAGATTTTTGACAGCCAAAATCCCGAAAGCCCTGGATTCCGTCAAAAACATAATCCCGACAATTTAGAATTCGACAGAAGCAAAATTCCTACAAATGGAACAATTCCTGCAAACCGAAAACGTTGACAACAGAAATCTCAAAACAACCAAAATGTTTAATATTTAAAGAAAAATAAAGAGAAAAATCTTCGAGAAATATTATGTAAAACAGTAAAAAAAAATAGTGAATTTGAAATACTTGATAAATGTTATACAATTTTATATATATATTTCGGAATTTATAATTTTGTCAAAAGGAAGAGTGGAAAGAACTTTAATACATATAGGTAACCAATTGCTTTAATTTTAGTATTTCGTTTAGAAATGGTTCATTACGAAACGTCTCAAAATTATATCTTGTTTTAAAATTTTGAATTTTATTTTTTTGATTGACAGAAAAAATGAAAATAATTAACCGTGGATTTTGGATTTTTATCAATAATGAATTTTATTACAAGCATCAATATGTATTTTTAAATTTTTGACTTAAGTTAAATGGCGATCAATAATCTAATACTACTGTTTTCACTCTTCAAGGATTTTAGGTTGGTTGGTTTCAGATTAACTGTCGCCGTCAGCAACACGAGAGCTATAGTGCGCCGAAGTTTCTAAGGATCCGAAGATATTTGTTTACCATATGTATGTAATCAGACTAAACGATCGTTTCGCCGCCAACCTAAAAAGGCAGAAACGACAGTAAGTATCTATTCTCTGCACAACTTCCAGCGAAAAAGCAGACTATTTTCTAGCGTTCTTACGGAACTTCGCATAATTATACAAAAAATACCATAGATTCGTCTCGATGATACCTGTTAAAGAAAAAAAAAATTGAGTACCTGTGATAAAATACAACGAAGAAAAAAAAAATATTGAAATTTCCAAAACGGAAATAAAAAGTCGAGTTCTAGCGCGTTTTTGATGTATATCTATTCTCTGCACAACTTCCAGTGAAAAAGTCGAAATTGACTATTTTCTAGCGTGCTTACGGAACTTCGAATAATAACATAAAAAATACCATAGATTTATCTCGGTGATGTCTTTTAAAGAAAAAAAAAATTGAGTACCTGTGATAAAAAACAACGAAGAAAAAAAAATATTGAAATTTCCAAAACGGAAATAAAAAGTCGAGTTCTAGCGCGTTTTTAATGTAAAAATTTAGACAAACGTCCAGACCTAACTTAACTACAGATCTTTAAACGGATTGAATTATATGATGCGGAATGTTTCGACTTAAATTTCTACGCTGGTTTGAACTTCATTAAATTATTCTTTCTCTTTTTAATTAATTTCAAACCGCTTTTTTTTTTGCATTTCATAATTTGGCGACAGATAGAGGCTATCAGCTAGTAATTGAGTTTCAGATATAAAAGCCAAAAGTCGCCAAACAGGTTTGCTATCATTTTGAAGTTAGTTTGCCCGACATGTTAGGCTTAAGTGAGAATGAACGTAATGTTAAAGTATAGGCAGAACGAATCGGACTATAATTATATGGCTTATAGCATCTTTAAAATTGAAACAATATAAATTTTGAAGAAACAGAATTAAAGAGAAAATATGTGTTCTTCAAATTGCATGTGTTATTTGAACTTTATGACAATTTAAAGTGAGTTAACTTTCAAAAACAGTTTAATTTCGTGAAATACCTTTTGAAAAATTAAAATAATAATATTTTGTTGCAAGACACTATGGGCTGAATACAAAGTATAAGAGTGGAGGTTATGTGAGGTGACATCACGATCAATCCATTACAGCGGGACTAAATGAAACACGCAATGCTATTGGCTAATGGATTTTCAAAAATGGAATGATAGTTTTTAAGGATGTGTTGATTTTGTTTAATTCCCGTTGTAAAATGAAATCGTATAATCGTATATCATCAAAATCATAACTTCATAAGGAATTTAAAAAATTGTTGTTAAGAAAATATTAATTTTTTTTTCAAATATCAATGGGTTATTATGGGAACCAAAATAATGCTTGGTATAATCAAAATAATTTCTATTTCAATAATTAGATTGTAAAAAACTTGTAATATTTATTTGTAATAATTTATTAGAACAAATTTTCATTTGGATTATTGCTCCGGCTTTATAAGTTAAAGGATCCGGGTTCGATTCCTGGTGTTGGGTGTGGATGTTCGTTGTGATTCGGAGTTCACCGTTAAGCTGTAGATACCGGGCTGATTAGTCGTTAGTATGCACAAAAATAGGTTTTTGTACGTACATACTAATCCAATGGAGCTGAAATTTGGTAGACATTCTCTTTGTCGATGGCAATGTATTCCATTAAAGTATACATATACGTTGGACAACTTTTTTTTTTAATTCTTATAATAGCGTTTAAAATTTTTGAGAGAATTACAAGAGCAAAAAATGTAATGTATTTGCAGTAACAAAAAGTAAAAATAAAATATTTATTTAATTAATTGAATTTTAATTCACTAATTAAGGCCTAATTGCAACGACGATAAAGTAATACCTTATTAATTTTGAAACAAATTTCTTACTGGAAATTAAAGACAAGGTATTGATACACGGGCCCAAGCAAAATATAATGTATAACTTAAATATTTTTTTAAATTTTAACATTTAACATCAAAAGTACTAGAAAAAATAAAAAAATTCCAAAAATAAAAATATTCTAAAATACATACAAAAATCTATTTTTTACCAAAAATTTTGTAAACAGCTAGGGCCCGTGCTCTGAAATGTTATCTAAATTATAAAGTTGAAATTTTAAAAATCAGTTAATTAACTCTTAAGATATCACCGTTGGAGAACATTCACTCAACAATGTAAAGCAGTTCTCCAGAAATTGAGTTCAAAGTTTTCGAAATTTTCTTTTTTCCAACGTGTTTTAAACGTCGACCTTTACGAAATTGCGTGTAATTAAAAAAGTATTTTAACTATTAGAAAGTTATTGGTATCATTTTAAAGATAATGAATTGGAGAACATTTTAGAATGAAAAAACAAAAATGCCGAATTGGGTTAATTTTTGCGATTCCAAACGTATATGTGTACCTTAAGTTTTGGGTCTAATGGACCTGATATAACACTACCAGTAACAAATTAGATAAGTAAGGAAGAAGATGCTTCAACAATATACTCACGCCAGATTGATGACTTCCAGTTCTCTTGCTGGGTAGGAGAAGAACGATCTCCTCATGTCCTGTATTCTGTTGCTGGATAAGTCCACCTCGGTGAGCTTAGTGAAGGGTGCGAACACCCTGTTCTCCAGGGCTGTCACCCCTGAAGCCACCACGTTGGCCACAGTGACCGCACCCTGACAGATGCGGCCGAAATCGGCCCTGAGGATAGGGACGTTGCTCTTCACAACTTGTATCTCGCAATAGGATTTGGAATTGGCCGGAGTGAGCCAGTAGAAGGCACCCCAGTTCCAGCGACGGTTCACGTTCACCTGGTTAGGTAGAAAAGAGTGTAAAAAGGATTTGAGTACATAAAATTCGTTTTAAGACAATTTTGTTAGCGTGTGCATTTTTCTTGTAAGCTACCTAGTCCTTTTTAAAATTAATTTTTTTTTTAAATGAAAAGACCAATTGGTTTAGTGCTTATATTTATTGGCTTTTCAATTGTGTGTTGACTTCTGTGTAACTTTTGCATCACACTTTTATTACTTTCAATTACCCATATGTATATACACTATCTACCAATAAGTATTTAGACACTCATGCAATTGAGAATGTCTGCAGTCCTGATCTACGTCACCCTTGATCCCAATTCATGGTAGGCTCAACGCTGACTACTACTCCACTAACCTAGATAACTATATGCTTCCTACGCTGTGGCAATTTTGAGGTTGGATCATTGTTACTTCCAAGATGACAACGCCACTTGTCAAGTTGCGAGGTCCACCATGGATTAGTATGATGACAGCGGGCTGAACCGACTGGACTGGCCTGCTCAGAGTCCAGACGTGAATCTTATGGAACACCTCTGGGACGAGTAGGATCGCCGAATTAAGGAGTGCAGCAACCGTCCAAAATCGGTGAAAGAACTTACATGTCCACTCCAAGCCGAGTGGAAGAAAATACCACTGTCCATCATCCAAACACTTGCGGAAAGCATGCCCCGGAGTGTATGTACTTTAATTGCCTTAGGTGGAGGCTCAAATACTTATTGAATTGGAATAAATTATGTTTATCTCTTTTATCACAAGTGTCCAATTACTTATTGGTAGATAGTGTATACAAAGGGAAATAAAAGTATAGCATTAGGTCAAAAAAAAAAATTTCGATTTTTTTTTGTATGCCTCTTAAGGTGTTCTAAACATCCCCACCCCCGAAATTCCCGTAAAAATGTTTTAATGGCGTAAAAAGTAGACAAATTTATGCTTTCAACACAGAGTTCTCTCTTTTTCAGTATACTTCATCAACGATCATTTTTTCATCTCCCCTCAGTTTCACTTATAATAAAGGATTATTGAAAAGTAGATCGCCATCGCCAGAATCACCAGTTAGACCCATACAAGAATTATCACCAAAAATATCGCCAAACTGGCCATTTTTCCTAAATGAATGATGGAATTATAAAAACGGTAAATGACACAAATTGACATCAGTGTTATATTGCAATTGAAAGTTGTGCGATGTTCCACACCCCTAGTTTTCTATAGTGTTGTTTTCCAGAAAGGATTACCTAACTTTGAAATAACATAACTGTTTAACAGTGAGACAGAAATGATGAATGAATCATGATAGAAAAATGTGGTAAGTGGTGTGTTGGATAGATAGGCATGAAATTTTAAATACGCGAGTTTGTATAAAATTAGTTGCAATACTGTAATGTGGCATCACATTGTTTGTTGTCAAATTGGAGTATAGCGGAATGAGTTTATCGTTTTCCCATGAAAAATAACTCTATGATTCCTAGACTGGATGGGGTAAACCAGAAAAATCACTTCTGCAGAATGAAGTTATTTTGCAAGACCGACCATCAGTCGGGTTTTCAGAATTCCACATTCACCAGTATCGTTTATTAACCTATACTAAACTTCAACTTAACTAGACATCACTTAGACGATAGATCGTCACAGTGCTCATAGATATTTAATCCATTTTGGCGGCGTGAAAGCATAATGTGTTCGCCAAACCACAACCCTGTAGAGAACAAAAGGCTATAAGGTTTGGCGAGAATTATGTCTTCACTCCGCCAAAATGGATTAAATACCTATGAGCACTGTGACGATCTATCGTCTAAGTGATGTCTAGTTAAGTTGAAGTTTAGTATATCCGTCCAAATTGAAACAAGCCTCCATGGTAAGCCATTTTCTTGCAGCCGACATCAAATTAACGTTCTTAAATCAGTTTTGCAAACTGGTATATTTAAAAACCAATATTAATTTATCCAGTATTCCACTTGTATCTTCTTTCTGTGTCCCACTGTTTTTGCGCGGGTTGTACACAGCAGAACTGTCAATAATAGACCTTAATTAGTAATAATGTGCAAAAAATATCTACTCATAGCACTTTACAAGATCTCCTGCTTTCTTACTCAACTATAAAAGTGAACTGTGATTGGTTAATCATCCGCCCATCATCATGAACCACTGGCGCGTTTCCCCCCTTGCATTGACATCTGATTAGTCTATCCAGTTGTTTATCTATATGGGTCAAATCAACAAGGCTCCCAACTTGACCCTCGGTATAGTGGTTAGCATACTAGCTTCTAGACTGCGAGGTTGCGGGTTCCGAGTCCCGTGTTAGGCATGGGTGTTTGTAAATGTATGTTGGCTTGTCTAATGACGAATGTTTAGGCGCATTATAGCCCTCGTGTTGTTGACGGCGCCAGATAATCTGAAAACAACCAACCCACTGTTTTGCAGTTATGTCATTTCAAAGTTGGCGATGCCTCTCTGAAAGACTGTAAATAGTCTATGCTTAAAAATTTGGTTTTTGTACATATGGGTGGCCAGTAGTGTCCTCCTATGGTAGGAAATCCAACGATGAAAGTCTCAAACTTTTTTGAATCCAATATGACCATGCACTCTATTTCTGCAGTAACTTTTTAATCAGTAACATAATCCAATTCTGAGCACTTGAAAGAATACCCAAACAACTCGTTTTCGTTATTTCCCATTCACACAAGCAGCCTTTATAGTGGCAGAAATAATCAGCCGGAATCTTGTTAAGCTAACCATCGATGTGTGTCATTCCATTCCAAATCAACACAAAAAAGTGGCATTTTCAACCCGACCCCTTTCAGAATTTAATAAAATGTTGTTCACTTGTTGGGTTTAAAAAGAAAAGACAAAATGGCAAATATTAGGTTTGAATATCGTTTGGTTTTTGAAATTTCGGAGCTTCAAAACTGGGACAAAAGGTCAAAATTTTGCGTTCCTCGCTTCACAGATTTGCACATAATTTTGTCCCTAATTATCATAGAACATTGCTTTTGGTGTGAAACAAAAGCTGAATATTTGAGCTTTCTTGTAATGTATCACTCGTATCTATTTTCAAAATTTTTAATTTTAAGATAAAGCAGTTTGACCTTTGACATCTCAAAAAAGGGTATTTTTATTTATTTTTTTCAAAAAAATATATTTTCTTCATACATTAAGTTTCTACTAAAATCTGTTAGATTTATTTTGGGACCGCAATGTGATGACAAAAGTTATGAATTTAAATGCAAACCCTTATTCTTAATTTCTCACGATTATCGCCAGTGATGGGTGAGAAGTGGAGATTCCCATATTCACGATACCTTATGCAAAAATTTATCCTGATGACTATGGAGTTAGCGCTCTGGCCTCGATTGCCAAAGATGCCGCTTTCGAATCCTGGATTAAGCACTGATCGTCGTGGTTCTGTTGGTTGGTTGTTTTCAGATTATCTGGCGCCGTCAGCAACACGAGTGCTATAATGCGTCGAAACATTCGTCATTAGACAAACCAACATACATTTACAAACACCCGTGCAACCTCGCGGTCTAGAAGCTAGCACGCTAATCACTATAGCGTTTGGTCGGCTCGTCGTGGTTTGGAATTCACGTTAAGCTGTAGATCTCTGCCTGATTGGCCGTTATTGTGCAAAAAACAGGTCGTTGAGCATATAAATCAACCAACCAACCTAAGGCAAAAATACGTACAGGGAACAGAATGTAAATTATCTAGTTTTTTTAAAAGAATACAATTGATGAAAATTTAATTCTTGTTCTTTTGTTAAATTTTTGGAAGAGTTGCCATATTTTATAATTACGATAAACAAGTTTACTGATATGCGGTGAAATAAGTGCCTTTACAGGGGGAAGTGGAACACTTATCGTTTGTGTTTGTCATATTCATAAAAATGTGAAAGTAATGCTGATAGGTTGTCATTCGAAAGAATTAAGTAAATAAATTAAAACTAAATTAGATTCCTGTTAAACCTGCATACATACAATTGTTTGTAATTCTTCTCAAATAATATTGTTACCTGTTGAGACTGTAACGATTGTTCGAAATTCAAGGGATTTAGTCAGTGTATGGTAAAAAATTCCCTACAAAAATCTGTTGGTTTCATTTGGCCAATGGGATACCAAGTAATA
This sequence comes from Linyphia triangularis, assembly GCA_963978545.1. Lineage (NCBI taxonomy): Eukaryota > Metazoa > Arthropoda > Arachnida > Araneae > Linyphiidae > Linyphia > Linyphia triangularis. The sequence continues at coordinate 87,889,206 of OZ021728.1, forward strand.
AATTTATTGTTGCGTTGGTGGGTTCGAAAGACTTGAAACCAAAGCAGATCAAAACTTGCAGAAAATTTATTCCAATATAACTCTTCACATATTCCTTTACAACTCCAGAACTTCTCGTTCTAGTAGACTCAATACAGCTCTATACACAACAATATAGCACAAACAGCAGTTAAACTTGACACACGACTGCTAAATCGCCTCAAAAGACAATGCAATACAGTTCGCTTTAGAACTACTCTAAATGCTCACTGAGATTCAGTATCTCAACTCAGTAATTTCAGTCAACTCACTGACTAACCTCAGTCAACCCCTCACTCACTTGGCCGGTCTTATATAGGGGAGGCGAACATTCTTGAAACTTCTAGAGGTAGATATTTGAAGAACTTTCCAGATTGTAGTCGAAAAGTTCTATACATGTACATGGGGACCGAAAATGTCGCCAAATGGTCGCCAAGTTTGGCGACCATTTTACGATTTCTCGCCAAATTTGGCGACAAAAATTAGTAGCCAAAACCGTCGTCAACTTGGCTCTATCTCGCCAATTTGGCGAGATTGTCATTACCATAATGTTAAACGCCCTGCTCCTTGTAAAACTCGCTTCCCAGCGTTATCTCTGTAAAACTCGTTATCAAGCATTAAGACCCATATTGCAGGGAAGCCAACTTAAGACGAACTATTGCACTGCCTTATGCAAAATGTACATAAATTTTCCTATTTACAAAATTAACACTACGAAATATTTACAAATATACAAAAATTCGTAACATTATATACAAAACAATATCATTAATTTCACCTAATAATCAACTTCAGCTACGAAATGAAAATTATCGCATTCGCAAAACTCAAAACAAAACAAAAAATTTACAAGGAATTAAATGCGAATTGTCTAGTTTTCTAATGAATTAAATGGTTATTATGAAAAGTTATAAATTTAAATTGAAACTGTATAGTCTACTATTATCATATATGTCTTCTCCTTTTGCGATCTTCTTATAAATATATAATATAGGAATACATTTTAACCTAAATTATTGTCTAAAAATTAATTTGATTCTTGTCTGTTTATCGCATATTAAGTATGTAAACGATTTTTCCTATAAAATTAGAAACATGATCATAAATAGAATTTGAGAATTTTTTTAAAGAACGATACAAACAATCAAAATAATTTGTTTTATAAATGAAATAAAGGAATACCAGCTTTACATGCTAATGGATATACACTCATGTCCATAAATTAAGGATAATTCAGTTTTACCCTAATAACTTCTCAGTGGAGCAGCGTAGACATTTGAAATTCACTTCAAAGATACATCTTTATGCAACATAATGATAATTAAAGTAACTCAGTCGCAAATTGAAATGCAAAGTGTACAGCGGGGGCATATGCAAAAGAATGGAGTACCATTAGTGTGCAGTTGTACCAGATGCATTTATATAAAAATCACTCAACTCATGGAGTGGACTTCTACTGTGAGATATGATCTCCCCTGTCATCAGTGTTTACTTAGCACTATATTCTCATACTTAACATGAGTTACTTGATGAATTGTAGTGGCTAAACTGCACGCCCCACCTTTTGAACTGTTTGTAAGTGATGGAAAGTTCCTAATACATCAAGTCTTAACACTATTCATATCGTAGAAGCGTCCCACACATGTTTGAAGAAATTTGGATTAGAGGAGTGACCTGGCTTACTTATAGGAGCGATATTCATATTTTTTAATCACTTATCCAAGGCAAAAGTGGAATAAAATTTGCCATAAGTATCAATAAATACGATTTAGAAACCGATATATCACCATTAAAAACTTGTCTAGATCAAGTTAACATAATTACAGGGAAAAAGTGGAACTTAATTATCTTTTGGTCTCTTGGGGAGCTTATGTAACCAAGTCAACATACTGCCTCCGAAGACCAAATATTTTTAACATAATATACTATTTACTGAAAATAATTTTGTCAGTTTCATGAGTAATACTGGACATCAGAGGATCTGTAGAAAGGTGGGAACTTGATATTTCATAGTAAATACCAGTTCAAGATAATGATTTGGTGGGAAAAGAGTTTTGGTCTTTATATTCAATTTGTTTAATAAGCTCCCCAAGAGCGCAAAAAATAATTACATTCCACTTGTTTAAAGTAATTACATTAACTTGATTTAGACACGTCTTTAATTGTGAAATATCAGTTTCAAAATCGCGTTTATTGATAGTTATGGTTTATTTTATTCCACTTTTGCTTTGGATAAAGGATTAAAAATATGAGTATCGCCCCTCTAAGTAAGCCAGATCACTCCTCTACTCCAAATTTCATCAAACATGTGTGGGATGCATCTACGATATCATTGTGTAAAGATTTAATGCATTGGGAACTTTCCCTCACTTGCAAACATTTCAAAAGGAGGGGCGAGCAATTTAGGCGCTAGAATTCATCAAGTAACTCATGTTAAGTATGAGAATACTGTGCCAAGTAAATATTGATGACAGGGAAGATCATATCTCACACTAAAAGTCAACTCCATGTGTTGAGTGATTTTTAATGTAAATGCATCTGTACAACTCCACACTAATGGTACTCCATTCTTTTGCATATGTCCCGCGTATACTTTGCATTTAATTCTGCGACTGAGTTGTTTTAATTATCGTTTTGTTGTATAAAGATGTGTCTTTGAAGTAAATTTCAAGTGTCTATGCTACTCCACTCAGAAGTTATTAGGGAAAAACTGAATTATCCTTAATTTATGGACATGAGTGTACATTTACAAACACCCATGCCTTACCCGCAACCTCGCGGTCTTGAAGCTAGCACGCTAACCACTATACCGTTTGGTCGGGACTATCTTTGTTTTGGAAGTTTCTTACTCATGGCTTGACTGATCTGTACTTGGAAATGTTAGAATTTCTTTCTTTACCCTTGAAGTCAAGTTTTATATCTGTTTGTAAGCATCTGATGAATATGAATAGTTACTATTTTTATTGCATTTTAGGCCGATAAAAAATAAAGATTATTTAAGCCCTGATAACATTTGACTTTAACAATGTGCAATGGTGGTTTATTATTATTATTATTATTATTTTTCTTCAACAAATCAAATAATTAAAAAATATAAAAGAACGCCAACATTATCATGCTTCTAATTTCAAATCTAAAGATACTGTCAATGTTGAAAAATGTAATTTTAAGTGTTAATTTTTCCCTTTTACGAATTCAAATGTCGGCGGAGTATGAACCAGAAAATGCCATTGCGCCAGTAAACCAACCAGCCGACCAAATTGAAATGTGTCATCAAAGTATATGAAGTTAATGTTCTAAGCTAAGGGAGGTGGTGATTTTAAAGAAATAATAAGGTGGCTCGTGATCCCTAAGTGGTTTAGTTCCTCCCTCACTTAGAGGTTCGGTATATTTAAACACTTGAATTCCAAAGAAATAGAACAGAGGACATGTATATTGAACAAAAGACATTCATTTCAGATAACATTTATTTCTTAGAAGATATACATAATATTTAAGTACGTTTAATATTTAGTTAGAAATTAGTTTGGCGGAGAGATGGGTAAATTGCAGGAATATCAAAAAGGGACTTACCCAACATCTTTATGTATTTGGCTAGCTGTGCATTTTTTGATGCACCTTCTGTCTAGGTGGGTGTCAGGGAAGAGAGAGGCAGATTTTAGTACAAGCTTTACTCGACAAAAACCCGCCAACAAGTCTGATTGGCTAAACCCCTCAAACTTGTTCTCTCTAACCCAATCAATTTAAATATAAACCCCTTTTGCAGTTGCTAAGCGTGGGAGGAGTGCCACGAAGGTTGAGGGAATGACTCATTTCCACCACTTGGTGGGAGGAGGTCTCTATTATAAAAATTACCATCTCTGAGCCCCTAAGGGTTTCTTGCATATCCAAAAAAAGGTGTTGTAATATCTTACTACAGTTAATATTTAATTTTTTTAAACCTAAAGAATTAAACGATGAACACAGAACCAGCTCATTAACAGTAGATTTAGTTCTGGTCATACCAAAGATTTTAGATCATACCAAACGCGCACTCTCACCTCGTGCATCCGCAGGAAAGCGCTGACTTCGAACGTGACTCCGTTGTAGGGGGATGATTCTCCCTCAGGGTCGTTGAGGTACTGGAATCCCACCCTGCTTACGTCCACAACAAAGTCCTTCACCCTCCCGACCCTGTAGAAGTAGTCTCCAGGAAAGGAGTGGAACTGTCCACCTCTCAGGGCCAGAGTGAAACTGCGACAGGGACGGAAGTTCTGGGGCAACAACTGGAACTGCGCCCAGGAGATAGGACGGGCACAAATGCAGCCGCAGTTGTCCTGGAAAGAAAATCTGGAGATGTGAATAGTTTTGTTATGGGGTAGTTCCAGATGGGTACTATTCCGTTAGCCGGACAGTGGATAAAACCCGGCAATTTGCAGACCTAACTCATCCAAACTGTACAACCTTCAAATCATTAAAAATTCCTACAACAAACCGTAAACATTTAGGCTTGGCGACATATTTTCGCGTCATTTAAATGTGTAAGCATTTCGGTATGGCGACAAATACGCCAACTGGTACCCGTAATTTCTAGTTGTATAGTGGAGAACGTTGTTCCACTATATACTTACAAATAACTGCGTTGCCCCATGTTGCGTGGTGTCCATTGAGACATATAAATCTTTGAAAAAAAAATGAGATTAGTAATTGCTGACGCCCCAGTATCGACTACTTTGCCTGCTGCTTTCTTGCAGTCGCCAATGGGGCCATGCACTGCTTTTGTAGGGGGGGGGGGGAAACAAAAACAAAAAAAGAGAGAGAGAAAAACAAAAACAAATATAACACTTGTTGTGAATCTTTAGTAAATTCATTAATTATGAACTAACATATAGTACTTTTAAAATGGCATTTTTAGTGAAAATTTTTTCTAACAAATGTACCTAAAATAATTATAAAGTTATAAAGAGTTTCTTGATAAACAACAGTTTTAGTTTCCCAATTGGGTCGGTAAGACACTTTGAGTTTGTATTTTCAGGAAGACTTGATTATCTTTCAGAACAACTTTCACAGATTCTAATAGCCTAAAGTCTTTTAAAATGAATCGTATTCCACCCTAATGAAATTTTTAAGGTGTATAATACCTTTCAAAAGAAAACTTTTGAAAGGTATTATACACCTTATAAATTTTAATTATAAGCGAACGCTCGTCTGTTTACATTAAAATAGTAGCCAACAATGTTTCCTTACCGAAGAAATTGTCATGCCATAAACAAAACATAGACTGCAATGTTATTAGCATATCTATAATAATAAAACAAGCTGTGTGTCTGTCTGTCTGTGGCTCTGTGGATCTATAAAAACCTACTTACAATTGCAGTAGAGATCTGAAATTTTCAACTTAAGAAATTTTGGCTTTCTAATTTTATGTATGTCAAACATAATGTTAAAATTTTAATTAGTTTCTTTTTAATTAATTTTTTTAATTAATTCATTTTTTACAAAATGACTTCAAATAGAAATAGAGCTCTGAAATTTTCAACATACGTAGTTTTAGCCTTCTAATTTAACTTTTGAAAAAACAGAATGTTAAAATTTTAGTTATTTTTTAATTAATTTTCTTAATTAGTTAACAAAATTTTTTACTAAACGACTTCTAATACGGCTACAGCTCTGAAATTTTCAACATAAGTAGTTTTAGCCTTTTAATTGGACTTTTAAAAAACAGAATATTACATTTTTATTTAGTTTCTTTTTAATTATTTTTTTAATTAATAAATACGCTACAAAACGATTTCTAATAGGGCTACAGCTCTGAAATTTTCCACATAAGTAGTTTTGGCCTTTTAATTTTGCTCGATTGCGAGCTCGATTTTGCGTAGTGATGAACCTTCCTGCGAGCGAAGCGGCAAATACTGGGACATATCCACTAATGACGGATTTCAGCAAAGCGAGGCCTCACAGCTAGCTAAAATATGGCACATGTTAAAATTTGGTATTCAGCTAGTAATTAATATTTTGTGTAGTCTATTTAAAACCAACTGCAGTAATTAAGCTTTAAATAGGCATTAATTTGATTTAAATTTTTTCAGTAGATATTGAATTGTAGATGTACATGCAGACAGATTTTTGATTTTATTTATTTATAATGAATGAAAAGAATGGATGAATAAACTGCTAGTCAATCGTAGTTGAAATTTTTTGGTTAAATTTTGCTATTCAATGAAATGCTTTTTTAAATTATTTTTTTTTTTAAATATTATACAGCATTACTAGGGTAAAGTATAAGAGCTGGATAGTTAACGTTTCATATTCAAAAACGGTAAAATTTAAATTGCAAGTTATTGCTTTCTTCATTGTCTTCGTACTCAGCACTAGGATTTCGTAATTTCAGTTTTATTTTGAGTGCTGTCCTAGTATTACCTTTACAATCCCATGCTTTAAAAGTTAGGCATAGGAGGTGAAAATTGGATGTTTTAATTTGAAACTTTGCATACCATTATTAAATATATTGAAAGTAACTTGGCAGTGTAAAACGTGTTCGTTTATGAATTTATTTAAATCCGAGGATGTGACACTTATAGTTTCCTTGCAAAATCAAGAATTTCACAGCTTATACAGATTTGTATTAGGCTAATTGCAACTAATGATAACTAGACCTGCAAATAATGCCAATCAAATCTGATAAATTATCACTAAAGTGCAGATTTTGAACATATGTTGTTGATTTAATAAATATAAAATTGATAATTTTTTATGATTTAAAGTTTGGTGGCCGCTTCACTTCGTTGTGAAATTCTCTTTTAAATGTAGTGCTGTAAAGAATATTTTAAATAATTTAGGTTTTGGGAATTTGCAAGTACTTTTCATAAAATTCGTAAATTAATTATCTGATTTTGTGCTCCACCTATACAATGAATTGAGTCAAAATATTATAAACCTATAGAATAAAATAGCTAGTAGAATAAATAAAATTCTTTATCAATCTGTGTAGGAATGCTTGAATTATTTAAGACAGTACTGTTATGAATTTCTCCACTGAGGCAATGATGGCCCAGTTTTTAAGATAAAAACTACTATTTATTCACTTCAGAAAACTCACAAAATTTATTCAAAGGCAACAGTGTAATCACTCTCAAGCTTCAACAAAAATAACTTCGAATACAGCGATTATACAAGCTCACTCCAATAGGTAAACAAAGCGATCAGCTTTCATCGAAGTCCGAAGTCAATCTGAAAACTTTCCCGATCTCCGGTCTTATTTATACTTGGCGCGAGAGAACATTCTTGAAAAGTCCAGCCAATTCGTCGAAAGAGAAACATCTCGAAATTTCTCGATTACTTTAGGTGTTGCCACCTTTTTCTAACTTGTAATATCGCTGTTAATAAATGAAATAAGATAAAATAAATTACAATAGAATTTTAAAATAATACGTCACTACTTACAATATATACAGACAATTTGTGGAACAGTACATAGGAAAAGAAGTGAGACACTGAATTGAAAGAAAATGAGTTATTTGAGTTATTTCGTTGGAACTATGTTCTGAAACTGTAAACAATCGGATAATCTCAATAATACTTAGTTAATTAAGCTACGAATTCTAAAATCACCGAGTTCACATTTAAAGAAACATTTCCTTCTTTTGGAGTTCGCCGAGTTTAAAGCAGTTTCGTTGTAATCCCCAGAACAATTACCGCAGTCAACAAAATAATACTGCATTCATGCTTTTAAAAATGTCTGAATTTTGTAAGAAAAGTAAAAATCGTTAATGAGTTTTTTTCCCCTTTAGATTGTGATGTCAGAAGATTAACAGATGGTATGCGATCGAGCCACACTAAGCATTAAGACTTAGAGAGTAATTGAGCTCTTTTATTGATTGGACACAAAATGTCGCCTCTCCACAGGGATTCTTCGCAGAATGAGATTCTTTTGCATTTGGCGTTAAACAAAATGTCATATTTTACCGCAATATCAGTGTACTAATGTAATAAAATTCTACTGTTAACGATGATGATGATAACATTACAATTAATATTATTATTAATAATAATCATAATATTAATAGCAGCAATAATAGTATTATTAACATTAGTATTTGTAATAGTAATAATAATCTTCATTTGAATATTAGTATTATTTTTAATACTGGTAATAATAGTATTATTAACATTTGTATTTGTAATAGTAATATTCATTTGAATAGTATTATTATTAATACTGGTAATAATAATATTATTAACATTAGTATTTGTAATAGTAATAATAATCTTCACTTGAATATTAGTATTATTATTAATACTGGTAATAATAATATTATTAACATTAGTATTTGTAATAGTAATAATAATCTTCATTTGAATATTAGTATTATTTTTAATACTGGTAATAATAGTATTATTAACATTTGTATTTGTAATAGTAATATTCATTTGAATATTAGTATTATTATTAATACTGGTAATAATAATATTATTAACATTAGTATTTGTAATAGTAATAATAATCTTCATTTGAATATTAGTATTATTATTAATACTGGTAATAATAGTATTATTAACATTAGTATTTGTAATAGTAATAATAATCTTCATTTGAATATTATTATTATTATTAATACTGGTAATAATAGTATTATTAACATTGGTATTTGTAATAGTAATATTTATTTGAATATTAGTATTATTATTAATACTGGTAATAATAATATTATTAACATTAGTATTTGTAATAGTAATAATAATCTTCATTTGAATATTAGTATTATCATTAATACTGGTAATAATAATATTATTAACATTAGTATTTGTAATAGTAATAATAATCTTCACTTGAATATTAGTATTATTATTAATACTGGTAATAATAGTATTATTAACATTAGTATTTGTAATAGTAATAATAATCTTCATTTGAATATTATTATTATTATTAATACTGGTAATAATAATATTATTACCATTAGTATTTGTAATAGTAATAATAATCTTCATTTGAATATTAGTATTATTATTAATACTGGTAATAATAATATTATTAACATTAGTATTTGTAATAGTAATAATAATCTTCACTTGAATATTAGTATTATTATTAATACTGGTAATAATAATATTATAACCATTAGTATTTGTAATAGTAATAATAATCTTCATTTGAATATTATTATTATTATTAATAATGGTAATAATAGTATTAGTAGTAGTGGTAGTAGTGATAACAATGATAATAACAATATTAATAGAAGTAATTGAATTAATAACACTAAAAATTATAATATTAATTATGGTAACAGCAATATTATTATTAATAGTAATGATGTTAATAACTATGACATTAATTATGGCAGTACTAGGATTCCTCATTGATTACTATGTAATGGAGTGTATTTAGAAAGTCGGAAATATGTAGAAAGGACAAGATTCTTTTTCATTTGATGATAAAAAATTTCATATTTTACCAAAATATCAGTATATTAAAATAATAAAATGCTACTGCTAACGATGATGATGATAATATTACTAAGGTATTATTATTATTAGTAATAACAACAATAACAGTACTACTACTACTTCTACTAATAATAGTTATAATAATAATAATAATTATAATAATAATAATAATAATAATAGTTATAATAACAACAATAATAATAGTTATAATAACAATAATAATAATAGTTATAATAACAACAACAATAATAATAATAATAAAAATAATAATAATAATAATAATAATAGTTATAATAATAATAATAATAATAATAATAATAATAATAATAGTTATAATAATAATAATAATAATAATAATAATAATAGTTATAATAATAATAATAATAATAGTTATAGTTATAATAATAATAATAATAATAATAATATTAATAGTTATAATAATAATAATCGTTATAATAATAATAATCGTTATAATAATAATAATAGTTATAATAATAATAATAGTTATAATAATAATAATGGTTATAATAGTAATAATAATATTCATTACTATTAATACTAGTAATAATAGTATTAGTAGTAGTAGTAGTGATAATAATAATAATAATAATAATAATAATAATAATAATAATAATAGTTATAATAATAATAGTTATAATAATAATAATAATAATAATAATAGTTATAATAATAATAATAATAATAATAATAATAATAGTTATAATAATAATAATAATAATAATAATAATAATAATAACAACAATAATAATAATAATAATAATAATAATAATAATAATAATAATAATAATAATAATAATAATAATAATAATAATAATAATACTTATAATAATAGTTATTATTATTATTATTATTATTATAATAATAATAATAATAATAATAGTTATAATAATAATAATCGTTATAATAATAATAATAGTTATAATAATAATAATAGTTATAATAGTAATAATAATATTCATTACTATTAATACTAGTAATAATAGTATTAGTAGTAGTAGTAGTGATAATAATAATAATAATAATAACAATGATAATAACAAATATTAATATTGGTAATCGTAATAATAAAAATGAAAATGATAATATGAATTATGGTAACAGTAATAGTATTATTAATAGCAATAAAGTTAATAACTATGACAATAATGATGGCAATAATAGTAGCACAGCTAAATGTATTGTTATCGATAATGACACTAAAAATAGTAATAACAATGGAAAGTAAAAGTAATAAAACAATATTAACAAAAACAAAATATCTTGCTCCTTCAAAAAAATACCTGGAAGTAGCAGTTGCAGGGATTGTCAACAGGTGGTGCTTGCCTACTTTCGAGGAGAGTTGAGTTACCATCATCATCATCATCAAAGTCCATCAGTTTGGTCCAACACAGTGCCGAGGTGAAGGCGATCACCAAAAGAAGCAAGCGGTATATCATTTCACAGTTCCTTTCCATCTTGAACAAAGGAATACAATTTATTAGCTCCTTTACAATTTAATATTTATTGCATAAACATTTTATGCCGAGTACACTTAAGTTCACGGTAGTTACTGGAACATCCAAGCTGAAACATATTGTTGCGTGGACGAGTTCGAAAGATTTGAAGCCAAAGCAGATCAAAACTTGAAGATATTTATTCCAATATCACTCTTCACAGATTCCTTTACAACTCCAGAACTTCTTGTTCTAGTAGACACAATTCACAATAATAGAGCACAAAACAGCAGTTAAAAACTTGACAACACAACTGCTCAAATCACTGCAAAAGACAATGCAATACAGTTCGCTTTCGGAACTCTCTGAATGCTCACTGAGACTCAGTATCTCAATACAGTAATTCCAGTCAACACACTGACTCAACTCAGTCAACTTCTGACTAACCTAGCTGACTAACTAACTACATCTCCCGCTCTCTTGAGCTTTTATAGGGGAGGCGAACATACGTGAAACTTCTAGAGATAGATATTTGGAGAACTTTCCAGATCGTAGTCGAAAAGTCCTATACATGTACATGGGGACAGAAAATGTCGCCAAATGGTCGCCAAGTTTGGCGACATTTGGCGATTTCTCAATTTGGCGAAAAAAATTAGTCGCCAAAACCATCGCCAACTTGACTCTATCTCGCCAATTTGGCGAGATTGCCATTACCATAATGTTAAATGCCCTGCTCCTTGTAAAACTCGCTTCTCAGTGTTATCTCTGTAAAACTCGTTATCAAGCATCAAGAGACTCATTGCAGGGAAAAAAACTAAAGACGAACTATTGCACTGCCTTATGCAAAATGTACATACATTTTCCTATTTACAAAATTAACACTACGAAATATTTACAAATATACAAAAATTCGTAACAATATGTTCACACGAAATCATTGTGGCTGTTTAACTTTACGCTTGTAACAGTCATGGAAACGTGCAAATTTATATCGTCATCATATCTAATTACTGAATCACATGAACAACTTTAAAAATTATATTTTTACGTAAAACAAGATGTATGGAACATTGCACAACTTTGCATTTAAATTTGACGTGAATTGGTGTTATTTACTTTTTCATATTTTAATTCATTTAAAAAATATTGCTGGTTTGGGAATATTTGTGGTGTTAATTCGTACGTTGGAAAAAAAGACACATTAAAATAGCGGATTCGGTGACATAACGTTACGAATTTTTGTATATTTGTAAACATTTCGTAGTGTTAATTTTGTAAATAGGAAAATGTATGTACATTTTGCATAAGGCAGTGCAGTAGTTCGTCTTAAGTTGGCTTCCCTGCAATATGGGTCTCAATGCTTGATAACGAGTTTTACAGAGGTAACGCTGGGAAGCGAGTTTTACAAGGAGCATGGCATTCAACATTATGGTAATGGCAATCTCGCCAAATTGGCGAGATAGGGCCGAGTTAGCGACGGTTTTGGTGACTAATTTTTGTCTCCAAATTTGGCGAGAAATCGCCAAATGTCGCCAAACTTGGCGACCATTTGGCGACATTTTCGGTCCTCATATACATGTATAGGACTTTTCGACTATGATCTGGAAAGTTCTCCAAATATCTACCTTTAGAAGTTTCAAGAAGGTTCGCCTTTCCTATATAAGACCGGCCAAGTGAGCGGGGAGTTAGTTGAGTAAGTGAATTAGTTGAGTCCGTTAGTTGACTGAAATTACTGAGTAAGTGGAGTTACTATCAGCGAGCATTCAGAGAATTACGAAAGCGAACTGTATTGCATTGTCTTTTGCTGTGATTTAGCAGTTGTGTGTCAAGTTTAACAGCTGTTTGTGCTCTATTGTTGTGTATAGAGCTGTATTGAGTCTACTAAGATTCTGGAGTTGTAAAGGAATCTGGGAAGAGTTATATTGGAATAAATTTCTGCAAGTTTTGATCTGCTTTGGCTTCAAATCTTTCGAACCTTCCAAGCAACAATACTTTTCTATAATTCTTACATTATCCTCCAATCGTTGATAGGTGATGCTCAAGGACTAAGGAAATGTTTTCGTTAGTAACCAATATTACATATAAGGTAATTGAAAGCAAATATAAATGTTACAAAATCTTTGATACCTAACCAAAAGTAAAATTATGCTTCTAGGAAGATTAAGGCTAAGTTAGCATACAGTGACTCCCAAAAGTAATAGTTTAAAAATGTGTAGAAAAGTTCGGTAGTTTGGAATTGAATTCGAATATTAACTTCAATTTTTTTTTTTTTTTTTTTTTTTTTTTTTTTTTGCAGAATGTTAATTTAATTCTGAATGAAACCTAGCATTTATAAAAAAAGGTTTGAATCATTTTATTTTTATAAAAATATAAATTCATATAATCAGAGAAAAAAAAAATCAACAAAAGTGTTCGTACTTTTCTAATAATTTAATTTTCTGATAATTTCCTTAAAAATTTATTTTTCTTTGCGCTTTTTTAAAATTTTTGAATTGTGGTGACTTTTAAAAAATTGATAGCCTGTGATATTTTCCTTCTCTATTTTTTATAATCAATTTATTCTTTGAAATAGTTGGTAGTCGTAAAGAATTAACAAACAACAGTCTAAAATTGATCATATTTAATCGTAATAGTGCTAAATTTATTCCATGTATGGCCAATATATTAAATTTGTTCCATTTAATTGTTTAGCATGTAATAAAACATTTTTATCAAGAAAACAGAATTCAAAACCAGCCAAGAAGTGATTACAAAACACAGTTATATGAACGTGAAAAGGGATTTATTGTAAGAAAATTTGAGAAAAGTCCACGTTTGTGGATTATAAAAGTTTCTTCAGAATGTAAGGAACAAATTTTAAATTCAATTTCACTTGAAACTGTTTGAAAAGTAGTCAGATCAGCTAGACTACATGAGTGTTCTGCCCAAAGAAATTTTTTGTAAATTCTAAAAATAAAAAGTTTCACCTTTTCTTTCAAAAATTCAATGATAAACAATCCAGAAACGTATTGAAATCATGTCTCATTTAAATATAAAAACAAATTTAACATTTTTGGTTTCGATGGCAGCATTATTGTGTGGAGATGTAAAAAATGAACTTAATCCCAAGAACTTTGCGGGAACAGTAAAGCTTGGCAGCGAAAGTGTCCCTGTGTATTGGTGCTAGTCTGCATTAGGACTTGGTTGATTGCTTTGGTTGGTTGTTTTCTAAATATCTGGCGCCGTCAGCAGGGATGAATTTGGTAAAAAATCCAAAAGCTGAAAACAAAAATCCAAAAAATTTACGTAAAACAGATTTTAAGCTAAACTTTATTGTGGTTTTCCATGTGCATTTATAACACTGCACCGTCTCTGTCTGTCAGTGAGCAAAAATTGTTCAAAATAGTGCAGGGTTCCCACTCAAATCACATAATGAAAATCAATGACTTTTCAATGACCTTTAAGGACCTAAATAATGTTTTTAAGGACCTATGAAAATTTGTTTTCAGGCATCATGTCTGTATTTAAATTTTTAATAAAGTATATTCTACCAAAAAAGTTACAAGTTGGTGGATGCGTAATACAAATATGTCGGAAAATTCCTATACGGTGCAGATAAGTTGCGGTCACGCGGGAATAGCAAGTCTGAGTTGGATTTTTATAAATTTTGCAGTTGGACAAAATCTGTAAAAATTAAGAACTTTTAAGGACCTCTAAGCATTTTCAAGGACTTTTAAGCACCTCTAAGCATTTTCAAGCACTTTCAAGGCCTTGAAAACAAGTTAAAAAATATTAAGCACTTTTAATGACTTTCAATGACCATGGGAACCCTGTAGTGGTACCTAGACGCAGGGATAGACTTCGTGCTGTCATTAGGCATGCTATAGCTCCAAAGCAAAAAAAAGAAAAAAAAAAAAAAGGGAAAAAAAAGAAAGAAAGCAGCAAAATTCATGTGAGAGCGATGAAGATCGGCAAAAACTTCAAAATTTCAACAAGTGAAACAACTTATAGCAATTATACCATATGCACCTAACAGGCCAAATTTATTTAAACCCAATTTTCTAAATTTTTGTGTTACATTTTAAGAACTAAAATTCTTTAAATTCAAATTTTTATTCATATCGTTAAGCTTATTCAATAAAATAAAATACAAAAAACAATTTTACATACAATTTCTGTTTTTTTAAACACAAATTGTTTAGAAAAATTACAATTGGGACTAATTTTCAGAATATTTTTTGTACAAAATGTCATAAAAATGTGAGTAATTCTGCATAGATTCTAATCAAACAGCGAAATGGATCCTTAAACAGGCACTAATCAGTGTTTTCGCATTAGCGGAAGTCTATACGAATGGCTACAAAACGGTGTTGAAAATCTCGGAAATAGCGTGTATTGTATTAGCGTAAACCTCGTCAAGACTATCACTCTAACGAAAGTAATAAGTAATATCGCTTGCATTACCTGCGAAAATCTAGGTATCGGCAAAAGTGAACATCACAACAACGTGAATATTGGCGATAGCGTCAAAAATGTCAGCACAAATCTTGGTAATGTCGATATTTTTTTGGTAATACTATTACAAACTTCGGTAATATCGGATGTTACTACAGTATGGCTTTCAGCGAAAATTACTCTCACGCCAACAGAAACATCAAAGTCGGAGCCTAATATACCGGAGCAACTCTAAACAATAGCGCTATTATATCGGCGTAACACTTGACGAAAATTACCATCACAACATAAATCTCGGTGATAGCGCAATTCATCAAGGTAATATCGACATTCTTTCGGTAACATCGATGCCAATCTCAGATTTTACAACAGGGTAGCATTCACCAAAAATTACCATCACATAAACGCAGTGTTCGCCAGTTAAATATTTCCAAGGGGTATTTTCATCCCCTCTCTAAATTTTAAGGAGTATTTTTAAAATCCAAAGGGTATTTTTCAAACAAAATTTTTTTAAAACTAAAGCTAAATAAGTTTTGTTTACAAAATTAATAACTACAACAATAACAGTGATACACGGTCGCAATTTCGCTTATCAGAGCGAAAATATGCTTTTTGAATGATTACTGAAAACACTTAATGATTATAAACCTTAAATTATTGACACTATGCCTTTCAGTGACGTTGGTGTCCCGCGAAACTATCGGGCAAATGTCGGTGACACCTCAAAAAACGATAGGGAAAATGACGGAGAAGTAAAACCTGACGATTTACGATATCCCAAACAAACGCCGGCGATAGACATAGGCGAAATTATCTGAACTTCTGAAAGAGTCCTACACGCACAAAAAAAAAAAAAAAAAAAAGTGTTTACGACAATAATCTATGTTAATCTATGTTTTCCATGAATTCACGCATGTAGTTAAACATTTTCCACTATACACTTAATTAAGGGACATACGATAATACATTTGGAATTTGTTTGACGGCCCCTACAATTCACATACTAATGAAACGTGGTATCAGCAGCTATTCAATGACTTCAATCAGTCACTGGTCTGCGAGGCACGTTTGAACACGAATGCGCATGCGTAACCGATTTCGGAGGGGTGATCTGTATATTGCATTCCGTTGGAAAATAAACGAAAATTTGGCATTTTTTTCAGAAAAGGACGCTATTTTCAAAGAAAAAAGACAGGGAAGTAGTGCCGCCCATCGTAAAACGGCTAGGATGATCTCTGATTTTTAAAATGGACTATTTTTAAAAATTTAACCATGATGTGCCGATGCGTGATTCACCCATGAGGTTAATTCAATGGGGTAAAATAGATTTTCAATGCGTGTTCACGCAGATTTCATGCATTTTGGTGAACTGTACCATAACGTAAATGCGCCGAATACACCAGAATAATTCTCAGCAATAGCGCTGTTATATCTGCGTAATAATCCGCGAAAACTGCCACTATAACAACTTAAATCCAAGCGATAACGCAGGTCATAGCCGCACAAATCTCTACAATAGCGAACATTACATCAGCTGAACGATTAGCGAAAATGAGCTTCACATTCCAATGTAACTAAACGATTGTTCCGTGGATGTCAGACTTGAAAGCAAGCGCATTATTAGCATAAGTTAATTTCTTGAATAAGTAGGAAGGAAATTACATTTTGAGAAGAGAAAAAAATGGCAAATTTCGGCTACAGTTGTAAAAGTACAAAATGCGAGTTTGAGCGCCAAGCTGACTAAAAAAATGCCTTTTTTAGTAGATTTTTGTACTTGGGAGCAGGAATGCGATGCGACCCCTGAGGGGTAGGTTTTCTGCTCTTCCCGATCGGGCGGAAGTGAAGCTGCTTCCCTATTTTGCCTTAGAAAAAAAGTATTTCCGTGGAATAGAAAAATCGGGAAAAAACGGATTTTTTTCAGGAATTATTGAAAAGCGGAACTTCCTTTAAAAAAGCGGAATTCTTTGTTCTCTAAAAAATTAAAAAAAACGGAATTCCTCTACATGGCGGAGAAAACTCATCCCTGGCCGTCAGCAACACGAGGGCTATAATGCGCCCAAACATTCGTCATTTGACAAGCAAGCATACATTTACAAACACCCATGCCATACACGGGACTCGAACCCGCAACTTCGTTGTCTAGAAGCTAGCACGCTAACCACTGCTGCCTCAATAACTTCCAGCAAAATCAAAAAGCACTACCTCAGTCGACAGATTTGAACCCACAAGAACAGATTTGGAGAGAATTGGAGGCCATAGCAAGAAGACACGACATCAAAACGAAAAGCCAACTAAAAACAGTAATGATCAAAGAATAACGGTATAGTGGTTAGCGTGCTAGCTTCTAGACCGCGAGGTTGCGGGTTCCGAGTCCCGTGTTAGGCATGGGTGTTTGTAAATGTATGTTGGCTTGTCTAATGACGAATGTTTCGGCGCCTTATAGCCCTCGTGTTGCTGACGGCGCCAGATAATCTGAATACAACCAACCAATGATCAAAGAATGGAGAAAAATTGACGTAGAAGAAGAAAAAAAAAAGTAACATTTATGTCCAGACGCATAAAAGTTGTTCTCAATGCTAAAAAGGTATTCTACGAATTACTAATTTGCCAAAATATTACAATAAATACTATTATGTAAAAAGTGTACTTAGACTTTGGGAGGTATTTTTTGTGTTACTTTTAGGTTAATGATTTTTCTAAAAAAAAGTTTTACTGTGGATTAAAAATATTTTATTAAGTTTTATTAAAATGAAATTAGAGATACTATTAAAAAAAAATCCTATTCAGAAGTATTAATACTTGAGATGGATAATGTAGTATTTGATTGAAATTTGTAAGTGTACGAAGAATTTTGGGATCCACTGTACGTGGCATTTAACCTCATAATCAAGACAAATTATATTGGCTCAGATACAGTGAATAATTTTGAGGTTAAAGATTAAATCAATTATTAGATCCTTTATATCTGTTTCATTTTATATATATATATATATATATATATATATATATATATATATATATATATCTGTTTCATTTTATATATATATCTGTTTCATTTTATATATATATCTGTTTCATTTTATATATATATCTGTTTCATTTTATATATATATATATATATATATATATATATATATATATATATATATATATATATATATATATATATATATATATATATTTATTTAATTTTATTTATATATCTGTTTCATTTTATATATATATATATATATATATATATTTATTTAATTTTATTTATATATCTGTTTCATTTTATTTATATATATATATATATATATATATATATATATATATATATATATATATATATATATATATATATATATATATATATATATATATATATATATATATATATATATATATATATATATATATATATATATATATATATATACATGTAATATAATGTTTTAAGTTTAATACTATACACTACTAAATTTATATCTGTTTTTAATGATTCGCTTATGATAAATATGTGAATTTATCAGCGTAAAAGTATTCAAAAATAAAAACATTATGCGACATTTTTCTGTTTTCATCTATATTCGAAAAATTCTTAAAAGTTCTTACATAGAACCCAAGTTTAAAAACAATTTTTATTACTTTTATTTACTTTTAAACTTATTGATCAGATTGAAATTAGCATATGTGTTGAAGTTTGTTAAAATTATATAGTTTTCCTTAATTGTACATATTTTTTACTTACAATAATAGTATTTTAGTATATATCTTTTTGCTCTACCTCCCTATCTTTTGATAACATCTTTCAATTTGTCGCATATAATTCAAGAGCCTCGATTTTGAGTGCAATGTGAGTGGTTCTTGTTTATCGATAACAATACAAAAATATATATATTTGAAGCTCTTCAATCATTGAAAGAAATAGTTTTGGAAGGAGTAAACACATACCCTTAAAGGGAATATGATTTGAAGGGTGCATTTTCTGAAACGAACTACATTGATAAAAAAAAAAGCTATGGAATTTCTTTATGTCTCTAGAATTTATCTTTACTGAACTCAACTTAATTTTTTCCTGATACTCACTTTAACTTTTCTAATAGAAAAAATAATAGAAGCCATAAAAAAAAAGAGTTTTTATAAAAATTTTATGAGCATTATATATAAATTTTTATATTGTTGCGTGGACGGGTTCGAAAGATTTGAAGCCAAAGCAGATCAAAACTTGCAGAAATTTATTCCAATATAACTCTTCACAGATTCTCTTACAACTCCAGAACTTCTTGTTCTAGTAGACACAATACAGCTCTTTTCACAACAATAGAGCACAAAACAACAGTTAAAAACTTGACAACACAACTGCTAAATCACAGCAAAAGACAATGCAATACAGTTCGCTTTCGGAACTCTCTGAACGCTCACTGAGACTCAGTATCTCAACTCAGTAATTCCCGTCAACTAATGGACTCAACTAACAACTAACTCCATCACCCGCTCTCTTGAGCTTTTATAGGGTAGGCTAACATACGTGAATCTTCTAGAAGTAGATATTTGGAGAACTTTCCAGATCGTAGTCGAAAAGTCCTATACATGTACATGGGGACCGAAAATGTCGCCAAATGGTCGCCAAGTTTGGCGACATATATATATTGTTGAGCCTATATGCGCCTATTGCGTTTATATATTTATATGTTATCTCGCCAAATTTGGCGACAAAAATAAGTCGCCAAAACCATCGCCAACTTGGCTCTATCTCACCAATTTGGCTAGATTGCCATTGCCATAATGTTAAATGCCGTGCTCCTTAAAACTCGCTTCCCAGAGTTACCTCTGTAAAACTCGTTATCAAGCATTAGTAGACACACTGCAGGGAAGCCAAGCTCAGATGAACTATTGCACTGCCTTATGCGAAATGTACATAAATTTTCCTATTTACAAAATTAATACTACGAAATATTTACAAATATACAAAAATTCGTAACAATATTCATTAACACAGCGCCGATATCAAAAACATTTCTACCAGAAAATGTGCGGCAGACAACGTTTCAAAATTTATTTATTAAACATGAGCGCGAATTTATGCTCTCGCATCCAAATATCATTTACTAGCTGAATACCCGTGCTGCGCTTCGAAATTTTACCATTAGAATTTTAGCGATCCAAAGACATTTATGTATTCTACACTTCAGACGTTTGCTCCCATTTCGATCCCGACAAATTGATTCATCAAAATAGGAACTTTCCTTTGTTGACATTTTTAACAAAATTTATAATTACGAATAGTATATTGGAAAGAGACATTTGAATATCCCTCGTTTAGAACGTTTAACTCCCTTCGGATCCTTTTTAATTACGTAATCGAGATTGCAGTAGTTTATTGTGTTTATGTTTGCTCTAAATTTCAAAGTAGTAGCTGTAATGGAATTGAGACATTAAGATAATCCTCGTATTGTTTCAATGTTGCTTCGACTTTTATTCCTTAAAAATTCTTTAATCGATATTGGAATAACTAATTTTTTTTTTACATTTGCCCTTTTAACATTTGCACCAAATATCAGAATTATGACTACATTGGAAGAGGAACATTCGAATATCTCTCGTTCGGAACGTTAAACGCCTTTTCGAACCCTTAAGTGGGATAATCGAAATCGGAATGGCTTACATTTCTATTGTCACGAATCTCTGTATATTTGTAAATATTTCGTAGTATTAATTACGTAAAAAAGACAATTTATGTACATTTATCATAAGGCAGTGCAAAAGTTTGTCTTCGCTTTCCTGCAATGCGTCTCTTAATGCTTTGAAAAAATGCTTGAGTTCTACAGGGATCATGCTGGAAAGCGAGTACATGGAGCAGGCCATTTAACATTTCGGTTAATGGCAATCTCGCCAAGTTGGCGACCATTTTGGAGACTAATTTTGGTCGCCAAACTTGGCGACCATTTGACAAAATTTTCGGTTCCCATGTACCGGTATAGGGCTTTCCGACTGCGATCAGAAAATTCTCCAAATGTCTATCTCTAGAAGATTCACGAAGGTTTAACTTTCCTATATAAGGCCGACCAGGAGTTATCTAGTTAGTTGTCTCTCAGTGTGCATTCAGAGAGCTGTATTGCAATGTCTTTTGCGACGATCTTAGCAGTTGTGTATCTAGTTTTTAACTGCTGTTTGAGTTCCATTGTTGTGTAAAGAGCTGTAATGAATCTATTAGAACTGGAAGTTCTGAAGTTGCAAAAGAATCTGTGAAGAGTTACATCGGAATAAATTTCTTCAAGTTTTTATCTGCTTTGGCTTCAAGTCTTTCGAACCCATCCACGCAAAACTATGTTTATCTTCACTGACATTCATACCAATTTTCAGAGTTGTGACGAAATGGGAAGTAGGACATTCGAATATCCATCATTTGGAAAGTTTAACCCCATTTCGACCCCTAAAAGTGGGTTAACCGAGATCGGAATAACTTACTTTTTCTATGTTTGTATTTGTTAACATTTGCACCAATTTTCAGAGTTTTGAGCATATGGGATGGGGGATATTCGAGTTTAAAACGTTTAACCCCTTTTCCACCCGTTAAAGTGGTATAATCAAGCTCGGAATAGCTTAAATTTTCTATATTTGTCTTTGTTGATACTTGCACAAGTTTTCAAAGTTGTGAGGAAATGGGAAGTAGGACATTCGAATATTCCTCGATTGGAACGTTTAACCCCTTTTCCACCCCTTAAAGTGGATTAATCGAGATAGGAATAGCTTACTTTTTCTACGTTTGTCTTTATTGATATTCACATCAGTTTTCGGAGTTGTGACGAAATGGGAAGTAGGACATTCGAATATCAGTCGTTTGGAACGTTTAACCCCTTTTTGACCTCTTAAGCGAGATCGGGATAGCTTACTATTTCTACGTTTCTCTTTGCTGATATTCGCACCAATTTTTAGAGTTGTGACGAAATGGGAAGTAGGATATTCGAATATATCTCGTTTGGAAAGTTTAACCTTTTTTCGACCCCTTATAGTGGGTTAATCGAGATCGGAATAGCTTACTTTTTCTATGTTTACCATTGCTGATATTTGTACCAATTTTCAGAGTTGAGATCATATTGGAAGTGGGAGAATTTAGTGATGAGTGAGGGCTTTGCCCTATATATATATATATATATTTATTCTGATTAAAGTAATTTTATTATTAATTAAAAAAATAAATAAATTTGGTGACAGGAAAGTTTCAACCGGATTGGATGATGGCAAGGGGGTTAACTAGGCCTCCTCAGATTTCGCCCCCAGCGACAAAAGGGGAGTTAATATAAAGGATTTAAAAAGCATAAAAGCTTCTGGAAAATTGGCCAATTTTGACCGAAACTCGAGCATCGTTCTTTAAATGCATGATTTTTTTCAAAATAAACATATCAAAAACCTCATAAAACATATTTTTTTTTTGCCCTATGCACTTTCTTATAAATAAAATATTTAAATTTTAAAATTGTGCTTCAACATTTCAAAACTTCTTCGATATTTAATCCAGCATTGGATGAGATTGGTCGATATTTGTTACCACATCCGGTTTACATCGTTCCACATCGGGATCGGCCAATGTAGCGATATTGGGCGGCAATAATAACAACAATAATAATAATCTATAAAAACGTAGTTTTTAAAAAATCCTTTATATACTGTTGCGTGGATGGGTTCGAAAGATTTGAAGCCAAAGCAGATCAAAACTTGCAGATATTTATTCCAATATCACTCTTCACAGATTCCTTTACAACTCCAGAACTTCTCGTTCTAGTTGACACAATACAGCTCTTTTCACAACAATAGAGCCCAAAACAGCAGTTAAAACTTGACAACATAACTGCTAAAATCACTGCAAAAGACAATGCAATACAGTTCGCTTTCGGAACTCTCTGAATGCTCACTGAGACTCAGTATCTCAATACAGTAATTCCAGTCAACTCACTGACTCCACTCAGTCAATTAACTCAGTGACTCCAAAATCCTGGACTCAACTCACGGCCAGCCTTATATATAGGAGGCGAACATTCTTGAAATTTCTAGAGGTAGATATTTGGAGAACTTTCCAGATCGTAGTCGATAAGTCCTATACATGTACATGGGGAACAAAAATGTCGCCAAATGGTCTCCAAGTTTGGCGATATTTGGCGATTTCTCGCCAAATTTGGCGACAAAAATTAATTGATAAAACCGTTGCCAACTTGGCTCTATCTCGCCAATTTGGCGAGATTGCCATTACTATAATGTTAAATGCCCTGCTCCCTGTAAAACTCGCTTCCTAGATTTACCTCTATAAAACTCGTTATCAAGCATCAAGACCCATATTGCAGAGAAGCCAAGCTCAGACAAACTATTGCAGTGCCTTATGCGAAATCTACATAACTTTTACTATTTACAAAATTAACACTAGGAAATATTTACAATTATACAAAAATTCGTAACAATACATTGTCAATTTTTGTGTTCATTAACACAGCGCCGATATCAAACACATTTTTATCAGCAAAATGCGCATCAAACTACGTTCCAAAATTTATTTATTAATATTGAACATGAATATATGCTCTAACATCCAAATACCATTTTTTTATTTTGATAAAAGTAATTTTATTATTTATTAAAAAAAAAAAAAAAAAAAAATTGGCAATGGGAAAGAGTTTCAACAATGGTCGGATTTTAATGCAATTAAATGACGGCAAATTGGTGCATTAGTATTCCATAAAAGCGACCTTTTAGTGACAGTAACAACCCCAAAATTTGATAGAATGAATTGTACTCTCCTTCGAACCTATCTGCCAAGTTTCAGCCCGATTGGATAACGACAAGGGAGTTAATTTAGCCTCCGCAGATTCTGCTCCCATCGACAAACAAACACACAAAATCGAAGTTAATATAAAGTATTTAAAAAAAAAAAAAAATGGATTGAACTGGTTTCGAAGCTATACTCCTCATAGTATGTTCAAAATAAATTAATGCAATTGATTATAGCAACAAGCTTAAAAGGGCTATCAGTAAATAGAGAAATGCGATTTTTTTAAACAATTGTAATTTATTACTCAAAAGAAATAAAGGTTATGAGAGAGATACAAAAACGATGCCAAAAACAAAAGGAAATTAATAAATGTCGCTATTATCGGGATTTTAAAGCATTTAGAGTGATAGTAAATGGTTAATTTTCATCAGTGAAATTTCCATTGTAATAGTTTTTTTTTTTTTTATCCATTTCGTTTTATAATTTTTCGTTTTTTTACAGACAGATCCAATTTTCCTATTTAACGATATTTTTTTATTTTATCTGGATAAGAAAAAACCTTTATCTATATTCAAACCGATGAAATGTTTTACAAGTTTTATTTTATGCATTTCCTTGCAATGGCGTCTCCGTACGTGACATATTGACTTTTTCAAAGTTTGGTATGTGTATTAAAATGTTGAAATATCACGAAAAACTATTACCCCCCCCCCATTTAAATTATATTATATATTCAACAAAAACATTTGTCTCCAAGCCATATTAAAGCTACATTAAAAATAAAGCACATTTTTTAAAAAAATTTTTATACTTAAAGAGTATGTTGATACTCTATCGGATTATAAAATAAAAGACCAAAGTTGTTCGCATTAAATTTTTTGAAAATACAGTAAATGATTATTTTTTTTCTACTTTCAATTACGGTATTAAAATTTTACAAAAAAATTCAGATATAACTAGATGTCGAAACAAATTAGAATTGTTGAATGGTGAGACTAAAATTAGAAAATTTGAAAGTTATTAAAATTAGAAAAAACCTTTTGAATACAATGAGAATTGAAGTGGGTGTATTTTTATGCAAATGTTTAAAGGATTTCAATATGAAATATGTATTTGCAATTTACTAAATTAAAATAAAAACTTAACTGTTTTTAAAAAAAAAAAATACATTCAGCAGTCACAGTTTTTAAAATTACTTGGCACAATGTTAGACACTGGCGACATATTTAATTTAAGAGAAATATTTTCGCTAAATAAAGTTGCGGTTACCAAATCAATATCAGCAAAAAGAGTTTGGTAAATATTATTCTTTCCTAAATGTAAGAAACATTAACTATCAAGAACAGCATTTATCAATCTTAAAATATTGTTGCGTAGATGGTTTCGAAAGATTTGAAGCCAAAGCAGATCAAAACTTGCAGAAATTTATTCCGACATAACTCTTCGCAAATTCTCTTACAATTCCAGAAATTCTCGTTCTAGTAGACTCAATACAGCTCTTTACACATTAATAGAGCTCAAACAGCAGTTAAAAAAACTTCACAACTGCTACAAATCGCCGCAAAAGACAAGGCAATACAGTTCGCTTTAGAACTATTCTGAATGCTCACTGAGAGACAGCTAACTAAGTATCTCAACTCAGTAATTCCACTAACTCAACTCATGGCCGGGCTTATGTAGGAAAGTCAATCCTTCGTGATAGAAATTTGGAGGACTTTCCAGATCGTAGTCGAAAAGCCCTATACATGTACATGAAGACCGAAAATGTCGCCAAATGGTCGCCAAATTTGGCGACATTTGGCAATTTCTCGCCAAATTTGGCGACAAAAATTATTTGCCAAAACCGTCACCAACTTGGCTCTATCTCGCCAATTTGGCGAGATTGCCAATACCATAATGTTAAATGGCCTTCTCTTTGTAAAACTCGCTTCCCAGCATTATCTCTATAAAACTCGTTTTCAAGCTTTAAGACACACATTGCAGGAAAGCGAACTCTTGCACTTCCTTATGCGAAATGTACATAATTTTTCCTTTTTACATAATTAATACTACAAAATATTTACAAATATACAAAAATTCGTAACAATATTAAGAGACAACTTAAAATGTGATTGCGAGACTGTATTAGTTTTCGACGAATTTAAGTTCGGTATAAAGAACTACTAATGCTACCATTTAAAGAAGTAATATCCCATAAAGCTATTACTTTTCCGAGCAATCAGTAAATTATATCTTATCAAATTTTGGGGGCTGTCACTCGCACTAAAAGATCGCTTTTACACTCGCTTCTATAATCTTTTCGGAATGCTAATAAATCCCATTTAGCCTATCATTTTTGAAACTCTTTTCTGTTGGGGAAATTATTTTAATCAAAATTAATAAAAGATAATTGAACATGAATGCATAAACTCATTATAGAGTGAAGTCCAGTCAATTCAACTTGGCGTTGCGTAGCAACTCTATAAGTGAAATAATTTTAACCGATCACTATTGAAACTTTTTCATTTTGAAAAAATTATTTTAATCAAAATAAATAAAATACGTGTTTTCCTATTGCGTAGATATTGCGTTTCTATTGCGTAGACGTGTTTTTCTATTGCGAAGATACAAATAAATTAGCATAATTTCTAACCATTTGCTTCATATCTTCAGTAATTACTGAAATATGTTTAATTTGATTATTTAAAATAAGCTTATAATAAATGTCGGTTTTCACAAAACGCAGCAAGTGCTTAAATTGAAATATTAAGGAGATGTTTGCTAAGTGCCTTTCATCACATATTGTACTTTAGACTTCAATATATTAAAGATTTTGCCAATTTTTTCTATAGGTAATCCAACATTTCATAACTGAATCACCAACTCAAGAATAGGTTTAGGAACTCCATTTTAAGACAATCAGCTACAAGCTAAAATTCAATAATTGTTGCTGTAATTACTTCATGACACTTGTGTACACTTCAGTTTTGAAAATATTTTGCAAGTCTGTTGTGGAAGACGTCAGAATTAATTTTCATATTGTGTACGGAAACTTTTTTTGCATGGCAATTAGCAACATCTCCTAAATATTCAATTTAAATACTTGTTGCGTTTTGTACACAATTTTTTTTTATAAATTAAGGAATCAAACTAAACATATTTCAGTAGTTACTGAAGATATGAAGCAAAAGATTAAAAATCATGCTAACTTATTTGTAGCTTTAGCTTCCGAACGGAGACTTTTTACCGACTGTATAATGACTGAAACCTTCCACTATTAAGCTTGGCGATGCAAAATATTCGGAGGGCTAATGAACCCACTTTCAGTCTTCCAATCGATCTGAATCTTGGCAAATAGACTCGTTGTAGATGGCAATATATTCAATTAAGTTTTAGAGGCAAAAAAGAAGTCAGTAAGTAGTTCGGACAACAGTCAAACCTCGTTAAAATCGCTTAGCATGAAATCCCGTTTAATGCGAAGTAAAAGCAGTTCTCCGTACTTAAAACTTATTTTAATTTTTTCGTTTAACATGAAATTTGGTTAACGCGAACGTTTTCGGTGGTCCCATCTATTTCGCGTTAACGGGGTTTGACTGCAGTATGATCTGAACTAAATTATTTTTAGTAAATATATTAACCTTTAACTGCTGTGGTTGGGTGGTTTGATATTTTTGGCACAAAGGCAGCACGTGGTCCGAACTGTGTCAAACAAATTTGTGAACATCATTTTAATATTTGTGAAACGTGGTTTCGAATAATTAATATAAAATTGAAAGATGAAATAATGGAGGGGAAGCATTCTACAAAAAATAATTCTCGGTCTATCAGACCGCATACAGCAGTTAAAGGTTAAGATGAATAAAACAAGCTTCACTTACTTGGTGCTACAGAACCTAGACACCGTTGACTAGAAGCTCAAACATATTTCTACTGAGCTCAAATCCGAAGTTATAACACACAATGACGTCAGAGCAATAAAAATCAAACCCATTCGAACAACCCTGGCAAAGACCTTCTTGAAAAGTCGTTAATGAACGGATTAAAAGTTCACTGTAAGTCTTCCCTCAGGTTAGAAGAAAAAAAGAAAGAAAAAAAAAGAAAATCTTTCACTCATGGCGGCTGCCGCCACTTCAAAGAAGGATTCCACTTTCTAAATTACTTTTTTAGAAATGGCATTAATGATTTGGCGAACATAATAGGGGAGGCTCTTGTACTAAACGATGTATGATATATTCGTTAAGGTCTTTCTTCTGCGGGTGCATGTCGCTTCTTTCTATTTTGCGTTGGAATACAAGGGATTAGGGATTTAATTGTGTTCTTTTAAAGGGATTACGGGAGGAATGGTCCATTGTCAGAACGATTTTATCTTCTTTGGAGTCACGTGGTCATTAAACACCGGATCAAACCGGATTCTACCGAAACATTCCAATCGTCAGGCGTGATTGAAGTGCAGAAATATTTCTTTTGAAACCCTTCTCAATCATGTTGGAGAAGAAAGACCATTTCAACGCAATATTTGTAATCTTTAGGTGTATTTGACGAGCTTTACTCCTTCAGGAAAAACAAAGATATAAGGTTCCTCCATCCCATGGTTGGTACAGGCGGAGCGGCCCTGGTGGCTCCATTGTTCTTGTCTGCGATAGAGCCGAATAGATGGTTCCGTCTAGATTTGTTAGCAGTCACCTGAGGAGATGCTCCTTCAGCCACGGTATCAAGGTTTATCCGGTTGGTGCAAATTGTGGCGAAGAGAGTGCGCCCCCGGAGCACATCCTCAATTGTCTAGCTTCTAGACCGCGAGGTTGCGGGTTCGAGTCCCGTGTTAGGCATGGGTGTTTGTAAATGTATGTTGGCTTGTCTAATGACGAATGTTTCGGCGCATTACAGCCCTCGTGTTGTTGACGGCGCCAGATAATCTGAATACAACCAACCAATTGTCTACGCCAGAATTCGCCTCTAACTTTCAGAGACGGGCCTGCTTGACTTATGTTGGAACTTTCCGCGGGCCGCAGATTTATACCGAATACGCCAATAAATATATTGCTTTACTACATATGTTCAATGTTAGAAATGTGATAATTACTAAAAATTCAACAAATATAAAACAATTTTGAAAACTGAAACAATAATTTAACGGTTCAAATGTGTTACATGGTGGAAAAGATAATTCGCCAATCCTAGGAAACTGGTAAGATTTGTTGTTTCGATGTCGTCAGCGGTATTCCGGAGTCGTGATTGGTTAGAGTTACTGCTTCTTTGGATTAACGCCAAATCCATAATCCCATTAACGTTCAATTTTCTATTCAACCCTTAAGGAAACAAAGTTAGAAATCTACAAATATTTAAATTTTTAAAATCCATTCGCTTATTTAAATCCTTTTCTTCTAAAAGTATAAATAATCTACCCTCATCAAAAAGGTGAATTTGAAGATGCATCAGATTAGCAAGATAGATGAACAAGATACTGTTAAGAATGTTTTTCTTCGAGGAATGATGTCACTGGATTGAAAAACCCAGGCCTTTTATTCTTCTCTAAGAATTGAACAATTTTTAAAACAGCTGCAGCAAATAGTATTCATAGCTCATACCAGAGTTCAACAGTAGCTAAAGCACAAGCTTTTTGTCGTTCAAAACAAACCAGAGTTTTCATTCCCAGCAGATCAAATGAAAACATCAACGTACGTAACTGAACTGGAATCTGATTAAATTTCACAAGAGCATTTGGGTTGATTGCATTCCTTAAAATTCTAGAAATATCCAGATAAATCCATTCATTACCACTACTTTTAAGCTTGTTGGTTGGTTGTTTTCAGATTATCTGGCGCCCTCAGCAACACGAGGGCTATAATGCGACGAAATATTCGTCATTAGACATGCCAACATACATTTACAAACACCCATGCCTAACACGGGACTCGAACCCGCAGCCTCGTTGTCTAGAAGCTAGCACGCTAACCACTATACCGTTTGGTCGGCACTTTTAAGCTTGTATTTTTGATATTATAATTTTTACATTATTAAAAAGCTGTAACTAAAATGAATACAGAACTAAAATAGAATTCGTATTTACCAAACATTAACATTATATGAAATTATTTAAAAATTACCCATTGTAACAAATATTATTTTCAGTGTAGGAAAAAAAAACCTGGTATGTTTAAAGAATTTTTTTAATCTATAACTTTAGGATACAATATATATATATATATATATATATATATATATATATATATATATATATATATATATATATATATATATATATATATATATATATATATATATATATATATATATATATATATATATATATATATATATATATATATATATATATATATATATATATATATATATATATATATATATATATATATATAAAGTAGAATTCTTTTCTTTATCAACTGAAGATCAACAGGACCTACTTTGTAAAATCGACAAAAGATAATTTTGTCGATTTTCTAGCTCTAATTTTAATTCCCGAGTAAATGTTTAGCTTTCGAATTTAAAACAAAAGTTTTCGATCAGCATACAACTTTGTGCATGCCTCCCGGCAAGATTATTCCCTGGAGTGCAGCGAGCCAAACTTTTGATCTAAGCTCAATTTTATAAGTTATTTCTCATTCCTACTGAGTTCATTGAGTTATTCATTAACTTTCTGTTAAATAAAATAGATAATTGGAATTTTTCACTCTAGTTCCATTAAATTTCGCCCCCCCCTTTTTTTTTTTTTTTTTTTTTAATCCTTTGTATTAACTTCAATTTTTCTTTTCAATGCGTACAAATCTGCGGTGGCCTAATTAACCCACTTACCGTCATCCAAACGGGCTGAAACTTGGAAGATAAATTTGATGTCGATCACAAAGCATTCTATCAAATTTTGGCGGCCGTCATTGTCATTAAAAATTACTTTTACGGATTGCCGTCATCCAATTATAACATTTAACCGATCATTGAAGAAACTCTTTCCGGTTGCCAAAATTGTTTTAATAAATAAATAATAAAATTGTTTTAATAAATAAATAATAAAATTATTTTAATAAATAAATAATAAAATTGTTTTAATAAATAAATAATAAAATTGTTTTAATAAATAAATAATAAAAATATTTTAATAAATAAATAATAAAATTGTTTTAATAAATAAATAATAAAATTGTTTTAATAAATAAATAATAAAATTGTTTTAACAAATAAATAATAAAATTGTTTTAATAAATAAATAATAAAATTATTTTATTAAATAAATAATGAAATTGTTTTAATAAATAAATAATAAAATTGTTTTAATAAATAAATTATAAAATTGTTTTAATAAATAAATAATAAATTTTTTTTAATAAATAAATACTAAAATTGTTTTAATAAATGAATAATAAAATTGTTTTAATAAATAAATAATAAAATTTTTTTAATAAGAATTAATAAAATATATTTGGATACGAGTGCATAAATTTGCATTCATTTTAAATGATGTATTTTGAAAAGAAGTTTACCGGATATTTTGCTGATACAGATGTTTTTAATATTTAAAAATGGATGCCAACGCTGACAACAGAAACGACACTTTGTAAATGAATACCAAAATTGGCGATGCTTATAAAGGATTTATTTTAAAAACTTGGCTTTATGGGTTATATTATTCCAAATGTGGCAAAAATGGCAACATCACAAAATTCCTTCTGCATCGAAATGATTTGACAACCCCCCCCCCCTCTTTTTTTTTTTAGATCTTTTTTTTTTACTTTAACCTGTTCCAGAGAGTTGGTTCTCTCACATATGTACGCGGAGACAGGTGTTAGTTCACAAACTCCTTCCTTTCCACTCCCAGCCTGGAATCCAACCAACCAACCAACCAGTTTATTTTTTAAAAACCAAAAAGCTTCGATAATTGCACTCACTTGCACCTCCTCCTTGGAGGTGCTCATAAATGTTTTATTAGTTTTTAACTGACATTTAACTATCTGGCTATCCACGTATCACTTTAAATACAGTTTGTAGTCTCCCCAGTATCATAATGCCGACCAAACGGTATAGTGGTTAGCGTGCTACCTTCTAGACAGCGAGGTTGCGGGTCCGAGTCCCGTGTTAGGCATGGGTGTTTGTAAATGTATGTTGGCTTGTCTAATGACGAATGTTTCAGCGCATTATAACCCTCGTGTTGCTGACTGCGCCAGATAATCTGAAAACAACCAACCAACGAACCCCAGTATCATAAACCCTCTGGCAAGTATCGGCTTGACACTGGCCAATCCCGACCGTTGTAGACTACAATGTCAGATTTTGACCAACCTTGCTCAGTTCAAGGTAAAATGTACCGGTACTTTTAAAATATTGATGCAGAGTTTTAAAATTGGAATCTAGTGTTATGAGAAAGGATGGAGGGGTAGAAATATGTTTTGGGATGATTTTGACATTTTTTTCTTTAAATCGTGTATTTTGGAAGGATGCTCGAGCTTCGGCACGAACTGGCCAATCTTCCCAGAATTCCCTTTTTTCGACATTGGTCTATACCTCTGTGCTACCTGGGTAGATACCGCTAGAAATTCAACTAATTCATTTCGTCAAAAGTAAGAAGAAAAAAGTCCAGCATAAATATAAAATATTTGTGTAAAAAAGTTATCACAAAAATGAGAGGAGCATTTTATTATCTATCAAGATAATACAAAGTCTGTATTATCTTGACTCGTTAATTTGGAATATTGCCTATTATCACTAGAGGTCGGAAATATCGATCAAAATAAATATCGATACGATATCGTTGCAGAGAAACAAATATCGATAAAATATCGAAACATCGATACGTGATTTTTTAAATTTTTTTAATTTGATTTTCAATTTTCGGGGAAAATTTCTACTTTTCATGAATTCATGCCAAAATTGTTTTAATAAATAAATTATAAAATTGTTTTAATAAATAAATTATATTATCAATCAGAATAAATAAAATACATTTGGATGTCAATGCATAAATTCCAAAGAAAAAATTTTGAAAAGTAATTATTCGTATATTTTGCTGATAGAGATGATTTTAATATTTAAAATTAGATGCAAATTCCAGGCACACGTTGGCAACAGAAACGGCACTATGTTAATGACTATTTATAAATGATCTTATCTTTCCATTACATTATGTTTTCTTTTTGGTTGGGATGCCATTTTAACTGTCTCTCAGCCAAGTCGAAATTTTAGTTTTTAAGTTTTTGAAAAGGGAATAAAGAAAATCGGAAAAGCACGTGGAACTGCGAAACGATCATCAAAAAACTAAAAATGTTTGAAAACATCGATATATCGGTGACTTGTATAGATTTTTTACTATCGATATTAAAAAACAAAATATCGTCGTATCGATATATCGCCGACCTCTAATTATCACTGAATAAACCTATGAAATTCAAAAGTTTGGGCAATTTTTTAAGCAATTTTTAATTTTCCTCACTTCTCCCTCAAATAACAATTACAGTCGAACCTCGATTAACCGTCCCTCTTTCATCCGGAACTCTCTGTTAACCGACCATCCTTTAGTCGACATCAAAAATCTCCCAAATGAGGAATAAATCATTTGCCCTTTTTAAAACCTTAATATTTTCCTTTACACTAAATTTGCATGAGTAATGGTGAGACTTCTGACCGTTTTTCAAAAGGACTGACATGGTTAGAGCAATAATCATATGCAGATCAAACTAAACTATTGCTTTTAAAAAGACTTCGGGATAGAACCCCGCACAGCAAATTGAAATGTCTTAAAATAAGACACAAAAGTATCTTAAACAAGTGGCACTGTTTTAAGACGAAAAATGGTGTCTTAATCTTTAAGACACATGAAGTGTCTTAAAATCGGGTATTTTCAGACATTTGGAGTGTCTGAATTGGGGATATTTTCAGACAGTTGATGTGTCTGAATAGGTTGTTTATGGTACCTTTCAGATGTTGGACACATTTTTACACAAACAATTCAAATTTTTACACAAACCAATTCAAATTTAATATTAAAAAGTTTTATTTAAAAAAAAGTAAAAATTACTGTATTACTACCATGTTGCTCATAACTTTTTGTTGACTATGTTACACTTTCCTGGTAAATGTAAGCATGAGATTGTAAAAAAACAACTATTAATATATCCAAGTAAGAGATAGTAACAGGGACTTATTGTAAAATATATGTATTGGTATAGTAGACATTGTATTAGGGCTGAATCTCAAATAGAAAAGTTTTGGCTTCTAAGATTGTATCATAGTTTTCAGTTGCTTTTTTCATGTTAACTTCAAGGACAAATAACAAGCATAATGTAAGCATGCACCTGGTTTATAGTACTATGCGTTGCACTGGCAAGTCTAAAAATGCTTGGGATACATTATGTGGCAGCATAAATATATGTTAATGATGGATGAAGCAGTTGTAATCTAATTATTCCCCATTTGGGAATTTTACCTGGTTATAACATTCCCCTATAATAACACCACACAACAGCAGTGATTATAACACTATGACGCTTCAATTATTGTCGAATAGCTGAACCAGATACAGGGCATTTAAAAAATATCTCAAAAGATGCATAAAAATAAACAAGTAAAACAGAAGGCATTAGAAGTATGTAAGGAGATACTTCAAAATATAGAGGTGGAGTATATTAAATTTAAAAAGTATGTAAGTTCCGGCACAATTTTTTTTGTGTTTCTGAAAAAGTTGGTTTCCTAAATTTTGGTATGCTCTTATTCCTGTAATTTTGAGGATAGAACCTTTTTACAACAGTTTTCCCTGTCACTGCGACACTTTGTTAATCGGTTAAAATGCGTTATAAGCCCCCCTCTTTTTTTTTTAGTGATTTTGCGTCAAATATGGTAACCTAGTGCCTATATGGTTCCATTACAACTTGGCACCCATTTTGGCAAACCTTAAGTTCAATTCAGTGGAAGTGTCAATACAACTTGTCGGCATTTTACAAAGTCACCAAAGTGGGGGGCGTACAACGCATTTCAACCCGTTAATCGCTGAGAAGACTAGAGAGGGCATTTAAAAAACTTTAAAAAATTTAATATATAAAAAAAAGGCATTAGAAGTATTTGTAAAGATGGCTGCTTCAAAATACAGAGGTAGAGCACATTAAATTTGAAAAACATGCAAGTTATTAAAATTTCTATAGTTTTCTCGAGTTTTCTCAAAACGTTGATTTTTCAAAAATTTTTATGCTTCGTTTAAAAAACAATTAAAGATGTAGAATTGAAATTTTTCACGTCAATTACATAACATATAAAGTACATACAAAACAAAAATATTATTAAAATCTATGCAATTCAATTTTTAATTAGATTACTTAAAAAAATGCAAATTTTCATACGTTCAACAAACTAACGCATAAAAAAACTTATTTTAATTATTTTGTGAAATCTGATATTTAATGCAGTATATAGACATTTCTTAGAAATAAAACTAAAATAAAGTTTTTTTGCATTATAAGATTTTTTATGAGCTACCACAATTTAACTCACTGCGGAAAATTTTATTTAACCGAGTTTTATATAAGTGATTATAAGTAAATTACTAGCCTATTATTATGAGCTTTTTTGCTAAAATATTATTTTAAAATGTTTGAACAACATATGTAGAAAAAAATTCTTAATTTTGACAAATATTAAATGTTTCACAAATTATTTTGTAGCGTTGATTTTCATAATTTTATTGCTGCCATTGAGAACCAAGAATAAATGTTATTCAGATTATACCAAATCCCATGCCAAATATATTCCCATTAGTACTTGTAATATGCAACAAAACCAATAAAAATATAACTGAATGTAAAAACAGAAAACTTAGAATTCTGTGGGTGTCATTTAGAAATACTAGATCAATTAAAATGTATTATAATAAAAATACTGAAAATAAGTGTATTATTAAATAACACTTACTGTAACACGGTACCCCATTTTTCACTAATTCATTGACCTATTAAATATAAAGCCAATCTAAATAGTTCAAAAAGGGGTTCGCATTAGTTTCTTATAAGGCAACTTGCTTCATCTCAAGAAATGCTCCATGTCGATTTCATAAAGGAACGCTTCCAAAAGAATTCTTAAGCACAGTAAAACAAAAGCACAAGATTAAAGGATATTATCATTTAAGATAAAATAGGAAAGTATTTGTTTTTTGGAACTACCGACTGTCTATTTCTGTCACTTAAAAAGAAGGAAAGCAACCATTTTAGAATAGTTTACAACCATTTTGTTTGTAATCGAACGCAACACGAACGCCGACACCGAGACGAGACGCGAAATATACAAACATTAGTACGTTAAAATGTAGCAAGAATTCTTTACACAGCGCATGCGCCAAATGCTCTATCCCTTATCTCATTGGTTAAAGACGCATTTTGAAGTTTCGCTATATAGTCGTACATTTCAGACGTTTTATTACTTCCTGTCTTAAAATCCAAATGTCTTATTTTGACCATTCCTTTGAGTGTTTAAGTCGCTTTTGGTGATAAATTCTTAAAAATACAAATAAAAATACAAATTAAAAAAATCTTAAAATACAAATAAAAAAATCTTAAAATACAAATAAAAAAATCTTAAAATACAAATAAAATTCTTAAAATAAAAATAAATTATTTTGCATATTGCAATCACGTTTATTTATTCCATTGTTTATTTACAGTGTTTCCTTCGCCTGAAATCGTATAATTGAATCGGAAAAAATACCCCCATCATGAATTCCTGATGAAAACGTCGACGACACCAAACAAGATGTCTTAAATCGTGTTTGGTGTCTTAGACGTTAGTTGTCTTATTATGTTAGGTGTCTGAATCCCAAAATGTCTTAATATGGTGTTTTATGTCTACATTTAAGACACCAAGTGTGTCTAAATGTGATTTCAGAAAGAATCAGACACGTGTTATGTCTGAAATGGATTAATGCTACGCCAATTAAGTCAATTAATGTGTCTGAAATGAATTTTTCAGACATTTTGTGTCTAAATTTAAGACACCAGCATTCACAGTGCGAAACAACGATTATCAAGATTACGACAACAAAAACTCATTTCCAACAATTGCGTCATAAAAAAAAATTAAAAGCCCTGCATTCAATAAATGAAAATAATTTACTTTTTATTATTTTTTACAACTCTCTATTATCCGTCCTTTTCGCTTATCCGACCTATCTTCGGTCCGAATTAAGTCGGTTAATCGAGGTTCTACTGTATTCTCTAAACCAACAAGTATAAAGTTTCTGCAATCCCTGTATAAAGTAAATATGATCATTTGAAATTTTTTTGTCACACTAAACAAAATATTTTTCTTTCTAATATTTAAGATTACAGCGCATGTTCATTCTTTAGTCTGTAAGATGAAAATAAGTTACAAGACAAACAAAGTTTTGTTTCTGATTCTCAACCCGGATTAAAGGGTTTATTTTCTAATTTACGCGACTGCTGCGAAAGAGCAAAATGATGGTACTCGTAATGTGTTATATGTTCAATGTATTTCTTTGGAGGCGTATAATTTTCTTTTCATGTTTTAAGTAGATGTTATGGTGCAATTTAATATTTTGTTGTATAATTTGTTAGTAAGTTGATTAAAACTCTTCATCTTAGATATTACGTTTTTATACAAATACAAATACAAATTTTGAGACCAACAACAGGCTCAAATGTATATTTTATTGTATTGTATAATCCTATAACTATTGTATCTTGTGTCACCTTGTATATATTGCTTGCATTATATATTGCATTTTTCCAGTATGATTGTCAAACGTTGTGTCAACTTTGCATATTGCATTGTATTGTTATGAATTTTTCCGCTGAGGCAATGATGGCAATGATTTTTACAGTATAAAAATATTTATTCTTTCTTCAGAAAACTCACAAAATTTATCCACAGGCAACAGTGTAATCGCTCACAAGCTTCAACACAAGCTTTAGCAAAAACAACTTCGAATACAGCGATTGTACAAGCTCACTCCAGTAAACAAAGCGATCAGCTCACCTCGAAGTCCAAAGTCAATCTGAAAACTTTCCCGTTCTCCAGTCTTTTATATACAAGCGCGTGAGACATTCTCGAAATTTCCAGCCAATTCATAGAAAAGAAATATCTCGAAACTTCTCGATTGCTTTAGGTGTTGCCACCTTTTTCTAACTTGTATAATCGCTATTAATTAATAAATAAAATAAGATAAAAATAAATTACAATAGAATTTTGAAATAATACGTCACTATTTACAATATATACAGACAATTTGTGCAACAGTATTATGTACATTGTATTGTATTATGTATATTGTAATGTATTATGTATATTGTATTGTATTATGTATATTGTATTGTATTATGTATATTGTATTGTATAATCCTGTAACTATTGTATATTGTGTGCATGATCCTGTAAATAAGCTGTATTGTATGTATGATCGTGTAACTATCGTATGCAAATTATTTTCTATTTCTATATACGAGTATATATATATATTTACTCGACCAGACTAACTTAATTTTTTTTTCTTCTTAAGATGCCATGAAAAATCAAGGCGAATTTTTTATCGACTACTCACTTTTACTTTCAATTTCCCGTATGTATACATAGGGCAATGAAAGTATAGCATTCGATCAAAAACACTTTTTTGCATTTTTCCACGTTTGATACATCCTTATTTAAAAAAAAAAAATGATCTACAAAAAATTTCTGTCTGGTGTATGTGTGACGGTGGTCAGCATAACTCCCGAACTCTACTATGTTCAAATTTAGAATGAGGGTTAGTGGCGGGCATGGGACCTACCATTAAGGTTTCGTCAACATTGCGCAAGTGCATAGGGTAACTGCCTTTGAATAAAATCATGTTTTTCAATGATTGCTAAAAAACGGCTCTAACGATTTTGATAAAAAATACCTGTGGTAATGTCTCTTAAGGTGTTCTAAACATCCCCACTTCGGAAACTCCCGTAAAAATGTTTTAAAGGCGAAAAAAGTTGAAAACGAACGCTTTCAACACAGAGTTCTCTTTCCTTGAACATACCTCATCACGATCGTTTTTTCTTCTTCCCTCAGTTTCGCGTGTAATAAAGGATAATATAGGGATTATCGAGAAGTATATCGCCAAAATCGCCATTTTGGCAGAGTTTTTTTGTTTTTTGTTCAGATCCATACAAGAATTGTCGCCAAACATATCGCCAAACTGGTCTTTCTTCTAAATGAATGATGAAAATATACAAACGGTAAATGACTCATATCAACGAGAGTATTATAGTGCAATTGAAAGCCGTGCGATGTTCCACACCCCTAGTTTTTAATCGTTTCTCCGTTTGAACGTTGTAAAGCATCTTTAATAATTTTAAGTTTATAAAATATGTTCCTAGCCTCCCAATTCGCTTCAAAGGGCATTCATTGTCTTTGATACATTGTGTTTGAAGAAAATCAAAAATACAAAATGGAGCCGTGTAGTGTATTGAATGTTAAAAAATTTATTCCAAAATAACGTTATATTATATATATAAACAATGACGTCCATATCAATTACAGTAAGGATTTCATTTTTTCACTAAAATAATTAATATTTAACGAAAGGAACTCAATAAACAACAATCTAGCATAAAAAAAAAAGTCATTCTATTTTAATTAAAAATACATAAAATATTCGATACAAAAGCTTGTAGAGTATAATGTAAAAAAATTTGTAGGATTTCTTGGGATTGTTTTGAGGATTTAAATATTTCTTTTTTCACAATTCTTTTCCAAAGATTTTCTTAAATTTTAATAACTGTGGTCTTCTGTTATCTGAAACTTATTTTTTCAAAAAATTATGTTTTATAAGATTAATTTTTTCAAACTATATATCTGTAAGGAAATAAAAAAATAAAAGTTAGAGTTTTGCTGCATTTATTAATCTAATTTTTATTAATTACTTTCTTGTCCATCTGATATGAAAAGTAGGGTAATCGTAAAAATATTGACCTCGACTTTTTAACACTATTTTTTACACACTCGAAAATATTGTTACGAATTTTTGTATATTTGTAAATATTTCGTAGTGTTAATTTTGTAAATAGTAACATTTATGTACATTTCGCATAAGGCAGTGCAATAGTTCGTCTGAGCTTGGCTTCCCTGCAAGATGGGTATTGATGCTTGATAACGAGTTTTACAGAGGTAACTCTGGGAAGCGAGTTTTAAGGAGCAGGGCATTTAACATTATCCTAATGGAAATCTCGCCAAATTGGTGAGAAAGAGCGTTTTGGCGACTAATTTTTGTCACCAAATTTGGCGAAAAATCGCCAAATGTCGCCAGACTTGGCGACCATTTGGCGACATTTTCGATCCCCATGTACATGTATAGGACTTTTCGACTACGATCTGGAAAGTTCTCCAAATATCTACCTCTAGAAGTTTCAAGAGGCTTCACCTCCCCTATATAAGGAGTTAGTTGATTTTGAATCACCGAGTTAGTTGTTAGCTGAGTCCATTAGTTGACTGGAATTACTGATACTGAGTCTCAGTGAGCGTTCAGAGAGTTCCGGAAGCCAACTGTATTGCATTGTCTTTTGCAGCGATTTGAGCAGTTGTGTTGTCAAGTTTTTAACTGCTGTTTTGTGCTCTATTGTTGTGAAAAGAGCTGTATTCTGTCTACTAGAACGAGAAGTTCTGGAGTTGTAAGAAAATCTGAGAAGAGTTATATTGGAATAAACTTCTGCAAATTTTGATCCGCTTTGGCTTCAAATCTTTCGAACCCATCCAATGCAACAATATAAATATCTCGATGGTA
Source organism: Linyphia triangularis (assembly GCA_963978545.1). Classification (NCBI taxonomy): domain Eukaryota; kingdom Metazoa; phylum Arthropoda; class Arachnida; order Araneae; family Linyphiidae; genus Linyphia; species Linyphia triangularis. The sequence continues at coordinate 87,930,010 of OZ021728.1, forward strand.
CCTGTCTGCCCGTCCGTTACGTTAGAAAATGTATCTTTAATTTATTTGTCGGAAAATACTTATTCATAATGAAACTCGAAAGATGCATATGGTTAGTAGACAATTGGGTCCTAACAAAACTTGAGGTAATTGTGAATCAGGAAACTCAGAAATTAAAGTTTTCGTTCCTTTTAACATTTTAACAATGAACGGTTTCCATCACAATGGTTAGCAGAAAAAAAAAAAAAAAAATTGATATAAAATTCTAAACCTTCAGTTTTAATTTTATTTTCTGTTGCAATTTTTTATTTTCTATAAGCAAATTTAGTATTTTTTTTTTTATTTTGTCTTAGCTTCATAGTATTATTTAGTAAAAAGATTGCTGTTAAAAAGGCCGTGTTTCATCTACTCTTTGTCATGTACAATATTCTTTGCAGAAATTACAAAAAATTATCATTTTTGTTATCCAAAATTGACGAGCCAATTTTGCTGATTTTCGTAATTTAAGAGGTAAAAAGTATCGTCAAAATAATTCTGTATTTGTGAGTTTCTTATGTTTCTTAACTGTCAATATATCCTATGGGGAGGAATATAGGAAAATCTTCATCCCTTATTCTTCTTTAACATAAAACTGCTAAATTAAGATTTAAATGTAACTTTTCTTTCTATTGAAAAGAATATATAAAAAAAAAAAAAACACAAGTTATTTCTTTTCTTTATACAATTTCAAGTAAATAAATATCTCGATAACACTCTATTTTCCTTTTTTTTTTTCAATATTTAACGGCATTTTTTGTTTTAAAATCTGAAACATATGAAACCGTCTTATTATATTTACTAAGATTTAATCTTGTAAAACTGCATATGTATTTTTTACGGAGCACGTATCTATGTTGCCAGAGAAAAAAAGCTACTTTTTATCTTTAAAAATAATCGAATTCACGGTAGTAAAATTTCAAAACCTAACTTTTGAGGAAATAAAGAAATAATAAACAAGTGTTTATGCAATTTATTAGTGATGCTTCAGTTAAATCTTAACCCGGTTTAAATTAAATATCTGGATTTAAGATATAAATATATTCAAGTGGAAAATAAATATTTGGATTTATGATATAAATAAATCCCAGAGGAAAATAAATGTTGGATATAAGATATAAATATAATTTATTTTGGAAGAAATTTTTTGAATACAGAAATATTTTGACGAACGAGATTTATTGGATAACTATACAAATTGTAAATAATTTGTAAAGTGTAATTCCTTTTGTTTCTTAATAAACTTTAGTTATTACTTTTTAATAAATGTAAAAAATTAGAATTAGTAGCGAAAAGGATTGTTTAAAAGTATTGACAACATTCTGGCTGTATTTAGTTTTTTTTGGAAGATATTGAAAAGTCTGTAACTTGTATTGTTGCTACTGTTGAGCCAGTGATGACGGAAGCTCTGTTGGGAGTTTGGAAATGAATGGCTGCTGGTAAGTTACAATTTCACGAGAAGGAATAAAAGTAGTTATTTTATTTTTATCCCCAGACAATGAAATAAAATTTTAGAATAAAATATAGATCAATAATGGATATCAACCATATTAATTTCTGTTTTAATAAGTACCTATCATTTTTTAAAAAATTATATATTAGTAATAAGGATTTGAATTAAATATTAATAATAATTTAGTTTAAATATAATTAAAACGTAATTTAAATATCATAATAATGTAATTTAAATGTTGATAATAATTCTATCTAAGTAAATATAACTATATCATTTAAATATTAATAATAATTTAAATTGCAAGTTAATAATAAATCAAGTTAAATAATAACAATTTGAATGAAATACTTTAATTATTTAAGTTACATAATAATAATTTAAATTTAAAATTAATAATAATTCAAATTGAAAAAAATAATTCAAATTAAAAAAATAATAATTCAAATTAAAAAATAATAATTCAAATTAAAAAATAATAATTCAAACTAAATATTAATAATAAATTAAATAAAATAATAATAATAATTTAAATTAAATAATAATAGTGATTAAATTTTTTAAAAAAATCATAATTTTAATTAAATACTAATAATTTAAATTAAATATTAGTAATTTAAATGAAATGTTATTAATACTTTAAATTAAATATTCATAATAATTTGAATTCATTTTGAATGTTAATAATAATTTAATCAAAGTATTTATAACTATTTAATTTAAGCATTAATAATAATTTAAATTAAACATAATGCTAATTTAAATGAAATAATAATACTTTAATTTAAATTCTTATTCAATTTTCCAAGCAATTAATTAACTTGTTTGGATTATAATTATACTGCGCTTTTAAGTTATTTTGTGGAAAATATTCTGATTCAGATAAACATGGATTTGAAGGTGTTAATTTCCTTCAAAATGAGTTTAAAACATTGTGCAGGGTAACACTTGTGCTAGCAATTAAATTCTTATTCTTTTTAACAAAACTTACGCTTTTCCTCTAAGAATAAGCAGGTTTCTGTTAATGAAGGAAATACTCGACATAATCCCACCTTGATTACTCTAATTTAATAGTTAACATATAAACCTAAGTCTTAACCTTAGTATGGTTTGTTAAATTTAACTCCAAAAGTAATAAGAAAACAATTCCAAAAAATAGCTTCATTTAACCTAAAAACGCTTCATTAACAAAAAAATACATTAAAACATTTCAGAAAGGAGTTGTATTTAAAACGTAAAGAATGCAATTTTTAAGTAACACAAAAAAATTAATTTTAATTTCTTGTTTTCAAGAATCACTTTAAAAATGCTTAAGAAACTTGTTTTGCTTTTCACATCTGAGTTTTTAGGTTACTTTCGCTTGTTTTTTTCAGATCTTTAAATACTTCAAAAGGACTAAACAAAGCTAATAAAGGAAGTGCAGTTATGTACTTTAAATGCGAGAAAAGATTTAATGTCAGCGTTTTTAGTTTCATTAAAATACATTCACATAAATAATTAACGTTAAGATAAATCAGTGTAAATTTGTTTGCGATAAAACTTTAAAAACATGAAATAAAATTACAAATATTAGTACCCCACGTAGAGCCGGAGTATTAAAGACTTTTAACAGGAAATATTTTGTGGAAGTTCATCAAAGGTAAATATTGTATTCTATTGCTCGGAGATTTAATAACTTAAGTCTTTAATTCTTACAGTTAATCAAAGTACTTTTTAGCAAATAAAATAGACAAAGCAAATTTTTTTCAGTGGATCTTCTTATTAAAAAATTCATTTTGATTCTTCGTCATGCATTGAAAAGCAGACAAAAATTTCAATGCTTGTTTAGTATTTGTTCTAATTTTTTTTAGCATCAAAGTTTCTCCGGTTTTAATTAACGAATACTTATCCTTAAGTATTCTTTTTAAAAAATGTAGCTCGAAACGCAAAATTAAATTTGTCAACTGTAATATCTACTTCTTATTAAATTAATCTTTTTTCTATGTGTCCACAAATACATTTCAGACTGATGTCATAAACTTTTATAGATATCTTCTTCTACATTGTTTGCTGCTTGTGCTTTGTTTTTTCGTATTGATTCAAATTTGTGTGTATTCTCATACATCACAATTTTCCTTCACAACAAATTTGAATTTTCTCATATTAATAGCCAATCAGAATGCATATTTAACTTCTTGGAGAATAGCAATTGACTGCAAAGTATCCATGCATAAGCCCCAATGCGATAATTTCGCAATTATTGAATCCGGCTATGAAAAATATAATTTAAAATTTATAACAACGTGAAATGACCAGTTATTATTTAATTCTTTATAGTAGCTGTTATTTTTGTGTGTGTATTTGTTTGAGGTAGACAAAACTTTGGTAGAATATTTAACCCACTTGCTGCCATCTTATCAACTGAAACCAGGCCGATAGATTTATTGTCAATGGATATGTATTCTATCCAGTTTTGGGGCAAATAAAATCAAAAGCTATATTAAACTTCAACTTAACTTGACATCACTAGACGGTAGATCGTCACAGTGCTCATAGATATTTAATCCATTTTGGCGGCGTGAAAGCATAATGTTCGCCAAACCACAACCCTGTAGAGAACAAAAGGCTATAAGGTTTGGCGAGAATTATATCTTCACCCCGCTAAAATGGATTAATTGCCTATGAGCACGTTGAAGATCTATCGTCTAGTGATGTCAAGTTAAGTTGGAGTTTAGTATAGTTAATGATACGAAATGGATGACTTCTTTGTAGTGGTCAAACACTATAAAAACTTTATATGAGCTGAAAAATAAAAGAAAGCTACAACTGCACATAAGTTGCGACTGCACATAAAAGTTGCCAATGCCCATAAAAGATGCGACTGCACATAAAAGTTGCCAATGCACATAAAAGATGCGACTGCACATAAAAGTTGCCAATGCCCATAAAAGATGCGACTGCACATAAAAGTTGCCAATGCCCATAAAAGATGCGACTGCACATAAAAGTTGCCAATGCCCATAAAAGATGCGACTGCACATAAAAGTTGCCAATGCACATAAAAGATGTATAGTTAAAACTTCATTTTTATGGTTAGCATTTTATACCACCCCCAAAAAATTTAATTTGTTGAAACTTTAAAAGATGGTAGATTTTCGCAAGTAATCCAATTTAATAATAAATATTTAAAAATATACTATAAGATTTATTTTTTTGGAATCTTATTTGTTACTGTTACAGTTACGTCGAAGGAAATTAAAAAGACGATTAGTTTAAATTATAATATATTTGATAAATCTGAAGACTAACTTTCCTCATGTGAAGGTGTAATACATTAACTGGTTAAAGATAATATTAACCGGTCAAAAGCACTAGAAAATTCTTAGACCATTAGTGTTTTTTATCGAGGACCTAAGTATGAAGATAATTACTTATTTCCATCAATCTTAGAAGAAAATACTAATTAGAAATGTATATTCCGATAAATTAAAAAAAAAAAAAAAATCTCAAGTAAAGACTTGTTCATCTTGCATTTCCTAAGTAATTCTGCCAAGAGGAGAAATAATCAGTTTCAAAATTCATGCATTGCAAGAATTTTAACGAGAGTATTAGATCCAAAAAGGAAAATGTAAAATTCCCTAATTAGTAAGTATAAAAATATTTCCGGAAGGCATTACAAATCTCAAACTTCTTTATTTTCCTTTTAAAAATATCTTGAAATAGCCCTTTATTCATTAATCGTGTACATTATTGTATTATTTTTTTAATTTGTATAAAATTAATATTCAATTCCAAATTTTACAAAGAATTCTTTTCTCTGATAGTGTCATTTATATTACTTAAAAACTTGGAATTTTTCTAATGGTTTGCTCAAATGGGATTTTATTAATTCAATTTGTTCCAAAATAATGTATTTTGCTAAAATGTCCAAGGCAAAATACTTCATTTCATTCAACATAAATTGTTAAAATACTTTGTCTTGATTTTTCCCATTCTATTATAGATTAGGTTTCACATTTCTTTCATTTCATTTTTAAATTAATCGGTCGTAATTCTATGCACCATAGATATAATTCTGTATTTTTCAGATAGTAATATTTGTCGAAATATATATATTGTTTCAAATGGCATGGGATTTCATTAAATGTAACTTTACTGAAGTGTTTAGTTTTGATGACAAGCATTTTTGATTTTATTATAAATTAAGTTGCATTATTTTTGTTGTTGAATAATAATATTGGTTTAGGTTCTTTTAAACCAAGTGGTAACGCAACAATGCATTATTTATAGAATCTAATCTATATACTGTTTAAGATCAATACATTTTAATATTATTTTTCTATTTTTAAGATAGGAACACAATATAAGGTGATCTCACTAAAATAATTGCTGTTTCTTAATTTTGATCAATTTTCCGGCAAATTGAAGAAACACTGATACAGGTATTTTACTTTCGAAAAGGTAATGGGAAAATATTCACTTATTTATTTAATAAGTTATTTAACTCCTTTTACAAAATATCCTTAATAAATATTGTGATAGATAAAATACTACAGTATAGGAATTCTGAATTGAGGAAATTTTCATTTAGTTGTTTTTTGAGAGTACAAATAAATTTGAAGTCATATTTTGTTAAATATCATTATGCAATATTGTAGTTTTATTAGAAGTTAGGGAACTCTGAGTAAAGGAAATTTTCATTAAGAAATTCTTTAAGAGTATAAATCGATTTGGAGTATTTATTTATTAAATATTGGGATTTAACACTATAGTATTTTTATAAGTTAGGGAATATCGTATTAGTGAAATTTTCAATCATTTGTTTATTCTTTGAGAGTCTAAACTAATTTGAAGTCTACATTTCGTTAAATATCGTGGTATAGCAGCATTATTATACTTCAGGAAATATCGTATTAGGGAAGTTCTCTTTCATTTTTTTTTTCCTTATGAGTCTAAACATATTTGGTGTCTATATTTCGATAAATATCGCGATGTAATACTGTATTAGTATTAGAAGTTAGGAAATAGCGTTTTGGAGAAATTTTCAGCCGTTTGTTTGTAATTTCTGAGCCAAAACTAATTTTTAGTTTAGATTTTGTTTATTAAAAGTAATATTGTAATATTAAAAGTTAAGGAATACAAAATTAGGGTATTAATCGTTTTTTCATGCATGAAAAATTTCTTTCAAGGCTTTCCTAAATTTCCATTCAAACCATAAACTATCCTTTGGCACATTCAAATTACACATGGTTCATAAACCATGACCATTTACTATTTGCAACTCTAACGGCTGTGTCATTACGCACTTCAATCATCACGGAATACAAAGCTGCTTCAAATCTGAGCAAAGGTAACTCTGCTGGTTTGTCAAACAATTCAAACAATCCTAGTCTAATTACAATAAGCACAAAACTTACTTCCCGATGTCTTTCAGAACGCTTATCACCAATCACCAGGAACAAGTCCAACTCATTTCAGTGGCGTTAACAGTGGCGAAGTTCCATAAATACCTTCCTGTAGCGGTTTTTGCCTCGAATATCGAGCAAGTGGCGTAACATCTGCCAGATTGCGGGTTTTGACCGAGAGATTGGCGTAAGTCAATCACGGTATAATTTTGTATCAATAATGCGCAATGCCATCAAGGTCATCACTTAAAGTGGGTCACAATAATAGATCTAATTTATTTGATCTCTTTGTTGTATATCGGGGAGGGTCGTAGTTGAAATGGGACGCTAAATTATGTACTAAAGAGGCCCGTATGGGTTGCTTACATCATTCTAGTTCCATTAACTTGGAATTATGCATTAAGGTATACGTATAGGTTTCAACATTTTTTTAAATTTTCAGTTGAAAAATTAGACCTTTGCACCTTGAAAAGTACATTATTTGTTAAATTGTTTCCAATAAAAAAAAATTAAAATTTCTTCAATTTTAATAATTAATTAACATTTAATCAACTAATTAGTCTAATTTCGAACGGTAATGACAAAAATTCTAATTCACCCACAGATACAATTTTGGTGTTCAATAATGCGGAATACCCTGCTCTATGTTTTGACACTATTAACCAAATTTTACAGTGTGTATATTTTGTGATATCTTGCTTTAACTGAATCTATTAGAAAAATCCAAGTTTTTTTTATACAGAATCTTATCTTTAAAATTCAATTAAAAAAATATTTATTTTACGAATCACTTAGTATTTAGGATCAAAACATTCAACAATGTATGCAGATTATATAACAAAAAACAAATTTCAAAAAATATTATTTAAACTGGAGTTATTACTATTTGAATGAAATGCAAAATAGAAAAAACTACAATCTGAGAATAACTTTTGAAAAAGTATTTTTTACATAAAAAAACTGCTATTATTATACTAATTATTATATATTTCCTTTTTAGTATGCTCCTCCATCATAGGGTTTCCTTCTTTTGTGTTGTTTTTATTTTGCTTTTGTTTTTTACGGCATTACAAATCTTCCCCGTTTTTTGCGAGTTTTGCGATTTTGAAGTCTATACGTATACTTTAAAAGTGGTACACAATTTTTTTCTTGAGTGTAAGTTATGTACCCCAATCAAATAGTTACTGCTGTAAAAATTTTTGGAAACGTTTTCATTCTTGAATGATCAAGTATGGAATGATTGTAATCATAAAATAGATAATATTTCTTATGTTTAAACGTTGGTAGTCGTTAAGCCAAAGACAAGCCCTTGTATTTCAATGATTTCATTTAGACAAAATCTTCAGTATAAATTGTTAAGGTATACATATACGTTGGACAATTTTTTTTTTTAGTTCTTATGCCAGAGTGTCAAATTTTTGTGAGAATTACAAGAGCAAAAAATGTAATGTATTTGCAGTAACAAAAAGTAAAAAAATAAAATATTTGTATAATTTATTGAATTTTAATTAACTAATTAAGGCCTAATTGCAACGATGATAAAATAATACCTAATTAATTTAGACAAAATCTTCAGTATAAATTGTTAAGGTATACATATACGTTGGACAATTTTTTTTTTAGTTCTTATGCTAGCGTGTCAAATTTTTGTGAGAATTACAAGAGCAAAAATGTAATGTATTTGCAGTAACAAAAAGTAAAAAAATAAAATATTTGTGTAATTTATTGAATTTTAATTCACTAATTAAGGCCTAATTGCAACGATGATAAAATAATACCTAATTAATTTAGACAAAATCTTCAGTATAAATTGTTAAGGTATACATATACGTTGGACAATTTTTTTTTTTAGTTCTTATGCTAGGGTGTCAAATTTTTGTGAGAATTACAAGAGCAAAAATGTAATGTATTTGCAGTAACAAAAAGTAAAAAAATAAAATATTTGTGTAATTTATTGAATTTTAATTCACTAATTAAGGCCTAATTGCAACGATGATAAAATAATACCTAATTAATTTAGACAAAATCTTCAGTATAAATTGTTAAGGTATACATATACGTTGGACAATTTTTTTTTTTAGTTCTTATGCTAGCGTGTCAAATTTTTGTGAGAATTACAAGAGCAAAAATGTAATGTATTTGCAGTAACAAAAAGTAAAAAAATAAAATATTTGTGTAATTTATTGAATTTTAATTCACTAATTAAGGCCTAATTGCAACGATGATAAAATAATACCTAATTAATTTAGACAAAATCTTCAGTATAAATTGTTAAGGTATACATATACGTTGGACAATTTTTTTTTTTAGTTCTTATGCTAGCGTGTCAAATTTTTGTGAGAATTACAAGAGCAAAAATGTAATGTATTTGCAGTAACAAAAAGTAAAAAAATAAAATATTTGTGTAATTTATTGAATTTTAATTCACTAATTAAGGCCTAATTGCAACGATGATAAAATAATACCTAATTAATTTAGACAAAATCTTCAGTATAAATTGTTAAGGTATACATATACGTTGGACAATTTTTTTTTTAGTTCTTATGCTAGCGTGTCAAATTTTTGTGAGAATTACAAGAGCAAAAATGTAATGTATTTGCAGTAACAAAAAGTAAAAAAATAAAATATTTGTGTAATTTATTGAATTTTAATTCACTAATTAAGGCCTAATTGCAACGATGATAAAATAATACCTAATTAATTTAGACAAAATCTTCAGTATAAATTGTTAAGGTATACATATACGTTGGACAATTTTTTTTTAGTTCTTATGCCAGCGTGTCAAATTTTTGTGAGAATTACAAGAGCAAAAATGTAATGTATTTGTAGTAACAAAAAGTAAATAAATAAAATATTTGTATAATTTATTGAATTTTAATTCACTGATTAAGGCCTGATTGCAACGATGATAAAATAATACCTAATTAATTTAGACAAAATCTTCAGTATAAATTGTTGAGGTATACATATACGTTGGACATTTTTTTTTTTTTTAGTTCTTATGCCAGCGTGTCAAATTTTTGTGAGAATTACAAGAGCAAAAATGTAATGTATTTGCAGTAACAAAAAGTAAAAAAATAAAATATTTGTACAATTTATTGAATTTTAATTGACTGATTAAGGCCTGATTGCAACGATAATAAAATAATACCTAATTAATTTTGAAACAAATTTCTTACTGGAAATTAAAGAAAAGGTATTGATACACGGGACCAAGCAAAATATAATGCATAACTTAAATATTTTTGAAATTTTAACATTGAACACGAAAAGTACTAGAAAAAATAAAAAATTTCCAAAAATAAAAATATTCTAAAATACATAAAAAAATCTATTTTTAAATAAAATTTTTGTAAACAGCTAGGGCTCGTACTCTGAAATATTGTCTGAATTATATAGTTTAAATTTTAAAAATCAGTTAATTAACTCTGGAGATATTACCGTTGGAGTACATTCAATCAACAATGAAAAGCAGTTCTCCAGAAATTGAGTTCAAAGTTTTCGATATTTTCTTTTTTCCAATATGTTTTAAACATCGAGCTTTACGAAATTGCATGTAATTAAAAAAGTATTTTAACTCTAAGAAAGTTATTGGTATCATTTTAAAGAAAATGAATTGGAGAACATTTTAGAAGGAAAAAAACAAAAATGCATGTTTGGGTCATTTTTTTGCGATTTCTAACGTATACGTATACCTTAAAACACATTTCAATATTGGAAGAGAACGATCCAGCTTCAAATGATTTAATCATCAAAACAATCCGGGATATCTCTCACTTTCAACAGCTTTAGTGGTTGTAAAAAGTGAAGGAAAATCGATATAAAACATCAAAAGACACTAACAATTTTAGAGCACCTAAAGGCTTAACAATTGCAGACACGCAAAGAAACAGATTATTTTTTATCTATTTAAATATATGAATCCTTAAAAGTTATATTGCTACACGCAAATATCGCATCCATATAATTTTGCAATATTCAACACCTAAGATCATGTACTCAAAAAAAAACCCAATAATTTCTTCAAAGTTCAATTCTACTACTACTTTTTATAAAAATAATAGTAGTAGTGGTAATAATAGTAATAATAACACATTGAGATAATAAAAATAATCTATACCGTATTTAATAATAATAATAATAATAATAATAATGATAAATAATTAATAAGTAATTAGAAATAAGTAATAATTATTAAATAATAAATAAATAAATGAGTGAGTGAGTGAGTGAGTGTGTGAGTGAGTGAGTGTGTGAGTGTGAGTGTGTGAGTGAGTGTGTGAGTGTGAGTGTGTGAGTGAGTGAGTGAGTGTGTGAGTGAGTGAGTGAGTGAGTGAGTGTGTGTGTGAGTGAGTGAGTGAGTGAGTGAGTGAGTGAGTGAGTGAGTGTGTGTGTGAGTGAGTGAGTGAGTGAGTGAGTGAGTGAGTGAGTGAGTGAGTGAGTGAGTGAGTGAGTGAGTGAGTGAGTGAGTGAGTGAGTGTGTGAGTGAGTGAGTGTGTGAGTGTGTGTGTGAGTGAGTGAGTGTGTGAGTGTGTGAGTGAGTGAGTGAGTGTGTGAGTGAGTGTGTGAGTGAGTGAGTGAGTGAGTGAGTGAGTGAGTGAGTGAGTGAGTGAGTGAGTGAGTGAGTGAGTGAGTGAGTGAGTGAGTGTGTGAGTGAGTGAGTGTGTGAGTGTGTGTGTGAGTGAGTGAGTGAGTGAGTGAGTGAGTGAGTGAGTGAGTGAGTGAGTGAGTGAGTGAGTGAGTGAGTGAGTGAGTGAGTGAGTGAGTGAGTGAGTGATAATTATTATTCCATATCGTATGTCTGCGAGTACTTTTTCGGCATATCCTCAGTATCAGAAACTTTTTTGTCGTTTATGTAAGACCCACTATATTAACACCGTAGGCACAACTGTGGGACTCAATCTACTTGGCTGATTTGGGGATACGACGATTCCGACATTTTCCTGCTCTATGCAACTGGTCTGTGGTACGCAACTGGTCCTCAAGCCAACTAGCTAGAGTCGAACAATACTTTCATTTGTAAGCAAATACAAGTGTCTTGGTGTACAAAAGTATTGTTGCCTGGAAGTTGTTGCTTGGACGGGTTCGAAAGATTTGAAGCCAAAGCAGATTAAAACTTACAGAAATTTATTCCGTTATAACTCTTTCCAGATTCTCTTACAACTCCAGAACTTCTCGTTCTAGTAGACTCAATACAGCTCTTTTCACAACAATAGAGTGCAAAACAGCAGCTAAAAACTTGATAACACAACTGCTAAAATCACTGCAAAAGATAATGCAATCCAGTTCACTTTCGGAACTCTCTGAATGCTCGCTGAGAGACAGCTCCACTCAGTCAGTAACTCCACTGACTAACTAACTCAGTAATTTCAGTCAACCAAATGATTACCCAACCAACTCCACTCACGGCCGGTCTTATTTAAGAGTCAATACTTCGTGAATCTTCTAGAGATAGATATTTGGAGAACTTTCCAGATCGTAGTCGAAAAGTCCTATACATGTACAAGGGGACCAAAAATTTCGCCAAACAACATTTAGCGATTTCTCGCCAAATTTGGCGACAAAAATTAGTCGCCAAAACCGTCGCCAACTTGCCTCTATCCCTCCAATTTGGCGAGATTGCCATTACCATAATGCTAAATGCCCTGCTCCTTGTAAAACTCGCTTCCCAGCGTTATCTCTGTAAAACTCATTATCAAGCATTAAGACACACATTGCGGGGAAGCAAACTAAAGACGAACTATTGCACTACCTTATGCGAGATGTACATAAATTTTCCTATTTACAAAATTAACACTACTAAATATTTACAGATATACAAAAATTCGTAACAGTATCATTCAAGACTCTTGAATTTTCTCGCTTTCTCCTCTAACACGTCTTCGAATTAAAATGTTAAAATAGTTTTTATTTTATAAATTTAAACATTGGAATAGCTCAAGGGAAAATTGTCAAAAATCCATGTATTTGAAAGAATGTAATCAAATTAGGGTTTCGATAAAACGTTATTTAAAACATTTGTAATTATTGGAAAAAATTGGCTGGTAGCAAATGAGTTAAATAATAGAGATAGCAAAATAATTTATTTTTCTAGAAATTTAAATGTGGCAGTAAAAAAGGCCAACAGCAAACGATCCAAGTTTTGTTCTTATTTCATACTATTTAAAAATAATTTGAGTTTTAACAGAAAGTATTGAGAGTTTTAATTAAAAGAAAACTGTAATTCAAGAATATCTTTTCTTGTTTTTTTTAAATGAAAAATAAGAGCAAACTAAACGTAATACAATTTACAAAATCTAAGAAGGAAATAATTTTTTTTTACGAGATACTCATTTTTCGATAACTCTTTCGACAGATAACTGAATTTATCAAAATGAAATTATTTAAAAAAAATAAAGCACTCAATCATAAATATTTTTTTTAAATCAATCTAAACCTACTGATATAATACTTTACTTTTGTAATTTCTTAAAATAAAGCTACTATTACTAATCACGTTCTAAAGTGATTTTTGTTTGAAGTAAAAACTCAATAAAATATAAAATTGAAAAACTTTTATTGAATACTTCTAATTTTTTTATTTAAACGAACTTTTTTGTTATCCATACAAAAGTTATTAAACACTCTTTTCAACGATATCTTTCATAAATTATATGAGATACTTTTTTTTACCTTCAATTACCCATATTTATACATAGGGCAATGAAAGTATAATATAAAAAAAAAAAAAAAAATAGAGAGAGGGAGATAGATTTTCCTATTTCTTTATGTTTTGGAATATCCAGATTTCAAAAAAGTGATCTAGAAAAAATGTCTGTCTCTCTGTGTGTGTGTGTACATGTTTATCATAACTCTCAAACAAATTGACCAACAATGTTCAGATTTGGTGTGCGGGTTGGCGATGGCACAGGGACCTACCATTACGGTTTCGTCAAAATCGCGCATGCGCATAAGGTTGAAACTATGAAAAATCATGTTTTTCAGTAATCGCTAACAAATGTCTCAAACGATTTTGTTCAAAATCGCTGTGGTAATGCCTCTTAAGGTGTTCTAAACATCCCCACCTCCGAAATTCCCGTAAAAATGCTTCAATGGAGTAAAAAGGTGAAAAACGAATGCTTTCAACACAGAGTTCTATTTCCTTGAGCATACCTCATCAACGATCGATTTTTCTTCTCTGCTCAGTTTAATTTATAAGTAAGGATAATATAAGAATTATCGATAAGTATAACGCCAAAATCATCATTTTGGCGGATTTTTTTAAATACCCATACAAGAATTATCCCAAAAAATATCGCCAAACTGGCAATTTTTACTAAATGAATGATGAAAATATAAATAATGCAGATAATACAAATACACTCCAGTATTATAGTGTAATTGAAAGTTGTGCGATGTTTCACACCCCTAGTTTATCTCAAATATATTTAGTCTTCCATTGTTTAAGTGTGTATATGTGTGAATGTGTTCCTTCGTATACCTTATGTTAGCTTCCCTTTCTTGTACCTTATTCAAATATTCTCATTAATTTAAATCAAACATTTTCCACTTATTTTTAAACTAATTTATAGATTATCATTATTAAGTTGTTTTTTTAGGTTCATTAATTCTGAAAATAATTTTTTTTTTCTTTCACGTTTACTAGGAAACTATTTTAAGATATATTTGAAAAATAAAAACATCAAACAAAAATATACGTAGTTTATACGTGAGAAATATAGCATCTTACTTAATACGAATTAAGCTCATCTTTTCAATAATAAATATTTTAGCTAAAATGTATAATAATTAATGTTTACGCAACCAAATTATTTTTTCTTTAAATATTTGATTTTTACCGTCTTATAATTTTTTTTTTTTTTTTTTATAAATATATCACATAATTCCCATTGCTTAATGCAAAAATGATTAAGGAACCTGTATACATTGACAAATTTTTTCTTTAATTTTTGACATTAGACCCACATTTTTTTCCCTTCCAAATTAAGTGTCGTAATACCAACATATCAGCCTTAAAAATTCTTCAATTAACGATATTTAATTTACTGATTAAAATTGTATCACGTTATTAGGGTCTCATGACACCAATTTAAACTAAATTTGCCATATATTTAAAATTTAAATTTCAAGCGCAAACGATACCAAATGCTTTTTCTAAGGGAAACCTACTAAAATGGCCAATACAGCTTAAATAGCTTTTTTATTCAACTGTTTTAAAAGCATTAAACATAATCCACTTTTTATAAACAAGCCAAGACTCAAGATTTAGTTACAAGTTAACTATTGTATGGATGTATTAGATCAGATCCTAGTAGGCTCTTTGCTCTGTATTATAAACATTTATTTACATTATTACTTTCAATAACTCATATGTTTACATAGAGTAATAAAAATATAGCATTCGGTCAAATAAAAAAAAAAAAAAAAAAAAAAATCGATTTTTTTTTTTTTTTTTTTTTTTTTTGCATATCTCCACGTTTTATAACATCCTGATTTCAAAAAAGTGGTCTAGAAAAAATGTCTTTCTGCGTGTTTGTATGTACGTGGTCAGAATAACTCACCAACAAATTGACCTACGATGTTCAAATTTTGTGTGCGGATTCGTGCTGACCATGGGATCTATCATTAAGGTTTTAATCAACATCACGCTTGCGCATAAGGCTGAAATCATGAAAAAATCAAGTTTTTGTTTAGCAATTGCTAAAAAACACGGCTCTAACAGTTTTGATTAAAATCTCTGCTCTGTGCTTATGACCCTTAAAATGTTCTAATCGTCCCCACCATCAAAATTCCAGTAGAACTGCGATAAAAGCGTAAAAAGGTGAAAAATGAGTGCTCTGAACTTAGAGTTGCCTGTCCTTGAGCATCGCCCATCAATGATTGATTTTTTTTTGTTTCACTCACAAGAAATTACAATGTAATATCTATTGAATAGCATCGCTAATTTCTCCATTTATTTATTATTATTTTTTTTTTCATATTTTTTGCCCATGTAAAAATTATTGCTAAAAATTTCGCCGAACTGGCCATTTTCATTTAAATGAGTGAAAATGAGTAAGTAACACCATAACACATTTTAATGCAATGATCAATATTATAGTGTATTTGAAGCCGACCAAACGGTAAATGGAGATAATGCACATTATTTCTAGGATTCAGAAATAAGTCTTTTAAAGACCTTATAGATTCACATGAAATACTAATAACGAAATAAAGTTTATTATTATTATTATTATTTTTAATTTTTTTTTTTTTTTTTAAATTTAACCCAGAACAGAAAAATATCCAAAATCCGGAAATATCTAAGATCTGGACCTTTGCCAGCACTGCTATGCCGATCGAACGGCATAGTGGTTAGCGTGCTAGCTTCTTTACCGCGAGGTTGCGGGTTCGAGTCCCGTGTAAGGCATGAGAGTTTGTAAATGTATGTTGGCTTGTCAAATGACGAATGTTTCTGCGCATTATAGCCCTCGTGTTGCTGACTGTGCCAGATAATCTGAAAACAACCAATAGTGTAATTGAAACTTTCGCAATGTTCCGCACCCATATTTTTTTATTATTTATTTATTTTTTCAAACAGAAGTTATGCCTAGTGAAAAAAGTCTTACATTAACAAAAACTAATTCCTCCCAAATTAAAAAGTTAGTGGTACCGTAAAATGGGGTGAATAGGAACAACGGAGTGAATCGGAACGAAACTTCATGAAATTACAAGGAAATTATTATTTTACACAAATAAAGCAGTTTTATTAATTATATAGATATTTTTCATTTGGTTAACATGTGTTTAATCTTGGAACATGTTTTATGGGGTTTTCAACTCTGTCCCTTTTTTAAAAAAAAAATTCTGAAACAGTGTGCATACAATCCAATGAGTTTTAACCTCTCCAAAACTTATCCCGTAATTAATAACATGTACCAGTTATAGACTTAACTAATATATTTTTAGATGAGTATAGACATCCACAACAGCATGCCATACTTAATTTAACTTTGTTTTAAAAACTTTTTATTTTACGAATTTTTATGTTTTGCCTCGTCTCGATTTTGAGATTTGCGGGGTGAATCGGAACACTTGAAAAGTGATATTAAAAAGCTGTTTTTAGCAAGATTATGTCCCACACAAGATTCAACGACTGAAAAAGAGTCTAATTACTCCCTTCAAGACAATAATCAAGATTGCAGGCTTGAATAAATGTCAGAAGAGGAGCCTAGTTTCCGCATGGCAGAAAACCCGATTGTTCCAGTGGTTTTTTCTGTAAATGACTTCGTTATCTTTAAGTTATATGGAAAAATGTATGAAGACTATGTGAGAAAAGTTTTACACCCACAAGATTATTGCTATATAAGTGTGTTTTAAAAAAAGCACTTATGAACAAAGAGATTTTCTGAAACAAATGAGGATGCTTTTCTCCTTTCTCAAGATATTTTAAAGAATTTGCAGTCATACGACAAGCAAACATAAAGTAGATTAAAAAGTGTTTTTTAATTTTAATGACTATTTGGATGAGTTATAGGAGAGTTATATAAGAGTTGATACGCTTTCAAACATATGATTTGTTTTGACAATAATTGACAAACACAAATTTTATCCAAAATATTAAATGATTTTTTTATGATAATTTTGTGTTCCTATTTACCACAATGCATTATTATTTGTTTTTTGCCACCCTGTAAACATTTAAATAAGATCAGACGAAAATTGTAACGAGTGTTCCGATTCACACCTTTCTGCGGGGTGAATCGGAGCCATGAAAAAATTCAAAATAAATTAAAGTCCTAGTTTTTACAAAATTTTTTGGGTTGAATCTCAAAGAAGAAGGTAAGACCGAAGTTTCTATGTCAAAAATAAGCTCCTTAACAATCTTATTACAACCGATTATTACTTTGAAAGTTGAAAAGTGTTCCGATTCACCCCATTTTAAGGCAGTGATCTTTACACACGGTGTACCATCAAAAAAATGAACGAAGTTTAGAAATCATTGTGAATGTCATAAAATAACACCATTTTGAATTCACCGAGTTCGATAATAGTTTAAAGCAATGTTCGCCACTTAAATATTTCCAAAGGGCATTTTCACCCCCCCCCCCCTTTTTTTTAAGGGGTATTTTTTAAAACTAAAGCAAATTAAATTTTGCGACAAAACTAATAACTACAACAATAACAATGACACACGATCACGATTTCGCGTATCAGTGAGGAAATATGCTTTTTCAAATGCTTACTAAACACACTTACTTGTGATAGGCACACCAATACCCGTCTGTCCCGACTTGCTAGTGGTCACCTTAAAGGCCTCACATATTCCGGGGGAAGCAAAAATTTTCCTCTTTGCCCTAAATGAAAAAAAGAACAGGCATCACCTCAGCACATTTTGGACTGCCTTGGACTGGACTGGGAGGACATTTATAACTGTCCACAACTAGTGTCAGACTTCATTAATGTCAATGGCTTCACTGATATTGTCTGACTTCGTCAGACAAAAGGGAGATTAGAAACAACAACAAAGGTTATAAACCTTAGTCTAACTTTTAATACTATGCTTCTCGATGACACCACGTTGGCGTTTCGTGAAACTTTCGGACAAATGACGGCGACACCTCGAAACCGGTCGAGAAAATAACTAAAGCGTATGTAGCTTTCACTGTGGGCGACGGGGCTCGATCCCAAGACCATTGGAACTCGAGAGAGATACTTTACAGCTGTGCAAAAGAATACTCCATTGCACAGAAGTTTCATCTGTTATTTGATGTCGCCACACGGCCTCTTCCCAGCGACGAAGAAGCGATGCTGTTGATCAACGTCTGATCGAAGTTGGAGGTTTGGGATGCTTGTTGCATCGTTGTGTCCGCTTGTTGCGGTGTTGCACGCGAGTTGCGTATGTGATCGCTTGTTGCGATGAAGTTTCTCCTTTCAAAAAGTGCCGATAGATGGCAGCATGATTTGTTTTAGTCCGATGTCACCAATAAAGCGTATTTTAGCTTTCGCTGTGAGCGACGGGGCTCGATCCCAAGACCATTGGAACTCGAGAGAGATACTTTACCGCTGTGCAAAAGAGTACTCCATTGCACAGAAGTTTTATTTGTTATTTGAGGTCGCCACATAACGGAGAACTAAAACTTAGATAATTTAAGAATACCCGAAAATCTAAAAAAAAAAAAAAAAAATGCCGTTGATAGACATAGGCGAAATGATCAGAACTTCAGAACCAGTCCTACCTGCGCCAATATAAAAAAAAAATAAAAAAAACCACCGAATAAACTCGCAGACGACATCGTATTAATCCATGTCTTCTAAGAATTCACGCATGAGGTTACCTTTTTTCTCTATTTTGTGCCAAGCATGGTAAAAAGCCTGCCAAATACATTTAATTAAGGAACGTACGAAATTACATTTGGAAATTGTAGGACCCCTTACTACAATCCCCCTACTAACGTCGCACGTGGTATCAGGAGCCTGTCAATGACTTCAGTCAGTCACTGATCTGTGCGAGGCACGTTTGAACATGAGTGCGCATGCGTAACTGGCCGATTCCGGAGGGGTTTGATCCGTATAGTGCATCCCATTGGAAAATGAACGAAAGTTTTGCATTTTTTCAGAAAAGGACGCTATTTTCAAAGAAAAAGGGCAGGGAAGTAGCGCCGCCCTTCGAAAAACGGATAGGATGATCTCTAATTTTATAAAATGGGAGGATTATTTTTAAAAATTTAACCATGATGTGCTGGTACGTGAATTCACGTATGAGGTTAAGGGGACCGTTACAGTCTTCGACGAAGTTTAAAAGCAGTATTTACATCCAATTTCAATGTCCTATAAATTATTTAATTTTCAATATATATGCACATTTTTTGCACAGGATTTATTGTTGAATATTTGTTAATATAGTAATTGTGTAAAAATAATTAAAAAATTTAATAATTTAATTTTATAAACATTTTTTGAACGATGAAATTTTTTTAGATTTAAAAAATAATCATTTGCCTTGGTACACTTTAAAAAAAATCTATTTCATATTTCATATTAATTTTTGTGTAACATATTATACAGAAGTGAATTTTATATTGTAGACCTAAAATATTTACTATAAATATGTATATATATATTTTATTATGGATTTTATGTCGAAAAAAAAGTTATTTTTAGTGCATACAAAATGAATAATTTTTTTAATAAATTTCAAAAGCACTATTGCTTTAAAAAATAGGTCAGCAAATTAATTCCAAATGTTTACTTAACATTGGTATTTTTTAAATAAATATTTATAGATTATTTTCTTTATAAAGTGTACCAAGGCAAATGACTATTTTTTAAATCTAAAAAATTTCATCGTTCAAAAAATGTTTATAAAATTAAATTATTCAATTTTTTGATTATTTTTACACAATTACTATATTAACAAATATTCAACAATAAATCCTGTGCAAAAAATGTGCATATATATTGAAAATTAAATAATTTATAGGACATTGAAGTTGGATGTAAATACTGCTTTTAAATTTCGTCGATGACTGTTACGTCCCCTTAATTCTATGGGATGAAATTGATTTTCAATGCGTGTTCATGCAGATTTCATGAATTTTGGCGATTTCTGGCTTTGAGTTTGTTTAAATATATATATATATATATATTTATATATATTTACCAAATTTACCAATTTCCGATGTAGATTGGTACTTAAATATTGTTCCTCCTGAGTATTAAAGGTCGGCGATATATCGATACGACGATATTTTTATCGATATTTCTAAAAAAATATCAATATTAAAAATATCGATAAAAGTCACCGATATATCGATATTTTTAAACGTTTTTAGTTTTTTGATGATCGTTTTGTAGTTCCATGTGTTTCTTCGATTTTCTTTATTCCCTTTTCAAAAATTTCAAAACAAAAATTTGAACTTGGCTGAGAGGCAGTTAAAATGTCACCAAGATTCAATATTTTGTCATACACTTAAAAGCTATTGAAAATTATCTAAATTCTTCTTAAAATCACTGCACCAATTAAGCGAAAATATAACTTTTTTTTTTTTTGTAATAGATCCATTTCAGTTGAAAAAGTAGTCAACTTGCAAAAAAGCAATCATGAAAAGTAGAAATTTGCCCCGAAAAACTTTGTTTCAGGCAATATTGAAAATCAAATTTAAAAAAAATCATGTATCGATATATCGATATTTTATGGATATTTTTTTCTATGCAATGATATAGTATCGATATTTATTTTGATCGATATTTCCAACCTCTACTGAGTACACAAAATGTTTTATAGCATACAACTATTATACATTACATCAAATGAGCTAATATAATTGTTTCATCGGATGATTTCATACTTATTTCTTATTAAAATTTTAAAGATATGACAAATAATTTTTTTTTCATTATAACAGATTAAAGAAATTGGTAGCTTAAGGTTGATATCAATTTGTACTAATGATAATTGGTGGGATGACATCGGAATTAAAAAATCGCAACCACCATACCAGTATCATTAATGCAAATTGTTATCAGCCTTATACCATCATTTTCTTTAATGTTTAATAAAGACAAAAAATTTCTACGTTTTAATTACTTTAATAATTTAATAATAATAAGTTTAAGATTAAGACTTATTTCAGTAGCATTGAAACTAAAAAACAATTTAACTCGTATATTTTATTAAAGAAAAAAGTATGGAATGAGTTAATAATTTGAATTTTTAATCATTTTTCTTAATTCGTGTTTTATTTCAATTAAAGATGAAGATTTTTTCAAAAATTACAATTTAACTACTCAATACGAAAAAAAAAAAAAAAAAAAAAAAAAATACAATTAAAATAATTTTAATATGTATTTTATAGAATTTTCATAAGGAAATTAATATTTCATAAAATAAAGATATTTTAAATTTTACTTTTTAACAAGTGTTGTACATTTGGAAAAAAAAAATAATAAATAAATAAAAAAAGGAAAGAAAAGAAATTAAAAAAAAAAAAAAAATGAAAATTGTATAGTTTAACTCAATACAAATTAAATAAATGCTTTCAGCATATTTCCGTATTGAACTGTGACAAATATGATAATTATAATAAGAGCTATATATATAAAAAATATTTTTATTTAATCATTTTATCAAAAAATTGTATTTTAAATTTCATCCTTTGATATATTAGTTAAGTTTTATGAATGTAACAGAAGAATCTGAAAAAAAAACTCATTCAAAATAACAAATTATATAGTAATTTAAAAAGTGTTTTCTCAATTGGACATTATACTTGCAAAATAAGTGTTTGTTCGGCAAAAAGAATAATTTTGGATTTTTTGGATACTTTAATCATCTCTAAAATAAACTTTGATTCTTTTAGAAAAATGCGAAAGACTTATATTTAAATTACGGATACAACTTATGAATTAAATACACTAAAACGAATACGCTAATATGGACTAATATAAAAACACATTTTCCATTAAAAAACATTACAAACTTAAGGATTTTGAACACAATATTTTTTTACTACAAACAAAACTTGAATTTATTTTATTCGGTCTAAGAATAATTTTTACTTTTCATAAATAAATATTTTAGAAGTCCGGGCAAATTCTCCTGGGAATAAATACATTTGGAATACAGTTTTAAAATTGTAGTTTTTAATGTTTTCACGTCAAAAACTCTCTACAAGTTTAATGAATAAAAAATGTACTCATATTCTGTGGTGGAATTTTTACATGACAAACTAGGAATTTATTCATGTTTATTTAGGAAAAATGTTTATTTGAATGTTTCACTACGAAAGCAAATCATTCATAAGAAAAAAGCTTTGTAAGTAAATTTTTTTTATCCATCTTGCCGCTAATGAACCAAATAATTGTTTTTAAATTTGAAATCAAATTTGTGTATCCAGAGTTTTTATGAGAATATCACAATTCTCTAATCATAACAGATAGATAGAGAAAGTTAGAGAGAGATAAAAAGAAAGAAACTCAGAATGAAAGAGAGATGATTTCTTAGAGCTAAATAAACTATGGCACCCTAAACATTTATAAACCTTGTTTTTACGTTTCCATGATTTTCATAATTATTTTAAGAAAAATGATATTTATATTTTATTATTATTATTATAATTGCAGTAATTTTTCCATTGTCTAATTTCCATCCTCAACCTCTAACCTTAGAGCTAAATAAACTATGGCACCCTAAACATTTATAAACTTTGTTTTTACGTTTCCACGATTTTCGTAATTATTTTAAGAAAAATAATATTTATATTTTATTATTATTATTATAATTGCAGTATTTTTTCCCGTTGTCTAATTTCCATCCTCAACCTCTAACCTTAGAGCTAAATAAACTATGGCACCCTAAACATTTATAAACCTTGTTTTTACGTTTCCATGATTTTCGTAATTATTTTAAGAAAAATAGTCTTTATATTTTATTATTATTATTATAATTGCAGTATTTTTTCCGTTGTCTAATTTCCATCCTCAACCTCTAACCTTAGAGCTTAATAAACTATGGCACCCTAAACATTTATAAACCTTGTTTTTACGTTTCCATGATTTTCATAATTATTTTAAGAAAAATAGTATTGATATTTTATTATTATTATTATAATTGCAGTATTTTTTCCGTTGTCTAATTTCCATCCTCAACCTCTAACCTTAGAGCTAAATAAACAATGGCACCCTAAACATTTATAAACCTTGTTTTTTACGTTTCCATGATTTTCGTTATTATTTTAAGAAAAATAATATTTATATTTTATTATTATTATTATTATAATTGTAGTAATTTTTCAGTTGTCTAATTTCCATCCTCAACCTATAAAACTTAAATATCAGTTTGATTTAAGATTGTTCAGTAGTAGTATATACTCAGCATAATATAAATATAAATCTGTACCTCAGAAGTAAACTATCGTAAGTACAATGTTAAACGAATTGCACTTATCGTAATTTTTTTCTGAGTTACCGAATTTTAAATTCTGTAAAATGTTTCTTCTATTATATATACATAGATATATTTTTTTATATCTAAAATCAATTAACTTACTTGTTTAAATATTGTAATTGTTACGATCTAGAATTCGTAAATAATTGTACGTAATGTAAATGTTTGGTAAATTCTCACTCTATTTTTGTTCTGTTGGTTGGTTGTTTTCAGATTATCTGGAGCCGTCAGCAACACGAGGGCTATAATGCGCCGAAACATTCGTCATTAGACAAGCCAACATACATTTATAAACACCCATGCCTAACACGGGACTCGAGCCCGCAACCTCGCGGTCTAGAAGCTAACACGCTAACCATTATACCTTTTGGTCGGCCTACGTTTGTTCGGCAATCACTTCTAAGTATACCTTCTGTATCGCTTCACTTTTAAGTATAGCTTCAGTATAGCTTCACTTTTAAGTATAGCTTCAGTATAGTTTCACTTTTAAGTATAGCTTCAGTATAGTTTCACTTTTAAGTATAGCTTCAGTATAGTTTCACTTTTAAGTATAGCTTCAGTATAGCTTCACTTTTAAGTATAGCTTCAGTATAGCTTCACTTTTAAGTATAGCTTCAGTATAGTTTCACTTTTAAGTATAGCTTCAGTATAGCTTCGCTTTTAAGTATAGCTTCAGTATAGCTTCATTTTTAAGTATAGCTTCAGTATAGTTTCACTTTTAAGTATAGCTTCAGTATAGTTTCACTTTTAAGTATAGCTTCAGTATAGCTTCACTTTTAAGTATAGCTTCAGTATAGCTTCACTTTTAAGTATAGCTTCAGTATAGTTTCACTTTTAAGTATAGCTTCAGTATAGCTTCACTTTTAAGTATAGCTTCACTTTTAAGTATAGCTTCAGTATAGTTTCACTTTTAAGTATAGCTTCAGTATAGCTTCACTTTTAAGTATAGCTTCAGTATAGTTTCACTTTTAAGTATAGCTTCACTTTTAAGTATAGCTTCAGTATAGCTTCAGTATAGTTTCACTTTTAAGTATAGCTTCAGTATAGTTTCACTTTTAAGTATAGCTTCACTTTTAAGTATAGCTTCAGTATAGCTTCACTTTTATGTATAGCTTCACTTTTAAGTATAGCTTCAGTATAGTTTCACTTTTAAGTATAGCTTCAGTATAGTTTCACTTTTAAGTATAGCTTCACTTTTAAGTATATCTTCAGTATAGCTTCACTTTTAAGTATAGCTTCAGTATAGTTTCACTTTTAAGTATAGCTTCACTTTTAAGTATAGCTTCAGTATAGCTTCACTTTTAAGTATAGCTTCACTTTTAAGTATAGCTTCAGTATAGTTTCACTTTTAAGTATAGCTTCAGTATAGTTTCACTTTTAAGTATAGCTTCACTTTTAAGTATAGCTTCAGTATAGCTTCAGTATAGCTTCACTTTTAAGTATAGCTTCACTTTTAAGTATAGCTTCAGTATAGTTTCACTTTTAAGTATAGCTTCAGTATAGTTTCACTTTTAAGTATAGCTTCAGTATAGCTTCACTTTTAAGTATAGCTTCAGTATAGCTTCACTTTTAAGTATAGCTTCAGTATAGTTTCACTTTTAAGTATAGCTTCAGTATAGTTTCACTTTTAAGTATAGCTTCAGTATAGTTTCACTTTTAAGTATAGCTTCAGTATAGCTTCACTTTTAAGTATAGCTTCAGTATAGCTTCACTTTTAAGTATAGCTTCAGTATAGTTTCAATTTTAAGTAAAGCTCAAGTATAGCTTCATAATCAGAGTCAGTCAGCTCAGTTCTGTCTGTTGATATGTTAGGATTGAGCTGTTGGAAAAATGCAACCTTGTTTTTTTTCTTCTTCTTTTTAAGAAAAAAAACAAAAAAAAACAAAAAAAACAGTATGAAGCTTGTGTTTTCGTTGCTGTCTAGGTAAGACGACTGGGAGCTCTGGTTCAAGCTTCAATAGGTTTTACTACTGCAGTTCAAAGAACTACCTATTTCTTTGTGAATAAAAAAAAATATTTATTTTTGTAATCCAGTGTATCATTCCTTTAAGAAGAAAATTCGTAGTAATATATAACAAATAATTTATTTAGCATAGTTTTTCATAAGTTCATATTTTAATAAAGATCTTAATGCAATAAAAATCCATTTCTCGTCAAATAAATAATTCCTTCTTTTCATCTTTTTTTTAGACATATATTTTTAGAAACAGCTAATTTAGCTTTAATTGTCTTTTGTTTTGTGAAAACATTTAAAAAATTGGTACTTAAATTTTTACATTACAAGTAATATAATTTTGAAAAAAAATATTACTATTTTACAAATAATGCCTAATGAAGGTTTCTTAAAGCAAAAATATAAAGTTTTTGATGCTACGTTTCAATCATAATTCTGAATAACAAAACATACGCTGAGAATTTTTTTTTTCTAAAACTCTCTTAAGCTAAAAAACATGAAGAAAAAACTCAATGCCAATAATTTTTTCTACAAATTTGAAACTCTATTCAGTAAGTAGGCATTTTACATAAAATATTAGCTAAAATGTAGAATTTTAAAACGACTCCTTAATATCAAATGATTTTTTTAATTGTTATACTCAAAAGGAAAAGAAAACAAACACTTAATATCTTTTCAAAATATCATCTAGGTTTTTAAAACACATGTTAACACTCAATATTTTGTCTGAATATCCTTTAGGTTTTTAAAACACCTGTTAAGGTATACATATACTTTGGAATTTTTTTTTTTAGTTCTTATGCCAGCGTGTCAAATTTTTGTGAGAATTACAAGAGCAAAAAATGTAATGTATTTGCAGTAAAAAGTAGTAAAAAAAATAAATAAAAATATTTATTTAATTAATTGAATTTTAATTCACTAATTAAGGCCTAATTGCAACGATGATAAAATAACACCTAATTAATTTTGAAACGAATTTCTTACTGGAAATTAAAGACAAGGTATTTTTACACGGGCTCAAGCAAAATATAATGCATAACTTAAATATTTTTTAAATTTTAACATTTAAAAGGAAAAGTACTAGAAAAAATAAAATTTTTCCAAAAATAAAAATATTCTAAAATACATACAAAAATCTATTTTTTACCAAAATATTTGTAAACAGCTAGGGCCCATGCTCTGAAATGTTATCTAAATTATACAGTTTAAATTTTAAGAATCAGTTAATTAACTCTTAAGATATCACCGTTGGAGTACATTCACTCAACAATGGTAAACAGTTCTCCAGAAATTGAGTTCAAAGTTTTCGACATTTTCATTTTTCCAATATGTTTTAAACGTCGACCTTTACGGAATTGCATGTAATTAAGAAAGCATTCTAACTATAAGAAAATTATTGGTATCATTTTAAAGATAATGAATTGAAGAACATTTTAGAATGAAAAAACAAAAATGCCTATTTGGGTCAATTTTTGCGATTCCCAACGATTCCCAATTTAAAGAAACAGTAAAAAAAATGCTGAATTGGACATTTCTTACATAAAGAAAATAGAAATACTTTTCTTTCTAATTGCAGTAAATAGAGATAGTCTTCCAAAGAATGGACATTCTAGAGTGATTGCGCATTGATCGCATTATTGGGAAATAACAAGATCTGTGCTGTTGTTTTGCCGTTCCTATTTATTCTTTAGTTAGAATAGAAATCAATAGATGACATGGGATAAATAGTTTTTTTTCTTTCTCTAGCGTAATCCGAAACCAAGCAACCTTCATTCAATCAAAAGCCAGGTTATGTTGAAAGAATTTGAGTCGAGTCTTAAGAATTTCAATAAACAAGGGATGTAGAACA
Organism: Linyphia triangularis; assembly: GCA_963978545.1. Classification (NCBI taxonomy): domain Eukaryota; kingdom Metazoa; phylum Arthropoda; class Arachnida; order Araneae; family Linyphiidae; genus Linyphia; species Linyphia triangularis. Next base: position 87,957,592 of record OZ021728.1, read on the forward strand.
TCGCGCAAGTTTCAGTCGGCAATCACTTCTAAGTATACCTTCTGTACAGTTTCACTTTTAAGTATAGCTTCAGTATAGCTTCACTTTTAAGTATAGCTTCACTTTTAAGTATAGCTTCAGCAAGTTTCAGTCGGCAATCACTTCTAAGTATACCTTCTGTACAGTTTCACTTTTAAGTATAGCTTCAGTATAGCTTCACTTTTAAGTATAGCTTCAGCAAGTTTCAGTCGGCAATCACTTCTAAGTATACCTTCTGTACAGTTTCACTTTTAAGTATAGCTTCAGTATAGCTTCACTTTTAAGTATAGCTTCAGCAAGTTTCAGTCGGCAATCACTTCTAAGTATACCTTCTGTACAGTTTCACTTTTAAGTATAGCTTCAGTATAGCTTCACTTTTAAGTATAGCTTCAGCAAGTTTCAGTCGGCAATCACTTCTAAGTATACCTTCTGTACAGTTTCACTTTTAAGTATAGCTTCAGTATAGCTTCACTTTTAAGTATAGCTTCAGCAAGTTTCAGTCGGCAATCACTTCTAAGTATACCTTCTGTACAGTTTCACTTTTAAGTATAGCTTCAGTATAGCTTCACTTTTAAGTATAGCTTCAGCAAGTTTCAGTCGGCAATCACTTCTAAGTATACCTTCTGTACAGTTTCACTTTTAAGTATAGCTTCAGTATAGCTTCACTTTTAAGTATAGCTTCAGCAAGTTTCAGTCGGCAATCACTTCTAAGTATACCTTCTGTACAGTTTCACTTTTAAGTATAGCTTCAGTATAGCTTCACTTTTAAGTATAGTTTCACTTTTAAGTAAAGCTCAAGTATAGCTTCATAATCAGAGTCAGTCAACTCAGTTCTGTCTGTTGATATGTTAGGATTGAGCAGTTGGAAATGCAACCTTGTTTTTTTCTCCTTCTTTTTTAAAAAAAAAAAAAAAAAAAAAAAAAAAAAAAAAAAAAAAAACAGTATGAAGCTTATGTTTTCGTTGCTGGCTAGGTAAGACGACTGGGAGCTCTGGTTCAAGCTTCAATAGGTTTTACTACTGCAGTTCAAAGAACTACCTATTTCTTTGTGAATAAAAAAAAAAATTTTTTTTTTTGTAATCCAGTGTATCATTCCTCTAAGAAGAAAAAATTCATAGCAATATATAACAAATAATTGATTTAGCATAGTTTTTTATAAGTTATAGTTGACTATAATATCGACCGATATTATAGTTGACTATAATATCGGTCATTGAAATCAAATTTATTTCACATTTTCACTCATTTAAATAAAAACGGCCAGTTTGGCAAAATTTTTGGCAATAATTTTTTACTTTGGCAAAAAAAACAAAAACGCCAAGATGCCGAAATCGGCAATGTTATACGATAGACATTACATTGCCCATTTTTGTGCGCGAAACAAAAAAATTATTCGTTGATGGGCGATGCTCAAAGGCTCTGTGTTAAAGACACTCGTTTTTCAACTTTTTTCGCTTTTACCGCTTTTCTACTGAAAATTCGAAGGTGGGGACGATTAGAACACCTTAAGAGGCATTAGCACATACATTTTAATCGAAATCGTTAGAGCTGTTTTTTAGGTTGGTTGTTTTCAGATTATCTGGTGCCGTCAGCAACACGAGGGCTATAATGCGACGAAACATTCGTCATTAGACAAGCCAACATACATTTACAAACACCCATGCCTAACAAGGGACTCGGAACCCGCAACCTCGCGGTTTAGAGGCTAGCACGCTAACCACTATACCATTTGGTCGGCCCGTTTTTTAGGAATTACTGAAAAACATGATTTTTTCATGATTTTTCATGATTTCAACCTTATGCGCTTGCGCGATTTTGACGAAAACCTTCATGGTAGGTCCCATAGCCACCACCAACCGGCACTCCAAATTTGAGCACCGTAGGTCAATTTGTTCAGAAGTTATGCTAACTACGTACACACAGACAGATATTTTTTCTTGACCATTTTTTTGAAATCAGGATGTTCCAGATCGTAGAGAAATGCAAAAAAAAAAAAAAAAAAAAAAAAAAAAAAACTTACCGAATTCTGCACATTCATTACCCTATGTAAACTATGAATACTTGAAAGTTAAAAATTCAATTTTTTACAATTTTTTGCGTTATTTTTACTTTGTAAATTTATGTTACTTATTACAATTTTTTATTTATTTTGTGAAACATAAACAAATGGAGTAGTATAAATCGGAATGTAATGTATAGAGTAGTAAAAATTGTGGACTTCCAGCGATTGGGAGAGGGGGATCATATCCTGGTTGTTGTTGACATTGCCTCCCCTACTAGTAAATGACCGCTGTGGTCATTTCAAAAAGTCCGTTTTGATTGGATCTCATTGGCCATTTTAATAATGGACATTTCCCTCATTTTTTAAAAAACGAATGAAATTAATTTAAATTTATGAAGAATTTCCTTCTGATTCCAAATATCCAAACAAAAATTCTTTTAAAAAAAAGTATTTATATAAATATTAAGAAAAGAAAATGCCCGAAAACCTCGCCCAATCACTTTCCGATCAAAACGCTACTTTATAGCTGTGACGTCAAGAGATCCTTTCGCTTCCATGCTTATTGTGAGGTTTCTGCCAAATAGTTGGTGTGATTTTTTTAGAGAATTGCCATATCCCGTGCCGGTTGGCGCGATTTGCGAGAAACTTTACAAAAGTGGTTTCCTCTGCTGTGTTTCAAGGCCAAGTTATTTCAGATCTTTTGACGTCTCATTATCTTCGAGCAGAATGTGGTGAATCGATCAAACATGACTTAGCATGACATAGAGAGAGTGTGGGATTTTTGAGTAAGAACTCTTTTTCCAATGTTTAATTCTAATGTAATAATTTGTTCACTATCATTTTTTAATTATTTGTAATACGATAGTGGACAGCGGGAAAACTTCCTGTGTTTGTTTATAAATAATCTACAAACTTAGGTTGTGTTTTTATTTTAACCCAATGAGGAACTTTTACAAGTGATGGAAAATGAGTATTTTTTGTATTTTCTAGGGGTTATCCAACGAATATATTTGAGCAGTGCAATTATTTTTCATCTTTATGCTTTCAATTAATCAAAAATCGAGTTTGAAATTAGCCGACATCAAAGCAAATGTCACGTGACCAAAAACGCATGAAAAAACCGTGACGTGGTTACGCAAAGAAAAAGTCGCAAAAAGGAGAAACCTCACTCATTCTTCGTCAAAAACAGGTTTTAGACTGGTTCATTATCTGCGCATTGACGTTTCACGTAAAAGTAGCTTTTTCCCGCCAAATCGCAAAATGAAAAACTAAATATTTTTTTAACTATCTATCCGAGCTCAAATTTTTGAAAGAATGGTATTGTTTTTCATGATTTTTTCTCTACTTTTAATTTAAAAACAAAACCAAAAAACCTGAAAGTTCCTCATTACGGTCATGGGAATGGGCGAAATTCTAAAGTTGTTTTCCGTGCAATAATTTTTAAATTATATTTCTAATTCAAATACATAAATTTGTAAAATTATTTTTTATTTATTTTGTTTTAGATAGGTTATAAAGTATCAACCTGATAAAAATATTTAAAAATATTTTATTTTAAATTTTACTTATAAATTTAAAAATGTTGTGTATTGTTGGAAAAATTGGGGTTCAAATTACGTATATATACGTGCATGACCGTCAGTGGGTTAAAAAACATACCGAAGCACCAACTGAACCAATAAAGTTTTTTTTTTTTCCCCAACAAAAAAATTATTCCAACTCGGTAATTTATTTACTGTTTTAATAATTTATACGTAATTAAGTATCAGAATTTTTTTGTGATCCACAATATTCCCAGCCTAATTTATTCATTACTAATATTTCACTCGTAACTAGAGGCCGGCGATATATCGATATTTTTTTTTAAATATCGATACAAGTCACCGATATATCGATATTTTCAAACATTTTTAGTTTTTTGATGATTGTTTTGTAGTTCCATGTGTTTTTTCGATTTTCTTTATAACCCTTTTCAAAAACTACAAAATTAAAGTTTGGACTTGGCTGAGAGACAGTTAAAATGGCACCCTTACTAAAAAGAAAACATAATGTTATGGAAATATAAGATCATTTATTAGTAGTCATTAACATAGCGCCGTTTCTGTTGCCATCGTGTGCTTGGAATTTGCGTCTAATTTTAAATATTAAAAACATTTCTATCGGAAAAATATGCGGTAAACTACTTTTCAAAATTTCTTCTTTAAAAATAAATGTGAATTTATGCATTGACATCCAAATATATTTTTTTATTAAAACATTTGTTATAATTTATTTACTATAATAATGGCATGAATTCGTGAAAAGTAAAAATTTGCCCCGAAAAACTTCGTTTCTGTCAAAAATGAAAATCAAATTAAATTTTTTTTTTTTTTTTATTTTTTTTTTTTGAAATCGTGTATCGATATATCGATATTTTATCGATATTTTTTTAATGCAACGATATAGTATCGCTATTTCCGACTTCTACTCTTAACCCATTTATCAATCAATAACACGAAACTAAAAACATTGGTTCAGTTCCCAACTATAGTTGGAAACTTGAACTGTCTCAACTATAATCCTGACGCACAGTCACCAAATTAATTCAGAACTACTCAAGTTAGATCAGTCAGCTAGTTAGGCTGCTCTAAAAGGAGTGATTAGTCCACCAACTAGGACACCTGCCGGTTTCGGGATTGGAAATTCAACTCGAATTTGAAGTTACTTCAACATTCGGAACTCCTGTTTCAATTGGACTCATTAATGGCCACGAATGTGTTCCTATTAGGTGTAAATTGCCAAGCTTCTCGCGTCATACGTTTACATTTTGGATGGCAGGGAAGCCTAATGAAGGTACAGATTTCAAACTCAGTGTAAACTTTGTACATCCGAGCTCAACTTGTGAAGGAAATATGTCCCATAACAAATAGACTGAGAGGCGACTGCAATTTTTGGACCCCATCGAACATCATTCTGAATTTTTTATGGAAATTAGAGAAAAGTGAGCAGATTACGAATCCACTGGTCTGCCGTGGCAAAAATGGCCGAAACTGGTCCAAAATCGACTTTTAATAAGTTGAACTAAATCCAATCGCCAAATGAGCCATAACTTGACAAATAATGAGCATTCTTTTTTTTTTATTTGGTAACCCTCACTCTTTATTTTCAATTAAGAAGGTTGCAGACGATTCAGATATCTGGCGACTGGCTACTTGCAACTATAAAAATGGAGCCAAGTTGGCAAAACATATTACGTCACTTATGACGTAACTGATGTCGCCAATTTGGCTTACTTTTAAAAGATATAAGTTTTCCGAGCCAGAGATCAGAAATCGTTTGCTCTTTTTCTCATTGAAAACCAAAATGAAGTGGGTTGCCAGACGAATAAGTTTGTTCTATTTTTGGCAAGTTATGACATATTTGGCAATCGGATTTTCGTTCAACTCATTCCAAGTCGATTATTGATCAGTTTCGGCCATTTTTGTCACGGCAGACCATTGTATTCCTAATCTACTCACTTTTCTCTAATTTCTATAAAAAATTCAGAATGATGTTCGATGGGATCCAAAACTTGCAGTCGCCTCTCGGACTAAAAGATCTCAATTTAGAATTTTTAAATTGGTGATATCATAGTGTCCATTCCGCCGGTTATGTCATTGATTTAGACGTTGAAGACTAAAGTTATGGCTTTTGGGACCAAACAATCTGTGAAGGCAATTAAAAAAGAATATAAAATTTCGAAAATTTGAGTTATAGAATGTGGAACATGCTGGTGAAATCGTCTGTTATTTTATAAATTAGAATTTCTATTCCCGAAGATTTAAACAATTTTTAACATTGGGTGAACTCGCTTTAACGTCGAAATAATGTGTTTTCCTAGTTTTTTTTTCTTTTATCTAACTCAGAATCTGTAGAGATCTAAGGTTTAGAATTCAGGTAGCCTATAGCAGAATACATGCTCGAACATACTTCGAATGCAAATACTTCAAGAGTACTTTGAAATGCTGGAAAACGCGCGAACATTTTCACCAAAATGTTTGCCAAAATTATTTTTATGCAGCAATGACGCTTAAACGCAATACTCCTTTAACTTATCAAATGAAAATGACACTTTGCATCTTTAGATGAATATTTTTTTTTATTTCACGTATGTCATTACATAAAATTAAAAGGTAATTTTACTCTAAAACATACAGTTCATGACTTATGATTCGTCTTTGACTTCTTCTTCTTCTTAGGCTATACAGCCTAGAGCAAGCCAAGACCGTCCCAAAAAGTTTTTGCCATCTTGGTTTGGTTAGACGCAATAGATCTTCAGTTTCAGGGCTCCACACCTGAGTAAATTTTGTGAGTAAGGTTAATTATTTTATTGCACATTAAAATAAAATAAATTTTGCCAACTACTGTCACTAAATGGCTACTTATTTAATAGGTTAGATTACAATACAAATTGGTTGTTTGCTGACAAATTAGAATGCCAAAATTATCGCCAATATAATAATAATTAACTTTAAACTTACTTTAAAATACTGTTTAAATACATATTTTATCTTTTAGTGTGCTTTGGTGTCTAATACAAATTGTATTGTAACGTGGTTTTAAAATATAAGAAAATAAAAGTCACCTTGTGAAAGAAGATATAAGTTAGGCATTTGTATCGTACATAATTAGTTGCCTATTAGGAAACAATTAAAGTAATTCAATTAACAATTTTAAGGATTTAATTTGGTTTTACCCGTAATACAAAGCCAATCAAGCATCTAAGTTAAGTTAGTGTCTTTGGCAACCCATCTTTTAACAAGTTTATGCATTTTATCTCACGTATCCAGCTTTTTGTCCCTTATTAGGCACTTAAAAACTTTACAACACTCATTATAATAAGAATTAACTATACTTCTAATTAAGAATTAGCTTTTCTTCAAACTATCTTATCTTCCAAAGAAACACTTTAAGTTTGAGAATTAAAGTCTATCTTCAATTTGGACTGTTCCAGTGAATTTTATTGTTCTCTAAACTTTAAATCACTAATTAATCCAAGAATTTTACCAACTCGTTACAACAGGATGTTCTAGATAGAGAAGTAACACAAGTTGTTAATTTTGTTGCACCAAGTAGCATCAAACAACAGTTGTTTATTAGTTCCAATAAGTGGGTGTTTGTCTATCTTGAACTTATCCAAAATATTTTTTTTTCCTATCACATTCTTAGGTGAGTTCAAGAATGGAAAAAGTTTATCTGCTGAAAGTTTTGTTGTATAGCACAATGTATACTTAGGTGGAATAAAAATTAATGCGCTTAAGCAGTCATTAGCGTTGTTTGAGTTTCAAAAATTTAAGTTTTAGTTATCTCAGAGTAGGGTAATCCTTAATTGAGATTAAACCTTAGAGTTTAGTTTTCAAAGCGTTAATACCAACTAATTAAATTTATCATTACTTTGAAACAAGAACAGCTAACTAGAAAAATAATTATCTTTGAGAAATGAGAAAAAATATAATTTTCAACTAATTTCTAATTTGGAACTAGAACAGAACTAGCAATATTGTTACGAATTTCTGTATATTTGTAAATATTTCGTAGCATTAATTATGTAAAAAGATAAATTTATGTACACTTCGCATAAGGCAGTGCAAGAGTTCTTTACTTGGATTCAGTGCAATGTGTGTCTTAATGCTTGATAACGAGTTTTACAGAGTTGGTTTTAGATTATCTGGCGCCGTCAGCAACACGAGGGCTATAATGCGAACGAGTTTTACAGAGATAACGCTGGGAAGCGAGTTTTACAAGGAGCAGGGCATTTAACATTATGGTAATGGCAATCTCGCCAAATTGGCAAAATAAGGCCAAGTTGGCGACGGTTTTGACGACTTATTTTTGGTCACCAAATTTGGTGAGAAATCGCCAAATGTCGCCACTTTCGGTCCCCATGTACATGTATAGGACTTTTCGACTACGATCAAGAAAGTCCTCCAAATTTCTATCTCTAGAAGATCCACGAAGGATTGACTTTCCTATATAAGCCCCGCCATGAGTTGAGTAAGTTAGTTGATTGGAATTACTGTGTTGAGATACTGAGTTAGCTGTCTCTCAGTGAGCATTCAGAGTAGTTCTAAAGCAAACTGTATTGCATTGTCTTTTGCGGTGATTTGTAGCAGTTGTGAAGTTTTTTTTAACTGCTGTTTGAGCTCTTTTGTTGCGTAAAGAGCTGTATTGAGTCGTCTAGAACGAGAAGCTCGGAGTTGTAAGAGAATCTGCGAAGAGTTATATTGGAATAAATTTCTGCAAGTTTTGATCTGCTTTGGCTTCAAATCTTTCGAACCCATCCACGCAACAATATAATCAGTCTTGAGAAAGGAGTTAGAAAATATAAAAGGAAAAATTTGCAGGGTAAAATGCGAAAGGAAGAATGTGAAGAGAAGGATTTGAAAGAAAGAATTTGGAAGAATGATTGTGGAGAAAAGAATATGATGATAAAAATGTGAAGTGAAGAAGATGTGGGTAAGATTGTGAAAAGAATAATGTAAAGACAAGAATGTGGTGGGAAGAATATTACGAATATAAGAAGAATAGACGAACGTTGTGAAAAGAATGTGAAAAGACGAATATTAAGAGAAGAATATAGAAAAATATGAAGGGAAGATGGTGTAGGGAAGTTTGTGGAGAAAAGAATACGACGAGAATAATAGTGAGAGAAAAATGTGAGGAGAAGCAATATTAAGGAATATCGAGAGAAAACTGTGAAGACAGTAAAGTTGGTTGGTTGTTTTCAGATTATCTGGCACCGTCAGCAACACGAAGGCTATAATGCGCGGAAACATTTGCCGGGGTCTTGCGTGTTGGTAATGTAAGGGATTTTTAACAAGATCCCCTGTAAAATGACTATCAGAAGGTTGTTTTCTTGTTATGAAATATTGGTTAGATCATGGGCTGGATCTTGATGACAAAACAATTTAATCACACTATTTACGTGGCTACCTTCTATTTCTAATAAACTAAATCATATTATGTACAAGTGATCAGAAACTTCGTAGAGGAGCAATGAGGCCGCATGTCTGGTGCTCATGAATTTTCGTAGCCGAGTGTAAAACAGAGATGTTACTTTAAGAAGAATCAATTTAGAATGAGGAAAAGGCTGTACACCATTGGTTGGTTTGGTACCACGTGGGATACGGATCTTTTATAATAGGATGGGAAAAATCTCAAGTTGGGTGGTATGGATGACCTGGAATGGAATGTCTTCTGAGAAAGGAACTCAAGAAAACACCATATGCTGCTGATTGAGATTTCCCATTGCTATTGCCTTTGTGTGAATGCACCAGAACATGTCCGCCACACATTCGTCATTTGACAAGCCAACATACATTTACAAACATCCATGCCAAACACGGGACTCGGAACCCGCAACCTCGCGGTCTAGAAGCTAGCACGCTAACCACTATACCGTTTGGTCGGCGTGACGACAGTAAAGAGAAGTATATGAAAAGAAGAATCTGTTAAGAAGGTGAAGAAAAGACTGAGTAGATAAGATTGTGATAGAATGAACATGAATAGAAGAAAGTGACTATCATTTAAGTTAATTCAAAATTTGTTTATTATATAAAACAACTTATTATATATCTCAAATGTTTTGGACATTAGTTTTTTTATATGATAATCAAAAGTAAAAGAATACACATAATTTTTAAATCTCTTTACATTGATTGTTCTTAGTTAAAATATAGTTAAGTGAGTCTTATTAAACATGATGTAAATTTAAAAAGTCTTTCTATGGCTCTCACATATGGGAACTAAAAATTGCGAAAGAAAAGTACAGTTTGGCTTAAGCAATAAACAATAACATAAGGACAACTTAAGAAATGTATCCGTTATTTGCAAATTTTCTAAAACAATCTACTGGTGGTCTGTTACAACTCAAAGTATCAAATTGACCACATTTAAAGGTTTGAATAAATTTGTATCAGGTTGCTCTTTTGTTCCAACGAAACACTTATTCTTAACTTTTTTTTTTTCACAAAAATTTTATTTTTCAGAAAATAAATAAATTACTGGTTAAAACGTTGCGCATAACTTTTTCTTTAACTTACGTACAGCTTTTAAACCAGTAATTTATTTAACTTCTAAAGAAATAAATTAATAAAATATAATTTTGAAAGTTACCAAGGACTGTGAATCATAAAAAAAGTGATAGTTCACTCACTATCTATTTTTTTAAAAAAACATCTAATATTTTTTTTATACTTTTAAAATGCAGTTTTTTTGTCATCATGAAGTAAAACGTCCCCTCTAACAGTTTGTATTGTAAGCCAAGACAAACTGTCGAATAGAAAAAGGTCTTCAATGACATCTTGTAGGAAGAAATTTCAAACTTGTCGCCTATGGATTCAAGTTAAAACACGCAACAAATGATCAAGGATTTTTTTTTTTAATTTAATATATTTTTCAATTTATTTGATACCAGAGAGTAAACGTTTTTGCAAGATACATGTTTTTGATACATCATTAAATGCTTCTTCAGTAGATTTTTTTAATGCAACATGAAACTGGATTTTGATAATACCGTTTTTGGTTCACTTGATAAGAGTTTATTTGCCTTCAGGGCTTTTTTTTATCCTTCCATTGTCAATAACACATGCTCTTGCTTATTAAAAGTAAAAGTAAATTATTAATATTTTAAAATACTTTGTATGTTTTTAATTTTTAGTAATTTTAGTGTGTATAAATGTTAAGTTTTCCCACATCACAAAATTTCAAACCTGTATTTTTCTCAAACTATAAACTTGTTTAAAAGTAATTTAATTTTTGAATCTTTGAAAAATGTATCTTCAAAGCATTTCATTATAGTAATATAAATAATATTTCCATTTAAAACAAAGGACACTGAAAATTTTCCTGAAATACAAGTTACTGTCTTCCAATTTGGAAAATGTACTTTAAATGCGTTGTATTGGTGAAGCTATTTTCAATTAAGATTCATTATTTTTAGTTTAATTAAAGTTTGGTACATTACATGCGGGAGCTTAATGCTATGATACTGTTATGAATTTTTCCACTGAGGCAATGATGGCACAGTTTTTAAGATGAAAACTACTATTTATTCTCTCTTCACAGGCACAAAATTTATTCACAGACAACAGTGTAATCACTCCCAAGCTTCAACACAAGCTTCAGCAAAAACAACTTCGAATACAGCGATTATACAAGTCCACTCTAGTAGGTACACAAAGCTATCAGCTTTCATCGAAGTCCGAAGTCAATCTGAAAACTTTCCCGATCTTCAGTCTTATTTATACTTGGCTCGAGAGAACATTCTCGAAACATCCAACCAACTCAACAAATAAAAGAAACATCTCGAAATTTCTCAATTGCTTTAGGTGTTGCCACCTTTTTCTAACTTGTATTATCGCTGTTAATAAATGAAATAAGATAAAATAAATTACAATCGAATTTTAAAATAATACGTCACTATTTACCCTATATACAGACAATTTGTGCAACAATACTGTCTTAGATCAGGCATATTTTATAGTATACATAGTTACTTGAAATAAATTCCCTATGGCAAAAGTATGAAAATATAAAAGGAATCATAAAATCATATTATGCTAACATCGAATCCATATGCGTATTAAATCTCTTCTGAAATACTGGAATGCAATTAAAACCAAAAGAAAAATGTTTAATTTCTGTTATAAATTTAAATGAGGGAGCAATTGGTTTATGAAATTATTTTCCTATATTCTCGTATAAGTTGCACATCATATGACATATAAAATCTATGTAGAAGAAAAAACTTTTTTGTAACGTAACAAATAAAAGACCAAACGATGTTGGACCTTCCCCCCATCGCCAACACCTTTCTAGAAAACCACAAATACAATCGCCGTAAACATTAAAAATGTTTCGATTGTGGAATAAAGCAGTTTTTACTCTAATCAAGACTTGACCTTTAGAATGCTGAGAGAAAATTCCTAAAAAACGAAAGAAAAGGAATTTGGTAAAGAGAGTCTATAGCTGAAATATAGAGAACTTCTGTATCAGAAATAAAATGAAAAGTGTTGCTTCTATACGTGTGATGGAAGGATTTCCATTAATCCCAGCATCACTACTTCAGGCCTTCAAAAAAAAAAAAAAAAAAAAAAAAAAAAAAAAAAAAATCAGAAAAGACGAAAAGGCATTTAAACATTTTTATTTTGACATAAAAACATAACCAACATAAAAACATACATAACCTACATAAAAACATAATTTACATAAAAACATTACCTACATAAAAACATAACCAACATAAAAACATACATAACCTACATAAAAACATAATTTACATAAAAACATTACCTACATAAAAACATAACCAACATAAAAACATACATAACCTACATAAAAACATAATTTACATAAAAACATTACCTACATAAAAACATAACCTACATAAAAACATAACCTACATAAAACGTAAAAACATAACCTACATAAAAACAAAGTTTTTAATATAAGTCCTTCATAAGCATTGCCTATTTTTATATTCATTAACATATAGTCGTTTCTGTTGTCAAGATGTGCTTGGTGTTGAGATCTAATTTTAAATATCTAAAACATTCCTATCAGCAAAATACATATTAAACTACTTTTAAAAATTTATTAATTAAAAATTAATGTGTATTTATGCATTCACATCCAAATATCTTTTATTTATTCTGATAAACAAAAATTAATTATTTATTTATTTAAACAAGTTCAGCAACAGGAAAGAGTTTATTCAATGATCAATTAAATGCTATTTCAGAGCGATTGGATGACATCAAGTTAGTTTATTTGCATCCAGTAAAATCGACATTTTAGTGACAGTGATAGCCACCAAAATTTGATAGAATGCATTCTCATCGACATCCAATCTATCTGCAAAGTTTTCAGCTCGAACTAACATACACAGACTAAATCGAAGTTGATATAAAAGATTTAAAAAAGAATTTTGTTTTATAAACTTAGCAAAAACAAATTTGTACTAAACAAATAGCGAAAGATAATCAACGCTATAAGTAATTTTTGTATTTAATTTTTCTAAACCAATCCTATGGGGTGGTCTTCAAATTTGTATTTATTTTATTTAATTAGAAATTAATATATGTTAAACAATAAAAAATATGCAACATAAAATGTTAGATACAGATGCAATATAAGACATTTCTTTGGCGCGATTTTGTTTTGTTTTGTGTTTTTTTTTTTTTTTTCCTAAGATAAATGTAGTTTTTCGTAACAGGCTTTATTTTAAGTTATATTTTAATTTTATTTATTTTATCATTATTTATAATGTAACTTATTTTCATTACTTTTTATATTTTGACTTAATTTTTTTATTTTTTTATATTTTAACTTAATTTTTTTACTATTTAAGTTTTTTTTTTTTTTTTAAATTTTATTTTAGTTACAGTGTTTTTAATTTTGTCTATTTTTCTGTTCGCCAAATGTCCTATGCTACATCTGTTTCGAATTTAATAACCCATATAATATGAAAAAAAAATAAATATATATCCATATTTGAATATATTTATATTAATTGTATTAATTTATCGTTTAAAATGATAGGTCAGTCACTATATATTGAAAATTCTATTTAAATATGTATATATATATTTAAAACCAATACTCATATTTTCTGCAACACCAGAAGGAACTGTTTTTAATTTTTCCTCAATTCAAATTACAGAAGAACCTCGATTAACCGTCCCTCCTTTATCCGGAACTCTCTGTTAACCGGTAATCATTTAGTCGACATCAAAAATCTCCCAAATGAGTAATAAATCATTTGCTCCTTTTTAAACTGTAATCTTTTCCCTTGCTCTAAAGTTACATAAGTAATGGTGAGGCTATTGACTGTTTTTCTAAAGAACTGTTAGAGCAACCTTCGGATGCAGATCAAACTGAACTATTGCCTTCAAAAAGACACCGGGATAGAGCAGCGAAACAAAGATTATCAAGATTGTTGCAACAAAAACTCATTTCCAACAATTATGTCATAAAAAAACATGAAAAGTCCTGTATTCAATAAACGAAAATCATTTACTTTTTATTGTTTTTTATAATTCTCTTTTATCCGAAATTTTCGATTAACCGACCTACCTTTGGTTCGAATTAGGTCGGTTAATCGAGATTTTATTGTAATTTTTTTCCCCCAAGAAAAACCAATTTCGTGTTAGTTCTAGTTGATACTAAACAGTATGCTTTAGGTATCCGACTACTAAAAAGACGAATTTTCGTAACCTTTCACAATTATTACTTTCAATTACCCTTATGTTTACATACGGAAATAAAAGTATGATATTCGGTCAAAAAAAAAAAAAAAAAATCGATTTTCGTACTTATCCCTAAGTTTTGGAACGTCCTGATTTCAAAAAATTGGTCTAGAAAAAATGTGTGTCTTTGTGTACTTTGTCAGTATAACTCTCGAACAAATTGATCTACTATGTTCAAATCTGGTGTATAGGTTGATGAACATGGGATTTGTCATTAAGGTTTTCGTCAATATTGCGCATGTAAAAAAACATAAAAACAGGAAAAAATTATGTTTTTCAGTAATTGCTCAAAAATTAAACGTCTCAAACAATTTAAACAATTTTGATCAAAATCTCCATCGTAATGCCTTTTAAGGTGTTTTAAAAATCCCCACCTCCAAAATTCCCTTAAAAATGCTATAAAGGTGTACAAAAATTTAAAAACGAGTGTCTTTAACACAGAGTTCTCTTCGCTTGAGCATCGCTCATTAGCGACAGTTTTGCTCCTCTCCTCTGTTTCCCTACTTACAAAAAAGGATAGTGTAAGAATTTATAAAAAAATATATCCCTAAATTCCCCAAAATGGCGTTTTTTTTGCCCATGTAAGAATTATCGCCAAAATTCCACGTCAAATATAACTGTAGTGACCAGTATTATAGTGTAATTGAAAGTTGTACAATTTTCCACCCCCTTAGTTAGTAGCGGACACCTTTGCACCTAAGGCCGCCTTTTTTTTTCAATGCAAAAAAATGAACCACTGAGCCGTTTAATAATATGATATTGATATGCATACATCGTTATGGTAATTACTTCCCATTGGGAGTAATATAAATACTTAAAATAATAGATACTGTCAAATAGAATGTTTTTAAAGAAATTTCACAAATGGCCCTAGGTACAAGACCTCGTTGTACCTAGGGTCAGTAACTGATGCACTTAAGGCCATTCTCTTTAAGTGAGGTGTCAGTTCATAATGAATAGAAAACAAACATACACAGATGAATTTTATAAAAAAACAAAAAAACAAAAAAAAAACAATATCAAGTAATTATCAGTCATTAGTTTATCATATAATAACTATAATAAATTGCAATGTGTCAAATTATTAGTGAATTACAAGTATTTTCATAACTTGAAAAACTGATTCCAAAAAAATGAGTTGTATGAATTATCTCTTTGAAGCACTGACAGATTTTGGTTTTGGCAATATGAACACAATAAGCAACTATGTGGCCCTATGTACACGACTTGGTAATATTATATAAAATGTCTTCTACTAAACATGCACATGGAGAAAGGACTTGTTTAAACATCTTATTTAGTACTTAAGGTATACGTATAGGTTTCAACATTTTTGTTTTTAATTTTCAATTTAAAAATTAGACCTTTGCACCTTGAAAAGTACATTATTTGGTTGAATGTATTCAGATTATCTGGCGCCGTCAGCAACACGAGGGCTATAATGCTCCGAAACATTCGTCATTAGACAAGCCAACATACATTTACAAACACCCATGGAGTCCCTAACACGGGACTCGAACCCGCAACCTCGAGGTTTAGAAGCTAGCACGCTAACCACTGTACCGTTTGGTCGGCAAGTACATTATTTGTTAAACTGTTTAAAAAAAATAAAAAAAATAAAAATTTCTTCAATTTTAATAATCAATTAACATTTAATCAACTAATTAGGCTAATTTCGAACGGTAATGACAAAAATTCTAATTCACCCACGGATACAATTTTGGTGTTCAATAATGCGTAATACCCTGTTCTATGTTTTGACCCTATTAACAGAATTTTACAGTGTGATATCTTTCTTTAACTGAATCTATTAGAAAAATCCAAGTTTTTGTATACAGAATCTTATCCTTAAAATTCAATTAAAAAAATATTTATCGACAAATCACTTAGTATTTAGGATCAAAACATTCAACAATGTATACAGATTATATAGCAAAAAAATGAAATTTAAAAAATATTTAAACTGGAGTTATTACTGTTTGAATGAAATGCAAAATAGAAAAAACTACTATCTGAGAATAAATTTAAAAAAATATTTTTTTATATAAATTTTTTTTTATTATCATACTAATTATTATATATTTCCTTTTCAGTATGCTCCTCCATCATAGGGTTTCCTTCTTTTGTGTTGTTTTTATTTTACTTTTGTTTTTCAATGCCTTATAAATCTTCCCCGATTTTTGCGAGTTTTGCGATTAGGAGCCTATACGTATACCTTAATGTTACAAACAAAATTATTTCCTAGAATTCACTGAAAAGTAATTGACTTAACTTTGTACAACAATAAAAGACATGAGCTGCAAAATGTTACTGCAGAACATATAAAAAGGTTTTCCACTTATAAATTGCCACAGCCTTCTCCTCTAAGATTTCAAAATGGCTGCCAAATAAGCAATTGGGTGTTGCCACTTACCTAAGTAAGTAAAAAAAAACTTAGAACTAAACATTATTCAATAAAAGTGGGGCGGTGCTAGTCAACAAGTCTCCCCTATTAGGTATCAAATAACAAAAAGGCAAATAAATAAATATATATTGGTGTTTGTTTCTCTTCGAATTCAGACTCTTAATCATATTAGGCTTGATTCTTGTTTTCTAGCTAGTGTTAAAATGAAATACGAAGAAGTTGCCACTGGAAAAATTGCGAGTAGAGTTGAAAAGGCGTTGATAGGATGATTTGATTAAACTGACAAACAACACGAAAGGGTGAATAAAAAGAAATGAAAACCTTTTTTTGCAAAAATGTCAACTGAAAACTAGTTGTGTTAATATTTAATATCTTGCATCAAATTGTGATGTTTTTGTTATTTATATACACTACAGAAGCGACAAAGGGTGAATATTTTTCAAGTCATAAAACATTAATATAATTTTATTGGGTTTCGATTCTGTGTGGCCAGAATACAATTAAAATAGGTATGAAAAGCTGAAGAATTGTGCATTTTGTGGAGACATTCGTGTTAAGGTATACATATACGTTTGGAATCGTAAAAATTGATCCAAACAGGCATATTTGTTTTTTCATTCTACAATGTTCTCCAATTCATTATCTTTAAAATGATACCAATAACTTTCTTATAGTTAAAATAATTTTTTATTGCATGCAATTTCGTAAAAGTCGACGTTTAAAACATATTGGAAATAAGAAAATGTCTGTTGCAAATAGATTAATTCTATTACATACTCTCTTTATGTATGCGCATGCTCGCCAAATGTATAAGAAGAAACACTGGATGAAAAGAAGAGATGTAACCTTGGCAGAGAGTAGATATCAGCTCTGCTGCTCTCAGTGCATTTACGTATTAAATTGTTATATAAAAATTCTCCCTTAGTCGATATCGTTATTTCACCCGGACTTGTAAGATTTATTTAAGGTGAAGTTTTCTATTCACAACAATGTCGAAAACTTTAAACTCAATTTCTGGAGAACTGCTTTTCATTGTTGAGTGAATGTACTCCAACAATGATATCTTAAGATTTAATTAACTGATTTTTAAAATTTAAACTGTATAATTTAGATAACATTTCAGAGCACGGGCCTTAGCTGTTTACAAAAATTTTGGTAAAAAATAGATTTTTTTATTTTTTTTAGAATATTTTTATGTTTGGAAATTTTTTATTTTTTCTAGTACTTTTCATGTTAAATGTTAAAATTAAAAAAATATTTAAGTTATGCATTATATTTTGCTTGGGCCCATGTATCAATACCTTGTCTTTAATTACAAGTAAGAAATTTGTTTCAAAATTAATTAGGTATTATTTTATCATCGTTGCAATTAGGCCTTAATTAGTGAATCAAAATTCAATTAATTAAATAAATATTATTTTTTTCTTTTTTTACTTTTTGTTACTGCAAATACATTACATTTTTTGCTCTTGTAATTCTCACAAAAATTTGACACGCTGTCATGAGAAATAAAAAAAAAAAATTGTCCAACGTATATGTATACCTTAAAATGTTTGCGAATTATGTAAAAATAAGAGATGTTTTTGCCATAAGGTTTTTGAAAGAATATTATTTCATATAGGTTCTGCTATTTACTGTTACTTAATTTAAGAATATTATGATTTAAAATTAAAAACTTCAATCATTAAAATGGTATTTCATACCATCTATATTATTCTTAATGTTAGTGGAAATATAACGCTTTAATAATGAGAAATGTCTATTCATAAGTAAAGTTGATCCCTGCATAAAAAAAATATTTCCCAACATTAAAATTCAACTTTCTATTTTTTATAAAACCTTAATTAGCATAGCAAGTTTCAGTGCGTATTGACCGATAGAGGTTCTTTATAGTCCAAGAGGCAATTGCAATTTTTGGACCCCATCGAACATCATTCTGAATTTTATATAGAGATTGGAGAAAAGTGAGTAGATTAGGAATCCACTGGTCTGCCGTGGCAAACATGGCCGAAACTGATTAAAAATTGACTTGGAATGAGTTGAACTAAAATCCGATTGTCAAATATGTCATAACTTGCCAAAAAGAGAACAAACTTTTTCGTCTGGCAACCCACTGCATTTTGATTTTCAATAAGAAAAAGCGCAAACGATTTCTGATCTCTGGCTCAGAAAACTTGTATCTTTTATAAGTAAGCCAAATTGGCAACATTAGTTACGTCATCAGTGACGTAATGTTTATTGCCAACTTGGCTCCCTTTTAATAGATGCAAGTAAACCGTCACCAAATATCTGAATCGTCTGCAACCTTCTTAATTGAAAATTAAAAAGTGAGGGTTACAAATAAAAAAAAGGCTCATTATTTGGCAAGTTATGGCGCATTTTGGCAATTGGATTTAGTTAAACTAACTAAAAGTAGATTTTTGAACAGTTTCGTCCATTTTTGCCACGGCAGACCAGTGGATTCCTAATCTACTCACTTTTCTCTAATTTCTATAAAAAATTCAGAATAATGTTCGATGGGGTCCAAAAATTGCAGTCGCCTCTCAATCTATTATTGAACTATTTGGAAAATACCACTTAATTTTAGTATCAAACGTAAATTGTCAAAATTTGTATAGATTAAAATTGCATGCATCTTGCCAAATCCTGGAACGCCAAATAGTATTTTGTTTCCTAAATCCTATTTTTTTTTTAGAACTGTTAGCGTGTAAACTGTATTTTATAAAGGTTTAGGTATAATCTAAAAATTTTATTCTAAAAATTAATTTACTATTTTATTGAACTGGCTCAGGACAAAATTATACTAAAGGAATAAAAATATTGGTTGCATCTGACTTCCTCTACCAAAAAAGAAAGTTAAGAAATGAGGCACTGGTGTGATGAACGATGTCAAAAACCGCACTTCGGTATTGTTTAATAAAGAAAAAATAGTAACCGCTAGATGTTTTCCGAAATTGCTCATCAAAATCGACTGAAACTGTTGATAGATACTTATAAAAAAAAATTCTTTATTGGAAAAATATGCACATAAATACTGGCCAAAATTTCACATCAATACAGACCAAAACTATTTTTTTATCGATATTGCACAAAATCCAATTCGCCAAACTTCCCGAACCCCTGATTTCGTCACTTTAGTCCAAGACAACTTATCTTGACCTCGTTGGATACGCTGCAGTGATGTGCGATCCGGTTTTACTACGCGCTGATTGGCTGCCCAATAATCTTACCTGTGACGTCTTAAACTGAGAGGAGACAGGATTAGCCAATACCAAGTGAGTGACGTCTTGAAATAGCTCGGTCTGTTCTACAGGGGTCTGTTCATAATGTATTATTCCCAGGAGGATGCAGCCGACCAAACGGTATAGTGGTTAGCGTGCTGGCTTCTAGACCGCGAGGTTGCGGGTTCGAGTCCCGTGTAGGCATGGGTGTTTGTAAATGTATGTTGGTTTGTTAAATGACGAAATGTTTCGGCGCATTATAGCCCTCGTGTTGCTGACGGCGCCAGATAATCTGAATACAACCAACCAACTCAGGAGGATGCAAGGAGGTGCACTTGCACACCCTGGCTCTTGAAAATTAAAAAAAAAAAAAAAAAAAAAAAAAAAATGAGGGAAAAAATGTAAATTCCAAGATAAAAAAAAAAGCACATATGCCGCTTATACTTTCATGTTACAATGAGCATTTTTTTCTTTCTATTAATTTAGTCTTTTGTTTATTTCTTATGTCGTTTTTTATAGCTACTTGCGTGACTATTTTCTGGCGCTTGTTGTCTATGATTATTAGAGGCTGATGAGTAGAAGTATTTATTCCTTTAATTGTATAATCATTTCTTGTGTAGTTCTCAAAATTCTAGGAAAATGTTTTGTTTTTTAAGTCATCAGATATACTATCTTGAAATCTATTTCTAAAATTCAGTTGAACATATTCCAATACTGCCTTCATGTTTCATTTGGATTTTTTGTTGTTGTTGTTGTTGTATCTGAAACTTGAAAGAAATCAAAAAATGTTACTCTTCTGTATTTTGCATCTTTGAGTTCCTACATTCTAAACACTGTCTCTTGAATGCCGTGAGATCTAGTTGGATGATAAAAAAAAAACACGTTAAAAATATGTATTTTAATATTTTTACTATTTTGTATTTTTTTCTCTTTAACAGGGTTCCGCTTCCAAAAATATATACCATGAATTTTAACTATTTTCAAACAGTATAATTTATAATGTATAATTATTAATTAACATTTCTAAAAAAATTAATGATTTTGAAAAAAAATCTAGTCTTGCATCCCCTTGCAAATATTCCTGGGGGCGCCCATGGTGACACGGTCAAAATTTTAAACTTATCTTTCCAGGTTAGAGGACGGTGGAGAGGGGGGAGGGGGGAGGGGGGGGAGGGGAGCAAAGAAGGAACTTGCACAGGTGAGGAAAATGAATATTTTCGTATTTTCTAGTGTTATCCAACGAATATAGTTGAGCAGTGCAATTATTTTTTTTATCTTTATGCTTTCAATTAATCAAAAATCGAGTTTGAAATCAAATCAAAAGTCACGTGATCAAAAACGCATTAAAAATAACCCGCGACTTTTTTACGCATAGATTCCGTCGAAAATCCAAGGAGGAAACTGGTCTAAAACAGGTTTTAGACTGGTTCATCATCTATCTGCGCTTTGACGTCGTACGCAAAGTAGCTTTTTCCCGCCAAATCGCAAAGTGCAAAACTAAATATTTTTTTTTAACTATCTATCCGAGCTCAGATTTTTGAAAGAATGGTATTGTTTTTCATGCTTTTTTTTCTCTACTTTTATTAAAAAACTAGCTAAATACCCATGCTTCGTTACGAAATTTTAACATGTGCAATATTTTAGCTAGCTGTGAGGTCTCGCGTTGCGGAAATCTGTCATTCGTGTATAGAATCCAGTTTTTGGCGCTTTGCTCGCAGGAAGGTTCATCGCTACGCAAAATCGAGCAGGCTTCGTTCGCTGAAAAGTTCATGGACACATAAACACAGGCTTATTTCACTCGTTAAAAGGTTGATTGCTATGCAAGCATAGACTCGCTTCGTTCGATTAAAGGTTCATTGCTGCGTAAGCATAAGCTCGCTTCACTCATTAAAATCTAATTGCTACGTAAAGACTTATGATTGGAAGCCTCTCCCTTGTCAAGAAAAAAAAATTTCCCTTTAATACAATAATACAACACCCCGTTAAGATTATTTTAAAACGTGTTTGTGGAAACCAAAATTAGAGGCTAAAATTACTTATGTTGAAACTTTCAGAGATCTAGGCCTATTCGAAGTCACTTTTTGTGAAAAAATTAACTGAAAAACATAATAAAATTTAACATTCTTTTTGTTAGTCCAATTAGAAGGCCAAAACTACTTGTATTGAAAATTTCAGAAATGTATCCCAATTGCAAATTGTTTTGTAAAATATTTGTTAATTAATTAATTAAAAAAAAAAAGTTATGTTTTTCAAAAATCAAATTAGAAGGCCACAACTATTTATGTTGAAAATTTCAGAGCTGTAGCTCTATTTGAAATCGTTTTGTAATAAATATATCAATTAATTAAAAAAATAAATAATAACAAACTAAAAAAAAATTAAAATTCTGTTTTTGTAAAGTCCAATTAGAAGGCCAAAACTACTTATGTTGAAAAATTTAGAGCTGTATCCCTATTAGTAGTCGTTTTGTAAAATGTTTATTAATTAATTAAAAAAATTAATTAAAAAAGAACAAAATAAAAATTTCAAATTCTGTTTTTTAAAAGTCTAATTGAAAGGCCAAAACTACTCATGTTGAAAATTTCAGAGCTGTATCGTTATTAGATATCGTTTTATAACATATTTATTAATTAATTAAAAAAATTTAAAAAAGAACTAATTAAAATTTTAACATTATGTTGCATAAAATTAGAAGGCCAAAACTACTTATGCTGAAAATTTCAGAGCTCTACTCTAATTTTAAGTAAGTTTCTATAGATCCACAGACCCATAGACAGATAGACCGACACACAGTTTGTTTTATTATTATACTTATGCTGAAAATTTCAGAGCTCTACTCTAATTTTAAGTAAGTTTCTATAGATCCACAGAGTCACAGACAGACAGACAGATAGACAGACACACAGCTCGTTTTATTATTATACTTATGCTGAAAATTTCAGAGCTCTGCTCTAATTTTAAGTAAGTTTCTATAGATCCACAGAGTCACAGACAGACAGACAGCTTGTTTTATTATTATACTTATGCTGAAAATTTCACAGCTCTACTCTAACTTTAAGTAAGTTTCTATAGATCCACAGAACCATAGACAGATAGACCGACACACAGCTTGTTTTATTATTATACTTATGCTGAAAATTTCAGAGCTCTACTCTAATTTTAAGTAAGTTTCTATAGATCCACAGAGTCACAGACAGACAGACAGATAGACAGACACACAGCTTGTTTTATTATTATACTTATGCTGAAAATTTCAGAGCTCTGCTCTAATTTTAAGTAAGTTTCTATAGATCCACAGAGTCACAGACAGACAGACAGCTTGTTTTATTATTATACTTATGCTGAAAATTTCAGAGCTCTACTCTAACTTTAAGTAAGTTTCTATAGATCCACAGAACCATAGACAGATAGACCGACACACAGCTTGTTTTATTATTATACTTATGCTGAAAATTTCAGAGCTCTACTCTAATTTTAAGTAAGTTTCTATAGATCCACAAAGTCACAGACAGACAGACAGATAGACAGACAGACACACAGCTTGTTTTATTATTATACTTATGCTGAAAATTTCAGAGCTCTGCTCTAATTTTAAGTAAGTTTCTATAGATCCACAGAGTCACAGACAGACAGACAGCTTGTTTTATTATTATACTTATGCTGAAAATTTCAGAGCTTTACTCTAACTTTAAGTAAGTTTCTATAGATCCACAGAACCATAGACAGATAGACCGACACACAGCTTGTTTTATTATTATACTTATGCTGAAAATTTCAGAGCTCTACTCTAATTTTAAGTAAGTTTCTATAGATCCACAGAGTCACAGACAGACAGACAGATAGACAGACAGACACACAGCTTGTTTTATTATTATACTTATGCTGAAAATTTCAGAGCTCTGCTCTAATTTTAAGTAAGTTTCTATAGATCCACAGAGTCACAGACAGACAGACAGCTTGTTTTATTATTATACTTATGCTGAAAATTTCAGAGCTCTACTCTAACTTTAAGTAAGTTTCTATAGATCCACAGAACCATAGACAGATAGACCGACACACAGCTTGTTTTATTATTATACTTATGCTGAAAATTTCAGAGCTCTACTCTAATTTTAAGTAAGTTTCTATAGATCCACAGAGTCACAGACAGACAGACAGATAGACAGACAGACACACAGCTTGTTTTATTATTATACTTATGCTGAAAATTTCAGAGCTCTGCTCTAATTTTAAGTAAGTTTCTATAGATCCACAGAGTCACAGACAGACAGACAGCTTGTTTTATTATTATACTTATGCTGAAAATTTCAGAGCTCTACTCTAACTTTAAGTAAGTTTCTATAGATCCACAGAACCATAGACAGATAGACCGACACACAGCTTGTTTTATTATTATACTTATGCTGAAAATTTCAGAGCTCTACTCTAATTTTAAGTAAGTTTCTATAGATCCACAGAGTCACAGACAGACAGACAGATAGACAGACAGACACACAGCTTGTTTTATTATTATACTTATGCTGAAAATTTCAGAGCTCTGCTCTAATTTTAAGTAAGTTTCTATAGATCCACAGAGTCACAGACAGACAGACAGCTTGTTTTATTATTATACTTATGCTGAAAATTTCAGAGCTCTACTCTAACTTTAAGTAAGTTTCTATAGATCCACAGAACCATAGACAGATAGACCGACACACAGCTTGTTTTATTATTATACTTATGCTGAAAATTTCAGAGCTCTACTCTAATTTTAAGTAAGTTTCTATAGATCCACAGAGTCACAGACAGACAGACAGATAGACAGACAGACACACAGCTTGTTTTATTATTATACTTATGCTGAAAATTTCAGAGCTCTGCTCTAATTTTAAGTAAGTTTCTATAGATCCACAGAGTCACAGACAGACAGACAGCTTGTTTTATTATTATACTTATGCTGAAAATTTCAGAGCTCTACTCTAACTTTAAGTAAGTTTCTATAGATCCACAGAACCATAGACAGATAGACCGACACACAGCTTGTTTTATTATTATACTTATGCTGAAAATTTCAGAGCTCTACTCTAATTTTAAGTAAGTTTCTATAGATCCACAGAACCATAGACAGATAGACCGACACACAGCTTGTTTTATTATTATACTTATGCTGAAAATTTCAGAGCTCTACTCTAATTTTAAGTAAGTTTCTATAGATCCACAGAGTCACAGACAGACAGACAGATAGACAGACACACAGCTTGTTTTATTATTATACTTATGCTGAAAATTTCAGAGCTCTACTCTAATTTTAAGTAAGTTTCTATAGATCCACAGAGTCACAGACAGACAGACAGATAGACAGACAGACACACAGCTTGTTTTATTATTATACTTATGCTGAAAATTTCAGAGCTCTACTCTAATTTTAAGTAAGTTTCTATAGATCCACAGAGTCACAGACAGACAGACAGATAGACAGACAGACACACAGCTTGTTTTATTATTATACTTATGCTGAAAATTTCAGAGCTCTACTCTAATTTTAAGTAAGTTTCTATAGATCCACAGAGTCACAGACAGACAGACAGATAGACAGACACACAGCTTGTTTTATTATTATACTTATGCTGAAAATTTCAGAGCTCTGCTCTAATTTTAAGTAAGTTTCTATAGATCCACAGAGTCACAGACAGACAGACAGCTTGTTTTATTATTATACTTATGCTGAAAATTTCAGAGCTCTACTCTAACTTTAAGTAAGTTTCTATAGATCCACAGAACCATAGACAGATAGACCGACACACAGCTTGTTTTATTATTATACTTATGCTGAAAATTTCAGAGCTCTACTCTAATTTTAAGTAAGTTTCTATAGATCCACAGAACCATAGACAGATAGACCGACACACAGCTTGTTTTATTATTATACTTATGCTGAAAATTTCAGAGCTCTACTCTAATTTTAAGTAAGTTTCTATAGATCCACAGAGTCACAGACAGACAGACAGATAGACAGACACACAGCTTGTTTTATTATTATACTTATGCTGAAAATTTCAGAGCTCTACTCTAATTTTAAGTAAGTTTCTATAGATCCACAGAGTCACAGACAGACAGACAGATAGACAGACAGACACACAGCTTGTTTTATTATTATACTTATGCTGAAAATTTCAGAGCTCTACTCTAATTTTAAGTAAGTTTCTATAGATCCACAGAGTCACAGACAGACAGACAGATAGACAGACAGACACACAGCTTGTTTTATTATTATACTTATGCTGAAAATTTCAGAGCTCTACTCTAATTTTAAGTAAGTTTCTATAGATCCACAGAGTCACAGACAGACAGACAGATAGACAGACACACAGCTTGTTTTATTATTATACTTATGCTGAAAATTTCAGAGCTCTGCTCTAATTTTAAGTAAGTTTATATAGATCCACAGAGTCACAGACAGACAGACAGCTTGTTTTATTATTATAAATATGCTGAAAATTTCAGAGCTCTACTCTAATTTTAAGTAAGTTTCTTTAGATCCAAAGAGTCACAGAGAGACAGACAGATAGACAGACAGACACATAGATTTTTTTATTATTATAGATAAAACCAAAGACGTGAAAGTTCCTCATGGTAACAGTAAAATGAATGACATTAGAAATAATTAGATTTGTTTGTCAAAATATCATTTTCCATTAGAAGTTGATGTGCTTTTCTTTCTAAATTAGTAATTGGGACATTATTCTGTTAATGGGAATCATTGTTTCTGAGTAGTCTTTTAGTAATCACGATTAACTCTAAGTGTATCTGCATTTAATTGAAATGTTTTATACTTAAGTTACTTCAAAAAGCATAAATGCCATCTCAAAATAAAATCATTACCCATCAGCAGAACAACAGAATCTTTATTTAATGATGCAATTTTAAAAGCTTTAAGAGGCGCTTTTAAGTTTAATTGTGAATGCATTGAATTAGTTGAAAGTTAATTGAAAAATTGATCTATATGTTTGAGAAGACGTTATTTTCATTTTAAGTGAGATTGTGGAAAGAATTAGGTGGTCAAATTATTTGCAACACAAAGTTATTGTTGATTTTCCCCTTTAGGCATTCAGGAACATTAGTGTTATATTTTTTAATACAGAAGATAGATATAATAATTGTAACTTGACCAAAATTGTAACTAATGTACTACCATAAACTGATTCTTAATTGGAGCGAAATTTGTTGAATTTCTTCGTAAATCAAGTTAACGCTAAATTAGCAAATTTCATGGTTGGTTGTTTTCAGATTATCTGGCGCCGTCAGCAACACGAGGGCTATAATGCGCCGAAACATTCGTCATTAGACAAGCCAACATACATTTACAAACAACCATGCCTAACACGGGACTCGAACCCGCAACCTCGCGGTCTAGAAGCTAGCAAGCTAACCACTGTACCGTTTGGTCGGCAGCAAATTTCATGAATTTTGCGAAATGCTAAATGTGAGCCAAAACACTCTATTAGATTTCATAAACTTATTATTAGAAGATAACAACTGGAAGTCAAACTAAGTACTGCATAGATAATTTTAACCTTTCTACATGAAGAAAGTAAAGTAATGAAGTACTATGAATATATTGTTACGAATTTCTGTATATTTGTAAATATTTCGTAGTATTAATTGTGTAAAAAGAAAAATTTATGTACATTTCGCATAAGGCAGTGCAAGAGTTTGTCTTTACTTAGCTTTCCTGCAATGCGTCTCTTAATGCTTGAAAACGAATTTTACAGGGATAATGCTGGAAAACGAGTTTTACAAGGAGAAGGCTATTTAACATTATGGTTAATGCAATCTCGCCAAGTTGGCGACGGTTTTGGCAACTAATTTTGGTCGCCAAACTTGGCGACCATTTATCGACATTTTCGGTCCCCATTTCCTTGTATAGGGCTTTTTGACTGCGATCTGGAAAATTCTCCGAATTTCTATCTCTAGAGATTCGCATTCCTATATAAGGCCAAGAGTTGAGTTAGTTAGTTGTCTCTCAGGGAACATTCAGTGTAGTTCCGAAAGTGAACTGTATTGCTTTGTCTTTTGCGTCGATTTTAGCAGTTGTGTATCTAGTTTTTTACTGCTATTTGTGCTCCATTGTTGTGTAAAGAGCTGTATTGAGTCTATTTGAACGGAAAGTTCTGGAGCTGTAAAAGAGTCTGCGAAGAGATATATCAGAATAAATTTCTTCAAGTTTTAATCTGCTTTTGAAGTCTTTCGAACCCATCCACGCAACAATATCTATATGCCTCATTGTAAAAGTTAGCAAAGATTTGTAACTGAGCACTAATAAACATAAGGCCAAGAGTTGAGTTAGTTAGTTAGTTGTCTCTCAGGGAACATTCAGAGTAGTTCCGAAAGTGAACTGTATTGCTTTGTCTTTTGCGTCGATTTTAGCAGTTGTGTATCAAGTTTTTAACTGCTGTTTGTGCTCCATTGTTGTGTAAAGAGCTGTATTGAGTCTATTTGAACGGAAAGTTCTGGAGCTATAAAAGAGTCTGCGAAGAGAAATATCACAATAAATTTCTTCAAGTTGTAATCTGCTTTTGAAGTCTTTCGAACTCATCCACGCAACAATATCTATATGCCTCATTGTAAAAGTTAGCAAAGATTTGTAACTGAGCACTAATAAACATTCAAATCCCAGAGGATTCTAAGACAATCACTAGTAGCAGTTCTTAATTAGAGATATGAATAGCTTGATACTCAATTCTTGTTGACTTTCCAGACTAGGATAGTTTTGGATATTGCGAAGGGGTTTAGCAGCATCATTAATTGTTATTTCCATCTTAAGTACCAAATAAACAGCTTTCTTTCTCGGTACAATCTACATGGCTTAAGAGATGAAAGATTGTTCAAACGATTAATCATATCTCACATCGCCTTTGGAAAGGTCTTTTCATTTAAATTGAAGCGCAGATTTGTTGTTAAATAAAATAATGAGGTATACTAAGAGCTTAAAATTCTACTACCTGATAAATGTTTGTGAAAGAAAGAAGAAAAATTGTTAAATGCTGTGTGGAATGCATAGAGTAGGAGGCAGATATGAATAGAGAAAAAGGGACAGAGTAAAGGAGAAATCAAAATATTCCGTTAGAGAATGCGATGTATCTCAGTCATACAATGAATTCTCTTTATTAATCTTCTTATACTTTTTTTTATTACTTTTAAGACGTTGGAAAACTTTATTTATAATTTATATAGTTGCGTGGACGGGTTCGAAAGATTTGAAGCCAAAGCAGATCAAAACTTGCAGAAATTTATTCCGATATAATTCTTCACAGGTTCTCTTACAGCTCCAGGACTTCTCGTGTTAGTAGACTCGATACAGCTCTTTTCACAACAATAGAGCACAAAACAGCAGTTAAAAACTTAAAAACAACTGCTAAATCGCCTCAAAAGACAATGCAATACAGTTTGCTTTTCTCGGAATGTTCACTGAGACTCAGTAATTCCAGTGAACTAATGGACTCAGATAACAACTAACTCAGTGACTCAAAATCAGTCAACAACTTCACAGCTCTCTTGGTCAGCTTTATATAGGACAGGTGAATCTTCGTGAATTTTCTACAGGTAGATATTTGGAGAACTTTCCAGATCGTAGTCGAAAAGTCCTATACATGTAGATGGGGACTGAAAATGTCACCAAATAGTCGCCAAGTTTGGCGACAAAAATTAGTCGCCAAAACCGTTGCCAACTTGGCTCTATCATGCAAATTTAGCGAGATTGCCATTACCATAATGTTAAATGCCCTGCTCCTTGTAACACTCGCTTCCCAGCGTTACCTCTGTAAAACCCATTATCAAGCATCGAAACCCATATTGCCGGGAAGCCAACTTACCGACGAACTATTGCACTGCCTTATGCGAAATGTACATAAATTTTACTATATTTACAAAATTAACACTACGAAATATTTACAAATATACAAAAATTCGTAACAATATGTTTTAAAATGAGTTTTAGTATAGAGTCATGTGGGGCAAGTGTGCGCAGCGGATAAGTGTGCGCAGGTTTCTTTTTTATAAAACCGTTGACAGTAGAGTAGGGGAACTGACTGCCTTCAGTAGTCACTACGACGTTGGACAAAAGACTAGAGTCTTGTCTGACAAGGTCACGTAGTTTCAGTAATATTAGTAAGTAAAATTTTTGGTTACAATTCTTACGATTTTTCTTAATTTTCAATTAAAATACTTTTATATTCATGTTGCGGAAATTAACATTGATTGTATCCAAGTATGCTCAATTATGTATCTAGTTTTAATAATTACATATTGAAACTTGGTAAAATGACGCAACAATACTTAATTTTAACCTAATTCTATTCAGGCAATTTGGGTTAAGTGTGCGCATAAGGTCGTGGGGTAAGAGTACGCATATTTCAATGCGTAATTTTACCCCGATAGTGACAGTTCTTTGTGTATTGACAATTCGGGTTAGAATTGTACGGGAACAGATTTGGCTTTAGCTGTCGTAACTGCACCATTAGATTCTCCACCAGCTGTAGATGTACATTTTAATGCATTAACTCCCCTCTCATCAATACATCCGTTTCCAAAAGCAAAAGTACAAACTAGACGGAGAAAAGGTAAAAAATCAATGATTGCTACTGACAGCCCGTTTAAATTAGAGTTAGAAAAGAAGAGTCAGGAAGAAGAAGATAAGATAGCCACAAAAAAGCGGCGTTTAGAATTAAAACAGGAAAAATCTTGTAAAACTATTAAAAATTCTAAAAAAAAAAAAAAAAAAAAAAAAAAAAAAAAAGATTGATACTACTAAAGATAAGACTGTTAAAAGTAAGACTAGTAAAAAAAAAAGAGTCTAAAGAAAATGATTATTTTTGCGCGTTGTGTGGCGAAGAATACGTTGATCCACCTATCGAAGTTTGGATCCAATGTAGCTCATGTCATAGCTGGTGGCATGAACAGTGCACTCATTATCAAACAGGGAGTTTTATATGTGATATATGTACAATTGATAATTAAGATTTTATTATAATTCGATAAAAATGATCTCGTGTTAATTTACCTCGTTACAAAAATGTTAATTACTTTAAGCTTTATTCTCGATATAAATTGATATAGATAGTATTTGTGAAAGTATATATTCAATATATAAATATTAAAAATGAAGTAAATAATGGTAAATGTTGATAAAAATTATATTTATATCATTAAATATAGTTTAACTATATTTAACAAGCTACCGTTTAAGTTATTATAAGTGCGTACACTTATCCGCAGTGCTGCGCACATATACCCCGATATTGGGGTAAGTGTACGCATTCTGACTAAGTTTTGTTTTAATTGTTTTCTAAAATTACCATTAAGTAAACTTTATTTCAAGTTATGTAATTGATAAATTAATAAAGTCTTTAAATAAACCAATTTTTTTCAATTTATTTCATACAAATATTATCATTTTATGATAATTAAAAAAAAAAAAATGCGCACTCTCACCCCACATGACTCTACCAGTTATATAAATATTTGCTGTTTGTCACCATAAAAGTATATGTTCTAAATCCATCAAATATTAATTGAGAATGCTAAATTGATCGTTTTTTAAAGTATATTTAAAATAAAGCTCAATATGTAATATGTTATATTTTGTTATTGGTATACTATGGTATTGAATGCTATATTATGCTATTGCACGTTATGTTGTGTGTTATACGTTTTTTTTTTATGTGTCCTTTATGTTTTGTTACGTATTATACGTTTTATGGGTCTTATGTTTTGTCATGTACAATATGTTATATGTTATAAGTTATGTGTTATGAGTTATGTTATCCTATGTTATGAGTTATGATATTGTTGCACAAATTGTCTGTATATAGTGTAAATAGTGACGTATTATTTTAAAATTCTATTGTTATTTATTTTTATCTTATTTTATTTATTAACAGCGATTATACAGGTTAGAAAAAGGTGGCAATACCTAAAGCAATCGAGAAATTTCGAGATGTTTCTTTTCCGACGAATTAGCTGGAAATTTTGAGAATGTTTTCTCGCGCCAAGTATAAATAAGACTGGAGATCGGGAAAGTTTTCAGATTGACTTCGGACTTCGTTGAAAGCTGACCGCTTTGTTTACCTATTGGAGTGAACTTGTGTAATTGCTGTATTCGAAGTTGTTCTTACTGAAGCTTGTGTTGAAGCTTGAGGGTGATTAAACTGTTGTCTTTGAATAAATTTTGCGCCTTTGAAGAGTGAATAAATAGTAGTTTTTATCTTAAAAACTGTGCCATCATTTCCTCAGCGGAAAAATTCATAACAATACTATGGTATTTAACGCTATATTATGTTATTGGGGTACGTTATGTTGTGTGTTATATGAATTTTTTTATGTGTCTTTTATGTTTTGTTATGTGTTATACGTTTTATGGGTTTTATGTTTTGTTATGTACAATCTGTTATATGTTATAAGTTATGTGTTATGAGTTATGTTATCCTATGTTATGGGTTATGATATGTTATACTCTATGTTATGCGCGTAGTGTTTTGCTATGCTATGATATATAATGTGATATGTTATGCTACTCAATACTGTATTATGATACGTCGATTTACGTTGCGTTGAGTTATTATGGTACATTACGTTTCGTAGCCATTTCAAAATTAGTTTAAATAAACCTGGATAGTACGAATAATAAATATTAAAATAAATATTTAAAAATTTTATTTTAAGTGAGTCCAAAATTTGAGAAATACCCAAAGAAGTATTTCACGAGAATGACTTACTTTTTAAGCATCCCAAGAATATAAATATTTCATTACATTATGTTGAAAATATAATATGTTGGAAAAGCGAGGAGAAAAATAGAAAAATGCTTCGAATATTTTGAAAATTGCAGATTATCCAAGCGTTTACAAAGAAATCAATACGAAAAGAAACATGAGAGCATGAAGAATTGCTTGGAAATTAGTTTAATAATCGCTCTGCATTGACGGTATTTGGAAATAATAAAATTCTATTCGAGGAATTAAACGAAAGTGAAAAAATAACCTAAAGATAAAATATGTTTAGAAATTCCTGCCATAGATAATATTTCTGTTTAAGTCGTTTATTTACTAAGCAAAAGCTTAGTGGAGACAATTTTCGTATGTATTTAAAATTGCCGCTATAAACTGAATATTGGAATTAGTTTTCGTTTAAAAAGAAAATCACATGGTAGTTTAATTGGTTATAACATGGACAAATACTTATATAATGCTGCAAGATTTTAAATACTGTATCCATAAGTTTACCTTATTATAATGTATCAGACCTTATGATACTGACTATTAAAATTCTTTAAAATGAATTTTCAAGATTTTTAACATATTCGAACTCGTTAAACTCTAATCTACAATAATGTCTTACTTGAAAATTTTTAGCCGGAAATTTTTAATTGTGTTTTTAAAAATGAGATTAAATTGCATTTACTTATGAATCTAGGAGCGGCAGCGTTCCGCCGCCAAGCCCGATGTCAAAGCGGCAGATATGCAAATGTATATTATGTTAACAGATACTTTAAGTTGAACTATTTAAACAGTGTAATTTGAAAAAAAGCATTTTTTTTTTTTTTTTTTTTTTTTTTTAATTAACCCTTTTACGCTCAAGGGAAATATTTTTCCCTTCTACAAAAATCGTTATCGATTGTTCAATTATTATTGAATCGATATTTTTTTTACTGAATGTCAAAATAAAACGTATGTCCAAGGCGGCAAATGTGTTTCTGAACGAATAAAAAAAAAAAACGTATAGAAAATAGGACACATAATAAATGTGTTGTGTGCAATGTCCACTTGTGCTTCACAAGTGAACGAAATTGTTTCGTAGAATATCATAACTAACTATTTATTTTACTTTTCTGGTAATTTTTATTATGTTTTTTGTATTACAAAGCAATGAATAAAATACCGATACAATAAACCTAACTCTTCGTTTATTTACTTTTATGGTCCATAGGGAAAAATATTTCCCATGAAATAATAGGAAACCTATACACCCTGCTATGTTTTTCTGGTGATATTCTCTTACTTTACACCCACAATAGCTAAAATATTGTGTTGTATTGGCATATTTAGTCTTGGACATCTTATGGTCCTGTAAGGGTTAAATTGTATGCTTAGAAAGCTGTGAAAGCACGTGTTTCAACTTGAGTTAGAAAACCACTTTCAGTTTTACCTGCTGCTATTTTCAGCCTACTACTACGAAACAAATTAAGTTTCTGTAATATATTTAGCTGAAAAATGTTAAGATATTACTTATCATATCTTTAAAGAGTTACATGTTGTGGGACGAAGGGAGCGTCACGGTTCAAGCTGAAGGCAGTCTATGTTGCGTGAGCTTCTGAACAACAACTTAGAATTTTTCTAGACCATCTTAGACTTAACCAAGATACTTAACCTTTTCATATGGTTCCAGATGTGAGGAAGCTCATTACTCTCACAAAATCTTACATGCTGGCAGTTTCAGCAACTTAACTTGACATCACTAGACGATAGATCTTCGCCGTGCTCATAGGCAATTAATCCATTTTAGCGGAGTGAAGACATAATTCTCGCCAAACCTTACAGCCTTTTGTTCTCTACAGGGTTGCTGGGCTGAGTTTCCTTGCTTGATTTTTTCTTGAGTGGGACAGGAGAAGAATGAAAAGGGAATGGAGTGATATCCTGTCCATCCCGTTTGTCGAACAAAAGGCTATATGGTTTGGCGAGCATTATGCTTTCACGCTGCCAAAATGGATAAATTGCCTATGAGC
The DNA here is from genome assembly GCA_963978545.1 of Linyphia triangularis. Taxonomy (NCBI): domain Eukaryota; kingdom Metazoa; phylum Arthropoda; class Arachnida; order Araneae; family Linyphiidae; genus Linyphia; species Linyphia triangularis. The sequence continues at coordinate 87,992,261 of OZ021728.1, forward strand.
ACTGTGATGATTTACCGTCTAGTGATGTCAAGTTAAGTTGAAGTTTAGAGTACGTCCAAGTTTGCTTCCCTACTGATTTAGGGACTGATTTATCTACATACCCTCCTCTGTGTCGGACTATTATCTTGTATTATGTTATTTAGGTCAGAAGTAACTAATGGCAAAATATTTCCTGTAAATAAAAGCTTTATATAATCTGGAAATTCTGTGTTTGGAAGAGTGTTCTGAAATTTGGTATGCAATTTCAATTCGGAAATAATGTTTCTTAGGAATTTGAACGCGAGTAAATTATTGCTGAGTCTGGATTCTCAAACGGAAAGCAGGCCTCGACTACAGTTAATTTAGCAAACTCTAAAAAAATAATTGATTTCTTCCCCAAAAAACAACAACAACTAGATGTTTTAAAAAAACGCCAAGTCAGCCAGTAAAAGTTATGAAATTTATTGTTTGACTCCAAGCGGCCGGATTTAGTTTCTTTTGGGTATTTGTACACAATGAACTAAATTGCGATCATTAGGGGGATAACCATTGGCAATCAGTACTTAGCAGGCAAGAGTTTTTATAGAATTAATTTCAATTCAGAGAAATGGGTGCAAAGAAGTTGAAGCAAATTAAATTAAATTAATCCGAAATAACTTGCAGAGCCTGCCAAGTACTGATTGCCTATGGTTATCCACACTAATAATCACAGTTCCTTGTGTACAAGTACCCTAAAGAAACTGAACGCGTCCACTTGGCAGCAAACATTAGATTTCAAAAAAATTCTGGCTGACTTGGTGTTTTTTTTTTTTTTACAACGTCTAGTTGTTTTTACTTTCATTTATCCATATGTATGCATAGGGTAATGAAAGTTTCACCAAATTGTCCAATTGTCCAAATTGTCCCATATGTATATATACATAGGGTAATGAAAGTACAGCATTCAGTCAAAAAAAAAATTTCGATTTTTTTTGTGTTGCATTTTTTAACTATTTGGAACATTCTCATTTCAAAAAAGTGATCTAGAAAAAATGTCTGTGTGTGTATGTGTGTCTGTGGTCAACATAACTCCCGAACATATAGGCCTACGATGTTCAAATTTGGTATAAGGGTTAGTGGTCATGCGACCTACCATTAGGGTTTTCGTCGCTGATAAGGCGCTTAAGGTGTTCTAAACATCCCCACCTCCGAAATTCCCGTAAAAGTTGAAAACGAATTAGTCCGAGAGGCGACTGCAATTTTCGGATCCAATCGAACATCATTCTGAATTTTTTATAGAGATTGGAGAAAAGTGAGTTGATTAGGAATCCACTGGTCTGCCGTGGCAAAAATGGCCGAAACTGATCAGAAATCGACTTGGAATGAGTTGAATTAAAATCCGATTGCCAAATGTCATAACTTACCAAAAAGAGAACAAATTTTTTCGTATCTTTTAAAAGTAAGCCAAATTGGCAACATCAGTTATGCCATCCGTGACGTAATGTTTATTGCCAACTTGGCTCTCTTTTAATAGATGCAAGTAGACCGTCGCCAGATATCTGAATCGTCTGCAACCTTCTTAATTGATAATTAAAGAGTGAGGGTGACCAAATAAAAAAAAAATGCTCATTATTTGGCAAGTTATGGCTCATTTGGTAATTGGATTTAGTTCAACTTATTAAAAGTCGATTTCTGACCAGTTTCGGCCATTTTTGCCACGGCAGACAAGTAGATTCATATTCTACTCACTTTTCTCTAATTTCTATAAAAAAAATCAGAATGATGTTCGATGGGGTCCAAAAATTGCAGTCGCCTCTCAGTCTAAATGCTTTCAACACAGAGTTTTCTTTCCTTGATCATACTTCATCAACGATCGTTTTTTTTTTTATCTTTCCTTAGTTTCACTTACAAGAAAAGATTATATAAGAATTATCGTAAAGTATCGCAAAAATCATCATTTTGGCGGAGTTTTTTTTTTTTTTTTTTTTTTTTTTTCTTTACCAGTGCAAGAATAATCGCAAACAAAAATCGCTAAACTGGCCGTTATTCCTAAATGAGTCATGAAAATTTTAAAAACGGTAAATGACACAATTCTACTACAGTATTTTAGAGTAATTGAAAGTTGTGCGATGTTCCACACTCCCAGTTTGGGAAGATTTTTTATTTGAATCATAAAGAAGACTTTATTTTGCCATATTTAAGCTTTAGGATTATCATATGTAATCTTTTTACGATGGTTTAAATAATATTTAAATATGTTGTGTTTGTACTCATGTTTTTTTTTTTTTTTTTTTTCTTTTTTTTTTTCCCTTTGCATTTCTAATGATTTATTACTTCAATTTCTACTCAGACATATTAAATTTTATTTAAAAAAAAAATAGCAAACTATGAATTATTTACATTTTTACCTTTGATATTCTGTAAATGTGATATTTTAAACTTCAATGTACTACTTCTAACTTGTAAGGATATACCATTAATTTTGTTTTCATAAAACTGTAGTACATAACCTACTGATTAAACTGAAGTTAAAAACTTTCTTTTTTTTTTTTTAATTCTCAATTTTTTAGGGGGGTCCAGTACCGAAATTTCGTCAAAAATCACAAATTTATTTTTTGATTTTAAAAAATAGTTTATACATTCCTGAAGAGAATGATGTTTTTATCTTATTCCTCCAGTGATTAGAATGTCACGAAATCACCTGTTATTTAAACATCACTAATGGGCGAAATGCCCTGAAACGTTTGCTTAAAGTGCGTTTTTCGAGCACTAGTGTTTTTTTTTAAAGATGCTGCAAATTCAAATCGATATATTTCCAGAACCATTAACCGGTGCAGTATGACCCAGGAGTTGCCTTTGCGCCAGTAAAGCAACCAAACAAAACCATTAACAATTGACCATTCAAATTTTTTGAAGTATTTAAATTATATAGTTTTAAACATTCCCTTTACTGAATATTATTTTATAAATTATCTCTGAAAGTATAACATTTCGCGTAAAGGATAGCATAAAAAAAGAGCAAAAATTTCAATATTTTAACTTCGAGAATTTTTTTAATTTTTTCTTATTCACCCATCAAAATTTTATGAAGATAATTTTTTTTTATGTCATTATGTATCATAGAAAGCATTCACTTTGAAAAAAAAAAAAAATAAATAAAAAAATTTGGAACTTATATCAAAATACGCAAACTTAATTTTTTTTTTTTTTAATAAAAACCCCCCACAATATTAATAAAAAAAAAATCTCAAAGACATATTATTAGTATCTCTATATATATAAGGCAAAGCCTTCACTCACTCACTCACTCACTCACTCATTCACTGACTCACTCACTCATCACTAATTCTCCCACTTCCCACATACTCACAATTCTGAAAATCGGCACAAATATCAACAATGGTAAAAATAGAAAAAGTAAGCTAGTCCGATCTCGATTAACCCACTTTAAGGGGTCGAAAAGGGGTTAAACGTTCCAAACGGGGGACATTCGAATATCCCACTTCCCATTTGGTCACAACTCTGAAAATCGGCACAAATATCAACAATGATAAAAATAGAAAAAGTAAGCTACTCCGATCTCGATTAACCCACTTTAAGGGGTCGAAAAGGGGTTAAACGTTCCAAACGGGGGACATTCGAATATCCCACTTCCCATTTGGTCACAACTCTGAAAATCGGCACAAATATCAACAATGGTAATAATAGAAAAAGTAAGCTACTCCGATCTCGATTAACCCATTTTAAGGGGTCGAAAACGGGGTAAAACGTTCCAAATGGGGACATTCGAATATCCCACTTTCCATTTGGTCACAACTCTGAAAATCGGCACAAATATCAACAATGGTAAAAATAGAAAAAGTAAGCTACTCCGATCTCGATTAACCCACTTTAAGGGGTCGAAAAGGGGTTAAACGTTCCAAACGGGGGACATTCGAATATCCCACTTCCCATTTGGTCACAACTCTGAAAATCGGCACAAATATCAACAATGATAAAAATAGAAAAAGTAAGCTACTCCGATCTCGATTAACCAAATTTAAGGGGTCGAAAAGGGGCTAAACGTTCCAAACGGGGGACATTCGAATATCCCACTTCCCATTTGGTCAACACTCTGAAAATCGGCACAAATATCAACAATGGTAATAATAGAAAAAGTAAGCTACTCCGATCTCGATTAACCCATTTTAACACTTTAAATCCCAACCCGCCCTATACCGCCTTGTAGAGAATTTCTCAGCTAACCGCCTTTCGGGCGGTTGCAGGGGTAAACCAGGGGTAAACGTATATTTTCAAGTGAGGGGAACTGCCCTGCCTTAGTTGTTTAAAGCGTGACAGGTCCTCAACAATAGGCTATTGTGGGGCATGTAGAGGGGAGACATGGATTTAAAGTACTCAATGTCAAACTGCCCCACCCTTTGGACATGGAGTAAGATAGTCAGGGACTTTTCTTTTATGCGAATCTTGTCATGTACTTAGCGGTGGCGTTTGTTTCATTGATAAGACGCCAACTAAATTCTCTGACATATCAAGCAGATGACCCAACGCACACACATATTGCAGGCTGTATACATATAGTAATGATCTTTTAATGGTCGACAGTGACCCCCCACAGCAATCCCAGGAGTGGCAGACAGGAGAACGAGTTGGGCGAGTTCATTTCCAGTTTTTATGAATGGAAAGTCATCGGGGTTTTGTGAAACCCACAACGCTGACTCCATGGGATTTAAAGGGTTAAGGGGTCGAAAACGGGGTAAAACGTTCCAAACGGGGACATTCGAATATCCCACTTTCCATTTGGTCACAACTCTGAAAATCGGCACAAATATCAACAATGGTAAAAATAGAAAAAGTAAGCTACTCCGATCTCGATTAACATACTTTAAGGGGTCGAAAATTGGTTAAACGTTCCAAACGGGGGACATTCGAATATCTCACTTTCCATTTGGTCACAACTCTGAAAATCGGCACAAATATCAACAATGGTAAAAATAGAAAAAGTAAGCTACTCCGATCTCGATTAACCCACTTTAAGGGGTCGAAAAGGGGTTACACGTTCCAAACGGGGGACATTCGAATATCCCACTTTCCATTTGGTCACAACTCTGAAAATCGGCACAAATACCAACAACGGTAAAAATAGAAAAAGTAAGCTACTAAGATCTCGATTAACCCACTTTAAGGGGTCGAAAATTGGTTAAACGTTCCAAACGGGGGACATTCGAATATCCCACTTTCCATTTGGTCACAACTCTGAAAATCGGCACAAATATCAACAATGGTAAAAATAGAAAAAGTAAGCTACTCCGATCTCGATTAACCCACTTTAAGGGGTCGAAAAGGGGTTACACGTTCCAAACGGGGGACATTCGAATATCCCACTTTCCATTTGGTCACAACTCTGAAAATCGGCACAAATACCAACAACGGTAAAAATAGAAAAAGTAAGCTACTAAGATCTCGATTAACCCACTTTAAGGGGTCGAAAAGGGGTTAAACGTTCCAAACGGGGGACATTCGAATTTCCCACTTCCCATTTGGTCACAACTCTAAAAATCGGCACAAATATCAACAATGGTAATAATAGAAAAAGTAAGCTACTCCGATCTCGATTAACCCATTTTAAGGGGTCGAAAACGACGTAAAACGTTCCAAACGGGGACATTCGAATATCCCACTTTCCATTTGGTCACAACTCTGAAAATCGGCACAAATATCAACAATGGTAAAAATAGAAAAAGTAAGCTACTCCGATCTCGATTAATCCACTTTAAGGGGTCGAAAAGGGGTTAAACGTTCCAAACGGGGGACATTCGAATATCCCACTTTCCATTTGGTCACAACTCTGAAAATCGGCACAAATATCAACAATGGTAAAAATAGAAAAAGTAAGCTACTCCGATCTCGATTAGCCCACTTTAAGGGGTCGAAAAGGGGTTAAACGTTCCAAACGGGGGACATTCGAATATCCCACTTTCCATTTGGTCACAACTCTGAAAATCGGCACAAATACCAACAACGGTAAAAATAGGAAAAGTAAGCTACTCCGATCTCGATTAACCCACTTTAAGGGGTCGAAAAGGGGTTAAACGTTCCAAACGGGGACATTCGAATATCCCACTTCCCATTTGGTCACAACTCTGAAAATCGGCACAAATATCAACAATGGTAAAAATAGAAAAAGTAAGCTACTCCGATCTCGATTAATCCACTTTAAGGGGTCGAAAAGGGGTTAAACGTTCCAAACGGGGGACATTCGAATATCCCACTTTCCATTTGGTCACAACTCTGAAAATCGGCACAAATACCAACAACGGTAAAAATAGAAAAAGTAAGCTACTCCGATCTCGATTAACCCACTTTAAGGGGTCGAAAAGGGGTTAAACGTTCCAAACGGGGGACATTCGAATTTCCCACTTCCCATTTGGTCACAACTCTAAAAATCGGCACAAATATCAACAATGGTAAAAATAGAAAAAGTAAGCTACTCCGATCTCGATTAACCCACTTTAAGGGGTCGAAAAGGGGTTAAACGTTCCAAACGGGGACATTCGAATATCCCACTTTCCATTTGGTCACAACTCTGAAAATCGGCACAAATATCAACAATGGTAAAAATAGAAAAAGTAAGCTACTCCGATCTCGATTAACCCACTTTAAGGGGTCGAAAAGGGGTTAAACGTTCCAAACGGGGGACATTCGAATATCCCACTTTCCATTTGGTCACAACTCTGAAAATCGGCACAAATACCAACAACGGTAAAAATAGAAAAAGTAAGCTACTCCGATCTCGATTAACCCACTTTAAGGGGTCGAAAAGGGGTTAAACGTTCCAAACGAGGGACATTCGAATTTCCCACTTCCCATTTGGTCACAACTCTAAAAATCGGCACAAATATCAACAATGGTAAAAATAGAAAAAGTAAGCTACTCCGATCTCGATTAACCCACTTTAAGGGGTCGAAAAGGGGTTAAACGTTCCAAACGGGGACATTCGAATATCCCACTTTCCATTTGGTCACAACTCTGAAAATCGGCACAAATATCAACAATGGTAAAAATAGAAAAAGTAAGCTACTCCGATCTCGATTAACCCACTTTAAGGGGTCGAAAAGGGGTTACACGTTCCAAACGGGGGACATTCGAATATCCCACTTTCCATTTGGTCACAACTCTGAAAATCGGCACAAATACCAACAACGGTAAAAATAGAAAAAGTAAGCTACTCCGATCTCGATTAACCCACTTTAAGGGGTCGAAAAGGGGTTAAACGTTCCAAACGAGGGACATTCGAATATCCCACTTCCCATTTGGTCACAACTCTGAAAATCGGCACAAATATCAACAATGGTAAAAATAGAAAAAGCATTATATTCCGACCTAGGTTAACCCATTTTAAGGGGTGGAAAGGGGGTTAAACGTTCCAAAGGAGGGATATTCGAATGTACCACTTCCCATTTGGTCACAACTCTGAAAATAGGCACAAATGTCAACAAAGACAAACATAGAAAAATTAAGCTATTCCGAGCTTGATTAACCCACTTAAGGGGTGGAAAAGGAGTTAAACGTTCCAAACTCAAATATCCCACTCCCCATATAGTCACAATTCTGAAAATTGGGGCAAATGTCAATAAAAATAAACATAGAATAAGCAAGCTATTCCGATCTCGGTTAATCCACGCTTAGGGGTCGAAAAGGGGTTAAACGTTCCAAACGAGGGATATTCGAACATTCTACTTCCCATTTCGTCGCAATTCTTAAAATTGGTATGAATACCAATCAAGATAAACATAGAAAAGTAAGCCATTCCAATCTCGATTAACTCACTTAAGGGTTGGAAAAGGCGTTTAACGTTCCAAAAGAGAGATATTCGAATGTCCCACTTCCCATTGGTCACAACTTTGAAAATTGGTACAAATGTCAAAAAAGATAAACATAGAAAAAGTAAGCTATTCCGTTCTCGAGTAACCTACTTTATGGAGTCGATAAGGGGTTAAATGTTCCAAACGAAGGATATCCGAATGTTCCTCTTCCAATGTAGCCATAATTCTGATATTTGGTGCAAATGCTAAAAGGACAAATTTAAAAAAAAAAAAGTTATTCCATATCGATTAATGAATTTTTAAGGGATGAAAAGTCGATGCAACATTGAAGTTATACGAGGATTATTTTAATGTCTCAATTCCAATACAGCTACTACTTCGAAATTTAGAACAAAGAGCAAACATAAACACAATAAACTATTTCAATCTCGATTACGTAATTAAAAGGGTCCGAAGGGAATTAAACGTTCTAAACGAGGGATATTCAAATGCCTCTTTCCAATATAGTATTCACAATTATAAATTTCGTTAAAATTGTCAACAAAGGAAAGTTTCTATTTTGATAAATCAATTTGTCGGGATCGAAATGGGTGCAAACGTCTGAAATGTAGAATACGTGAATGGTCTTTTGATAGCTAAAATGCTAATGGTAAAATTTCGTAGCGCAGCACGGGTATTCAGCTAGTCTATTATATAAGAGAAAATTTTGACCTTAAAATATTTATTAAACAAAGCTTTTTTTTTTCTTTTTTTATTTTTAGTACCGGACCCCCTTAAAAAAATTGTAAGATTGAATAAAATTCAACGAAAAAAAGTTTTGATTATATTTTTTACCAAATTTTAACATCAGTATCTTTTCCAAGATCTATTAAAACTATACAAACAAATTCAACATCATTTGCTTAGAACTTTCTAAGAAAATGTCCATCAAAAATAGGCTATTTAACATTACGGGATAGGATATTCTGAAATCCCCTGTATTATTATCTCGAATTTTATGCATTATATTTTAAACTAGTTTACTAAATCAGAAGTTTGGTGACATTTTGATAATTTAGTATAGCTACATAGCACTAAAAAAATAAATAATAAAGTTTAAAGCAAATATTATATTTCAAATTAACAAGTCGCACTTTTACTATTTATGGATCTTGTGGAATGCAACAAATACAAGTGTTCGGAACAGACAAGATGGCTGCCAAAAATGTGCTTGTCTCTTCTAAATAAATGCGAAAATTCTTTCTGAGAAATTTAGTAATCGTCTGAACTTCCTCAACTATTGTGGCCGGAAAATATTTCTAAACCAGCTTCTCTCTATTTATAATGCTATAAATCAAGAACATCTGTTGTCCTTCCAAAGAACACAATGAAAAATATCGTAAAAATAACCAATTCTTCTGTTCGCAAGGCTGGATTATGGATCCACTTTCCTTAGTCTGTTTACAAGTGCAGAATCGACATTCGAAAATTTTCCTTTTTTGTAGTAATATTTAACTGGAAATACAAAAAAAAATTATTGAAGGCACTCAAGTTGTTTTTTGAGTTATTGTGTGGAATTACCTCATCGTGTTTTATGACATTATTAATATTTAGTGTCCTAGTAACATTATAAGAATGAGCAAAAAACATGATGATTTTGTTATGAAAATGCTAAGTTTGTTGAATATCGAATGGGGGGAAAATGTCTCACAACTATAATTTTTTTTTTTTTTTTTTTTTTTTTTTTTGCAATTTCATATCTTGGCGTGTTTCAACCATCGATATAGATAAACAACTGGATAGACTGCTTAACGCTGGGAAAATGAAGCCGTTGCCAGATGCCGTTGGTGGGATAAAAAATACGGATTGCCGAGGATTGAAAATAAATTTTTGGGTTGTACACAGCAGAAATGACAATAGTAGACCTTAATTAGTAATAATGTGCAAAAAAATATATACTCTAGCATTTTACAAGGTTTTTCGCATTCCCATCCAACTATAAAAGTGAACTGTGATTGGTTAATCTTCCCACCAGCTTCGCAATCCCCGGCGCGTTTTTCTCTTTTCATTGACAATGGAGCAGTCTATCCAGTTGTTTATCTATATCGATGGTTTCAACCTGAATACTTAATTTGATCATGTTTGATTCACAAGGAGCAACTCCATCTTTAGATTAAACTACTTTATTTACTAAAAGACGGGACACCACAAAGCACATACATTTATACTAACATCAAGTAGGGGAATGACGATTTCTCCGACAAGCGGGGGTGGGGTGCAACTAACGCCCTCGACAAAGAGCCTTAAAACATTCTAAGTTGCAACATGGCGTTATCACCGTGGGCCTTAAATCCAAGGGTATTGTTTTCAATTGGTGAAAAGTATGGTCCGGTGTCCGTCACCACTTAATGTTTGGGCATGCGCAAGAAACGTATTGTGTGCGCATGCGCCTGCTTGTATAAAAATAGATGTATGCTGAAGTTGTTCAGTTGTATTGATGTGTAGATGTTTTATAAAACTCAAATAAAAAAAACACTTAGTAATAGGGCTTGGACTTAAGGCTAAGGGTAAACGGTACATCAGCCCTAAGCCGATTATTATTATTATTATTATTATTATTATTATTATTTTTTTTTTTTTTAAATGTCAGTCTTTGCAGTATATGTTAAAAGACATATCAGAGCAAAAAAAAAAAAAAAAAAGCGAGCGAACTTTGTGATTTTCTCTTATATTAATGTTATAAGTTAAGTAATGAAAATAATATCTACACGGTTAAAAGTTTTGTTCCGCCTTGCACCAAAAATTGGTTCCCGTTTAGCTGCTTAATTTCACGATTTAATGGTTCTACCTCGGACCGTAAGCATCATTAAATCGTGAAACAGATAGAGGTCGGCGATATATCGATACGACGATATTTTTATCGATATTTCTAAAAAAATATCGATGTTAAAAATATCGATAAAAGTCACCGATATATAGATATTTTCAAACATTTTTAGTTTTTTGAGGATCGTTTTGTAGTTCCATGTGTTTTTTAGATTTTCCTTATACCCTTTTCAAAAAATTCAAAACTAAAGTTTCAATTTGGCTGAGAGTAAGTTAAAATGGCACCAATATTCAATATTTTTTAGTACACTTAAAAGCTATTGAAAATTATCTGAATTTTTCTTAAAATTTATTGCACCAATTAAGCGAAAATATAACTTTTTTTTGTAATAGATCCATTTCAGTTGAAAAGGAAGTCACCTTACAAAAAAGCATTCATGAAAAGTAGAAATTTCCCCCGAAAAACTTTGTTTCTGGCAAAATTGAAAATCAAATAAAAAAAATTAAAAAATCATGTATCGATATATCGATATTTTATCGATATGTTTTTCTATGCAACGATATAGTATCGATATTTATTTTGATCGATATTTCCGCCCTCTAGAAACAGAGCACGAAATATTGGTTGCAGCTAAAAGGGAACCAATTTTTGGTGAGCAATAATGAACAACATTTTTTTAACAGGGCATAAAAATAGTTTAATTTCTTTATAGAAATATTTATCTTTTTTGTTTAAATGTTAAATTTTAAGATAAGGTTAAACTTTTAATTTAACCTCAAATGTGCGTTTTTTATATAAAGAAGATGAATAAGTATATCTTTTGAAAAAAATAAATAATAATTCTTAAGTTTAACCGACTCAAGAGAATTAATCAAATATTCAAATCACACCACTCAGTCATCATGTTTTAATAAAAGGCATCAACGGTCATTCGAAATCAAAACAATACATATGAGAATACAAGTTTTATTTTCATTGGTCAACAATTTATTCTTTGTACGACAATATTACCTCCCTAAAACCACATTTTGTAGCTTCATCGGAATTCATAGTAGGCAAGAAATAATTATCTGAAGACAGAACTAGTCAACAGACAAATTAGCCATTTCACTTCATTAGCAGTATCCCAACGCAAGTCAAGTTTAATTACGTCATTTCTCCTCCTATCATTCAGGGTGCTCGTCTCTTTATTATCGCACTCCCTTGTTAGTTAATTCCAACGCACTCACTCGCACGAATAGTCCACGAATGAAGGAGTTTTAGTCCTCGGAAAACTTAACTATGATATTTGTGTTAGGAAATCTAAACCATGACATTTGAGGGGGCGGGAATTGATTGCTGGATAAGACTACTACTTTGCTGTTTGGAAACAGTGTCTTGAAGAAAATGTTAAACGTGATTGTGTAGTTTACCGGGTTGAGTGGAAATGAGACGAATGATAAATTGAGTGAGTTGAATGGAGTATTGTGACTTTTAATGAGTGGGAAATGAAGACGTGTTTGTGTTGTTGAGGTTTAAGTAAACGCACATATATTATTTGGGGATTGTGCTATTCTTTTTTTTTTTTTAAATCCTTTGTATTAAGGTATACATATTGTTACGAATTTTTCCGCTGAGGCAATGATGGTACAGTTTTCAAGGTATAAAAATATTTATTCTCTCTTCAGAAAACTCACAAAATTTATTCACAGGCAACAGTTTAATTACTATCAAGCTTCAACAAAAATAACTTCGAATGCAGCGATTATACAAGCTCACTCCAATAGGTAAACAAAGCGATCAGCTTTCAACGAAATCCGAAGCCAATCTGAAAACTTTCCCGTTCTCCAGTCTTTTTATATACAAGCGCGTGAGACATTCTCGAAATTTCCAGCCAATTCACCGGAAACGAAATATCTCGAAACTTCTCGAATGCTTCAGGTGTTGCCACCTTTTTCTAACTTGTATAATCGCTATTAATTACTAAATAAAATTGGATAAAAATAAATTACAATAATGTTTGTGTTGTCGAGGTTTAAGTAAACGCACATATATTATTTGGAGATTGTGCTATTCTTTTTTTTTTTTTAAATCCTTTGTATTAAGGTATACATATGTAGTGAATAGGAGGGCTACATAATGAAGTTACTATAGGTTTAAATTTATTCTTGAAATTTAATTAAATCTTAAAGTTTATATTTACAAGTTTATATACAAGTATTTACAGTTAACGGTCAAATTAAATCAATTCAACCAGCATCGCTTTTAAAGGCATGCTTGAAGCTACTGCTGGGGCATCAGACCGATGGCGTCTGATCAATCTGGATTCTTGCAGTGGCTTTTATGCAGTTCCACATTTACATATCTCGAAATTTGGGCACGCGATATTTTATCACGACCCATACGGCACACTGGTGAGAAACGCTGTAGCACAGATCACGATGATTGAACTCAAACTTACTAGCTTCCTTTCGTTCGAGTGGCAACACTTTCTTTGGTGGGTGTTTCAAGGAATGAAGATTGACTTAGCCGCGTTGTAACATCCATTTTGAACAGCAGAATTCTTGCGATTTGGTTTAGGCGGTTCTTCGCATAGCATGCACTTAATTCTGCATGTTTCATGCTTTGCGGTAGAACTTCCTGAAGGCGTTTCTTGGAATTAAAAACGGTGAGTTATTTTATTTATTTTTCGTGAATTGTAGTGCCGCTACACATATACATTAGGAATTTCAAAATTTGACTCAAGTCCGCATTTTTGTTTTAAAATATTCCCGAATTCACTACCTTTAAAATAATACCATTTTCTTTCTGCGACTCAATTTACGTTTTAAATTACAGTGGGTTTTGTGAACGTGTTTTGCATCACGTTCATTAGTGTACTAAACTTTAAGCGCGTTTTCTGGAGAATGACATTTTGGTGTTGTATGACTTTACGCCAACGGTCATAACTTCATAATAAATGGTCCGATTTACAAAATACTAATTTTGTTTTGTATACAATAGTTGTGAATGTGTTTTCTATGGAGTATCTAATGTATATTGTTATAAACACATTTGTTATGCGTATTTTAATCTTAATTTTTTTGTTAAAAACTGTGCATTTTAAACTTTTTATTTAAAAATTTACAATTAAATAAATATTGCAGCCAAATTCAAAATTCTCCATAGGAACATGCTTCAATATAATATCTTTTATTTTCAGCAAAACTCATACCTCTAAGTTAATTACAAGTTTATTTATGTATGTTCTAATAATGTCCTAATTAGTCACTTTAATTGCAATTAGCTGGTTAAAAAATTGACGGGAATTTTTTTTTTTTTTTATATATATAAATGCATCATTTTTAATTCTGATATACTGCCAAAAAGATTGAAATTATTACCTAAAAAAGAAAGAAAATCATCTCAATTGTATATCAGGGTTCCCACTCAAATCACAGAATGAAAATCAACGCCTTTTTAATGACTTTTAAGGACCTATGAAAATTTGTTTTCAGGCATCATGTCTATGCATAAATTTTTAATAAAGTATATTCTACCAAAAAAGTTACAAAATGGTGGATACGTAATACAAATATGTGGGAAAATTCTGCTACGGTGCAGATAAGTGGCGGTCACGCAGGGATAGCAAGTCCTGTTGTAGCTGGAATATTGACTTTTCTTCGAAGTGGACTGTATTTAAATTAGCTCAAAACAATCTTGCTTAAAACCTTTATTACAGTTATAAAAACATCGATGTAAAAGATCAGCAATAAAAAGCGGGCCTCGCAATTCTGTGAATTGACTATATATCAAAAAAGGGGCGTCTTTACAATCAATGACGGTGACAGTTAAAGGTTACATTTTACTGACAGTTAAGCACAGTTCATTGACGCGCGTTAACAAGTCCGAGTTGTATTTTTATAAATTTTGCAGTTGGACAACATCTGTAAAAATTAAGGACTTTTAAGCACCTCTAAGTATTTTCAAGCACTTTCAAAGCCTTGAAAACAAGTTCCAAAATACTAAGCACTTTTTTTAATGACTTTCAATGAGCGTGGGAACCCTGTATATGTATACCTTAACTTCGATTGTGTTTGTGTGGCTGCCAGACAAATCTTCGGAGGCCTATTCAACTCACTTGCTACGTAATCCAATCAGTCTTGAAACTTGGCAGATAGATTCGATGTCCATGATAATGCATTCTATCAAATTTTGGAGGCTGTCACTGTCGTTAAAAGTTCGTTTTTTTACTCACCCTTGTATCTTCGGATTACGAACCAACTTGCCGTCATCCACTCGAACTGAATCTTGACATCTAGACTCGTTGTGGATAAAAAAAAATGTATTCAATCAAGTTTTAGGGGCAAAAATGAAGTTAGTTGATAGTTCGGAATGGATCTTTTGTTTTTGTTTGTCAATCACTATGAAAAATCGATCTGAGCTCAATGAGCTTCAATACAAATCAATGAGTTGGCAATACAAATCAAGGATTTATACAAACAAACTTTTTTTTATGGATTATATTATCCTGTTGTGAATATTTATGTCCTTTTTTTTTTTTTTTTTTTTTGCAAAATAAACTTTTATAAACCAATTTAAAGACGTCCGCTTCTGAGAAATAAAAATGTCACATGGTATTGTTGCGTTGGACGGGTTCGAAAGATTTGAAGCCAAAGCAGATCAAAGCTTGCAGGAATTTATTCCAAAAATAACTCTTCACAGTTCTCTTACAGCTCCAGAACTTCTCGTTCTAGTAGACACAATACAGCTCTTTTCACAACAATAGAGCACAAAACAGCAGTTAAAAACTTGACAACTGTTAAATCGTCGCAAAAGACAATGCAATACAGTTCGCTAAGTATCTCCAGTCAACTAACTCAGTGACTCAAAATCCAAGAACTACTCAGTAATTCCAGTCAGCTAACAACCAACTAACTCAGTGACTCAAAATCAGTCAACTACTCAAGTCAGGAATACAGCTCTCACAATGAACGTTGAGAGACAACTAACTACTAACCAACTCAGGCCGCGCTTATATAGGAGTGGTGAATATACGTGAACCTTCCAGAGATAGACATTTGGAGAACTTTCCAGATTGTAGTCGAAAAGTCCTATATATACATGTACCGAAAATGTCGCCAAATGGTCGGCAAGTTTGGCGACATTTGGCGATTTCTCGCCAAATTTGGCGACAAAAATTAGTCGCCAAAACCGTCGCCAACTTAGCTCTATCTCGCCAATTTGGCGAGATTACCATTACCATAATGTTAAAGCCCTGCCCCTTGAAACTCGCTTCCCAGAGTTACCTCAGTAAAACACGTTATCAAGCATCAAGGGACTCATTGCAGGGAAACAAATTTAACGAAATATTGCACTGCCTTATGCGATATGTACATACATTACTATTTACAAAATTAACACTACGAAATATTTACAAATATACAAAATTCGTAACAGTATTATTTGTTTCAAAATCGAAGTTGAAATAATTTATTTTGAAACTCTATGAGAGAGGACTCTAGGTACAGGGTACTTACTCTATGTAGAGAATGCGTTGACTCGGCCTGGTAATGATCTTCTCTTCTCCTCAAGTACTTCAATTATTCGAGGTAAACTACAATTAATAAATGCATTACTGTATTAAAGAAACAATAAAAAACTATCTTCCTTATCTATTGATAAACTGAACTTAAACGATAAAAAAAAGTTCCCTAGTACGATGGATATACTGGATACGATTTATCCCCAGACTGTTCAGCTACACGAGCAGGGTCGTACAGAGTTCTGCTTTCAAAATGAATTGCCTGTATCTCTCAGTAATAGAATGCAATATCTAACTCTGATAAACTTCCAAAGAGGTAATTCCTCTAAAAATGTTCAGACTACTCACTGGTTAACGATTGTTTCACTTCGGGAATGAGTTCTGTTTCATCTCTCAGTAATAGAATGCAATATCTAACTCTGATAAACTTCCAAAGAGGTAATTCCTCTAAAAATGTTCAGACTACGCACTGGTTAACGATTGTTTCACTTCGGGAATGAGTTCGGTTTCATCTCTCAGTAATAGAATGCAATATCTAACTCTGATAAACTTCCAAAGAGGTAATTCCTCTAAAAATGTTCAGACTACGCACTGGTTAACGATTGTTTCACTTCGGGAATGAGTTCGGTTTCATCTCTCAGTAATAGAATGCAATATCTAACTCTGATAAACTTCCAAAGAGGTAATTCCTCTAAAAATGTTCAGACTACGCACTGGTTAACGATTGTTTCACTTCGGGAATGAGTTCTGTTTCATCTCTCAGTAATAGAATGCAATATCTAACTCTGATAAACTTCCAAAGAGGTAATTCCTCTAAAAATGTTCAGACTACGCACTGGTTAACGATTGTTTCACTTCGGGAATGAGTTCTGTTTCATCTCTCAGTAATAGAATGCAATATCTAACTCTGATAAACTTCCAAAGAGGTAATTCCTCTAAAAATGTTCAGACTACGCACTGGTTAACGATTGTTTCACTTCGGGAATGAGTTCTGTTTCATCTCTCAGTAATAGAATGCAATATCTAACTCTGATAAACTTCCAAAGAGGTAATTCCTCTAAAAATGTTCAGACTACGCACTGGTTAACGATTGTTTCACTTCGGGAATGAGTTCTGTTTCATCTCTCAGTAATAGAATGCAATATCTAACTCTGATAAACTTCCAAAGAGGTAATTCCTCTAAAAATGTTCAGACTACGCACTGGTTAACGATTGTTTCACTTCGGGAATGAGTTCTGTTTCATCTCTCAGTAATAGAATGCAATATCTAACTCTGATAAACTTCCAAAGAGGTAATTCCTCTAAAAATGTTCAGACTACGCACTGGTTAACGATTGTTTCACTTCGGGAATGAGTTCTGTTTCATCTCTCAGTAATAGAATGCAATATCTAACTCTGATAAACTTCCAAAGAGGTAATTCCTCTAAAAATGTTCAGACTACGCACTGGTTAACGATTGTTTCACTTCGGGAATGAGTTCTGTTTCATCTCTCAGTAATAAAATGCAATATCTAACTCTGATAAACTTCCAAAGAGGTAATTCCTCTAAAAATGTTCAGACTACGCACTGTTTAACGATTGTTTCACTTCGGGAATGAGTTCTGTTTCATCTCTCAGTAATAGAATGCAATATCTAACTCTGATAAACTTCCAAAGAGGTAATTCCTCTAAAAATGTTCAGACTACGCACTGGTTAACGATTGTTTCACTTCGGGAATGAGTTCTGTTTCATCTCTCAGTAATAGAATGCAATATCTAACTCTGATAAACTTCCAAAGAGGTAATTCCTCTAAAAATGTTCAGACTACGCACTGGTTAACGATTGTTTCACTTCGGGAATGAGTTCTGTTTCATCTCTCAGTAATAGAATGCAATATCTAACTCTGATAAACTTCCAAAGAGGTAATTCCTCTAAAAATGTTCAGACTACGCACTGGTTAACGATTGTTTCACTTCGGGAATGAGTTCGGTTTCATCTCTCAGTAATAGAATGCAATATCTAACTCTGATAAACTTCCAAAGAGGTAATTCCTCTAAAAATGTTCAGACTACGCACTGGTTAACGATTGTTTCACTTCGGGAATGAGTTCTGTTTCATCTCTCAGTAATAGAATGCAATATCTAACTCTGATAAACTTCCAAAGAGGTAATTCCTCTAAAAATGTTCAGACTACGCACTGGTTAACGATTGTTTCACTTCGGGAATGAGTTCTGTTTCATCTCTCAGTAATAGAATGCAATATCTAACTCTGATAAACTTCCAAAGAGGTAATTCCTCTAAAAATGTTCAGACTACGCACTGGTTAACGATTGTTTCACTTCGGGAATGAGTTCTGTTTCATCTCTCAGTAATAGAATGCAATATCTAACTCTGATAAACTTCCAAAGAGGTAATTCCTCTAAAAATGTTCAGACTACGCACTGGTTAACGATTGTTTCACTTCGGGAATGAGTTCTGTTTCATCTCTCAGTAATAGAATGCAATATCTAACTCTGATAAACTTCCAAAGAGGTAATTCCTCTAAAAATGTTCAGACTACGCACTGGTTAACGATTGTTTCACTTCGGGAATGAGTTCTGTTTCATCTCTCAGTAATAGAATGCAATATCTAACTCTGATAAACTTCCAAAGAGGTAATTCCTCTAAAAATGTTCAGACTACGCACTGGTTAACGATTGTTTCACTTCGGGAATGAGTTCTGTTTCATCTCTCAGTAATAGAATGCAATATCTAACTCTGATAAACTTCCAAAGAGGTAATTCCTCTAAAAATGTTCTGACTACGCACTGGTTAACGATTGCTTAACTTCGGGAATGAGTTCTGTTTCATCTCTCAGTAATAGAATGCAATATCTAACTCTGATAAACTTCCAAAGAGGTAATTCCTCTAAAAATGTTCAGACTACGCACTGGTTAACGATTGTTTCACTTCGGGAATGAGTTCTGTTTCATCTCTCAGTAATAGAATGCAATATCTAACTCTGATAAACTTCCAAAGAGGTAATTCCTCTAAAAATGTTCAGACTACGCACTGTTTAACGATTGTTTCACTTCGGGAATGAGTTCTGTTTCATCTCTCAGTAATAGAATGCAATATCTAACTCTGATAAACTTCCAAAGAGGTAATTCCTCTAAAAATGTTCAGACTACGCACTGGTTAACGATTGTTTCACTTCGGGAATGAGTTCTGTTTCATCTCTCAGTAATAGAATGCAATATCTAACTCTGATAAACTTCCAAAGAGGTAATTCCTCTAAAAATGTTCAGACTACGCACTGTTTAACGATTGTTTCACTTCGGGAATGAGTTCTGTTTCATCTCTCAGTAATAGAATGCAATATCTAACTCTGATAAACTTCCAAAGAGGTAATTCCTCTAAAAATGTTCAGACTACGCACTGGTTAACGATTGTTTCACTTCGGGAATGAGTTCTGTTTCATCTCTCAGTAATAGAATGCAATATCTAACTCTGATAAACTTCCAAAGAGGTAATTCCTCTAAAAATGTTCAGACTACGCACTGGTTAACGATTGTTTCACTTCGGGAATGAGTTCTGTTTCATCTCTCAGTAATAGAATGCAATATCTAACTCTGATAAACTTCCAAAGAGGTAATTCCTCTAAAAATGTTCAGACTACGCACTGGTTAACGATTGTTTCACTTCGGGAATGAGTTCTGTTTCATCTCTCAGTAATAGAATGCAATATCTAACTCTGATAAACTTCCAAAGAGGTAATTCCTCTAAAAATGTTCAGACTACGCACTGGTTAACGATTGTTTCACTTCGGGAATGAGTTCTGTTTCATCTCTCAGTAATAGAATGCAATATCTAACTCTGATAAACTTCCAAAGAGGTAATTCCTCTAAAAATGTTCAGACTACGCACTGGTTAACGATTGTTTCACTTCGGGAATGAGTTCTGTTTCATCTCTCAGTAATAGAATGCAATATCTAACTCTGATAAACTTCCAAAGAGGTAATTCCTCTAAAAATGTTCAGACTACGCACTGGTTAACGATTGTTTCACTTCGGGAATGAGTTCTGTTTCATCTCTCAGTAATAGAATGCAATATCTAACTCTGATAAACTTCCAAAGAGGTAATTCCTCTAAAAATGTTCAGACTACGCACTGGTTAACGATTGTTTCACTTCGGGAATGAGTTCTGTTTCATCTCTCAGTAATAGAATGCAATATCTAACTCTGATAAACTTCCAAAGAGGTAATTCCTCTAAAAATGTTCTGACTACGCACTGGTTAACGATTGCTTAACTTCGGGAATGAGTTCTGTTTAAATAGTGAATTATAAAGTTTTCTTTGAAGATAATTATCCATGTTAAAATGTTATTAGAGTATAATATCTATATTACAAAGGTATTGAACACTATTTATATTTCTTTTAAAAATGATTCTCACGATATTATGAGAATTGAGTTTCTTGTTTTTTTTTCTCCTGGGTGTATATAACGCTATCTATACAAGAATAACCAACGGGAATAGGCAAGCTCATTTTAAAAGATAAATAGCAATAAGTTAATGATATTTCTTAACTTGATCAACGCTCTTATAAAATTAGGTAAATGGAAATAATGCACATTATTCCTAGGATTCATAAATAAGTTATCAAAAGACCTTATAGATTCACATGAAATACTAATAATAAACTAAAGTTTTTTTTTTTTTTTTTTTTTTATTAATTTAACCCAGAACAGTAAAATATCCAAAATCCGGAAATATCTACGATACAGACTTTTGCCAGCACTGCTATGCGGATCGAAAGGTACAGTGGTTAGCGTGCTAGCTTCTGGACCGCGAGGTTGCGGGCTCGAGTCCCGTGTAAGGCATGAGTGTTTGTAAATGTATGTTGGCTTGTCTAATGACGAAATGTTTCGGCACATTTAGCCCTCGTGTTGCTGACGGCGCCAGATAATCTGAAAACAACTAACCAGCACTGCTATCTTAAATATGTTTTTTTACAGAAGTTTGTCCGTATCCGAATGTGATGACAACGAATACGGAAGTGGTTGTTTAAAAGTTCCCAGGGAGCTATTAGTTGGAAGTATTAGGCACTACAATTAAAGGATTGGAGAAAAGAGACGATTTCGGAATCGGAAATAATGGGGACGCAAGTGAAAAGTTAAGCGTTATTGCGTCAAGAGAAAAGTTATTAAAACAACTAACCTTATAACAAATGTTTTTCAAAACCACATCAAGTTATACAAGGTTTTTTCTTAGTTTATTCCATTTTGATGTTTTATTTAATCGATTTTGTGTATAAAAAATAATATTTTCTTATAGACTGAGAGGCGACTGCAATTTTTGGACCCCATCGAACATCATTCTGAATTTTTTATAGAAATTAGAGATAAGTGAGTAGATTACAAATCCACTGGTCTGCCGTGGCAAAAATGGCCGAAACTGGTCAAAAATCGACTTTTAATAAGTTGAACTAAATACAATTGCCAAATACGCCATAACTTGCTAAATAATGAGCATTTTTTTTTATTTGGTAACCCTCACTCTTTAATTATCAATTAAGAAGGTTGCAGACGATTCAGATATCTGGCGACGGTCTACTTGCATCTAATAAAAGAAAGCCAAGTTGGCAAAAAATATTACGTCACTTATGACGTAACTGACGTCGCCAATTTGGCTTACTTTTAAAAGATATAAGTTTTCCGAACCAAAGATCAGAAATCGTTTGCGCCTTTTCTCATTGAAAATCAAAATGAAGTGGGTTGCCAGACGAATAAGTTTGTTCTATTTTTGGCAAGTTATGACATATTTGGCGATCGGACTTTAGTTCAACTCATTCCAAGTCGATTTTTGATCAGTTTCGGCCATTTTTGCCACGGCAGACCAGTGGATTCCTAATCTACTCACTTTTCTCCAATTTCTATAAAAAATTCAGAATGATGTTCGATGGGGTCCAAAAATTTCAGTCGCCTCTCGGACTATTATTATGATAATTTAAATAAAAATAACAGTTAAATATATCTTTAAACCCCTCATGAGACATTGAAATCGGTTCCAGAAAAACGTACATTTATAGTTTTAAGTCTATTCTATACATCGATGTTCTATACCGTCACAAAAAAGTATTCTTCATTCGGTAATAAATCAAGAGTCAATATTATGGCTAACTATCTGAACTCTATAGAAAACAAAAAAAAAAAACACATTTCTTCGCTCGTTAGCAGTCGGGACATGCCCACCTCGTTGGATATCTTCAAATATCAACAGAACGATTAGGAAAAGATCACCCTACTTTGATTTCCATTAAGAGTATCAAAAACCCGAAACTTTCTTTTCGTCACGCTACATCATTTTTGTACTTTTAGTAGTAATAAATCTTTTCTTCTTGATATTGATTCCCTACTTGAAGGCAAACAAAAGCGCACAACAAATGATGACCGGTTGCCATGGATACTGTATGAAACACTGGAAGGTGATGCTTGACTACTGATAGTTAATGGCACGCGAAAATGTGTTGGAATGATTAGTTTCAGAAGACTTTCTTTTCACAATGTCTTATTTTCGCTCTGAGTCTAAGACTTATGTATTTTGTTGTAGGGGGATTTTCATGGCGCAAGAGTTATAATTCGGTGAGACGATTGCCAGTTTAGATACCCTATCAAACATCATTCTGAATTTTTATAGAATGTAGTAGTCCGAGAGGCGACTGCAATTTTTGGACCCCATCGAGCATCATTCGGAATTTTTTATAGAAATTGGAGAAAAGTGAGTAGATTAAGAATCCACTGGTCTGCCTTGGCAAAAATGGCGAAAACTGGTCAAAAATTGACTTGGAATGAGTTGAACTAAAATCCTATTGCCAAATATGTCATAACTTGCCAAAAATAGAACCAACTCATTCGTCTGGCAACCCACTTCATTTTGATTTTCAATGAGAAAAAGCGCAAACGATTTCTGATCTTTGGCTAGGAAAACTTATATCTTTTAAAAGTAAGCCAAATTGGCTACATCAGTTACGTCATAAGTGAAGTAATATTTTTTGCCAACTTGGCTCCCTTTTAATAGAATCAAATAGACCGTCGCCAGATATCTGAATCGTCTGCAACCTTCTTAATTGAAAATTAAAGAGTGAGGGTTGCCAAATAAAAAAAAATGCTCAATATTTGGCAAGTTATGGCGCATTTGGCAATTGGATTAAGTTCAACTTATTAAAAGTCGATTTTTGACCAGTTTCGGCCATTTTTGCCACGGCAGACCAGTGGATTCGTAATCTACTCACTTTTCTCTAATTTCTATAAAAAATTCAGAATGATGTTCGATGGGGTCCAAAAATTGCAGTAGCCTCTCATTCTATAGAGAAATGCAAGAAGACTTTTAATATATACTGGTCTGCCGGGGCAAAAAGGGTTGGAACTGTACAAAAATCTTTTTTGAAGGACTTGCATTAAATTCGATTGTCAAATATGTCGTAACTTGCCAAATAATGAGCCTTCTTATTTTTATTTGGTAACCCACTACTATTTTAATTTTCAATAAGGAAAGAGGCAGACGATTTCAATTCTCCGACTACGATGCATGGCCCACTGCCAAGAGGTTGTACTTCATGTAACTTACTGCACAACATAATAGAAATAGAGTATCAATATTTGCTTTATTATGTTTTAAATTTTGTTTCTTGAGTATGGTATTTCTTTTAAATGTTTACATCATCTCTGATTTTTTCTACTTGCTTTTTGAATAAAAATAATTTAATAACAAAATGACTCTAGTTTTGAGGCATTTTTTTTTTTATACTAAGCATGTTTTTAGTTTTTCTTTCATTGAGTTTTTTTTTTGTGCGAGAAAAAAATATTTTTAACTTTAGCGGTGACATCCGACTATTAGAAGAAAAAAAAAATGAGAAAAATTATAAGTTAGCACATTTACAATTAGAAAACTTGGGGAAATTAAGTTGGAGAGGGGGGGGGGGGAGGGAGATCCTGGAATAGTAGGATGCCCTTGTTGGTGAAATTATATCTGATTGGATATTTTCAATACCGACTTCAAAATAGTAGCCTAGAAAAAAATGTGTGTGGGTGTACGTGGTCAGAATACATCCCGATCGTGTTTACCTACGATGTTCAAATTTGGGGCATAGGTTAGTAGTGTCCATGAACCTATCACTAAGGTTGCGCATGCGCAAAACATGAAAAAAAAACCATGTTGTTCAGAAATAGCTAAAAAACGGCTCTTACGATTTTGATCAAAATGGCTGTGGTGATGTCTCTTAAAGAGTTCTAAACCTCCCCACGTCCGAAATTCCCATATTTTTTTTTTTTATAAAGGCGTAACAAAAAAAAAAAAAAAAAAAAAAAAGAGTGTCTTCAACTCAGAGTTCTCTTTCATTGAGTATCGCTCATCAACGACTGTTTTTCTCCTCTCCTTTGTTTCACTTGTAAAAAATGATCATGTAAGAATTATTGAAAAATAGATTGCCCCAATCTCCATTTTGAAGGTTTTTCTTTTAAGACCTATTTTCGCTGTTTCTAAATGAATGATGAAAGTATAAAAACGGAAAATAACACAAATCCACGTCAGTATTATAGTGTAATTGATAGTTGTACGATGTTCCTTACCCGTAGTTTGTTCATCTATGGAGGGGTCAATTGTACCCCCCCCCTCCCCTCCACCCCTTCTGAAAATCAATTTGGTCATCGATTGAACTTTATATCAAATTTGTATCAATGTTAGTTAATTTTTTTTTTTCAATAACCTCAAGAAGTTATTGCATATGGAATAAAAAATTTTAATAAGGAAATAAAGCCATTGTTGTTGGCCATAGTATACTTAAAGAAGTAGCACATTTAATTGTTGTAAAATTATGCTTTTAATAATAATGATCTTTCAATGTCCTCAATAATGAATTTTCTAAAACAAAGCTGTAACAATGGAAGGTACGAAAGTTAATTTTAACAGAGGTTTTATTCAGTTGAAACAAAAGAAATTGTGATAATCTGACGTTTACCGATTTGTCTTGAAATAATTGATATTGCTAGAATAAAACGTATAATTTTGATTGATATAAAATGGAGTTTCCAACTCAAGGAGTAATTACCAAGCTTAAATACTACTCAACGCTGGCAACAATCCAAGAAGAAACAGAATTGGAGGTACTTGCAGAGTCATCTGTCATTCCCATATTGACATACTCTGGCATGCTGGCAGGAAGACCAGAAGAAGTTTCTTTATTCATCAACTGGTGCACCACCACAAATAACCGTCAATCCAGCTCACCACCGACTCCAATAATTAAGTTGGTGGATGACAGGAAGAAGACCAGAGGAAAGTGGAAACGCTTCAAGCTCTTTGTTTCCAACAGCATTTTTTGCTGCTTTACCTGTTAAAAGGACAAATGATATAAAAAAAATTGTGACTTACCTTCCTATGACTTCTTGACTACGATTTACTAATTACGACTTCCTGATTAAGACTTCCCGACAATTACTTCCTGATTAAGACTGCTCGATTATGTCTTCCTAAGATTTGATGTCTATCACTTCTCGACATTACCTACAGATGATGAGTTGGTGACTTTACATGCTATGATCATGAATTCGAGACAATGACATCCCGACTACGATGTCCTGATCAAGACTTACAATGACTTACCTTGGCTAAGACTTGATGTCTATCACTTCTTGACATTACCTACAGATGATAGCTTATTGACTTTACATGCTATGACTATGAATTCGAGACGATGACTTCCCGACTACGATGTCCTGATCAAGACTTACAATGACTTATCTTGACTAATATTTGATGTCTATCACTTCTTGACATTACCTACAGATGATGACTTATTGACTTTACATGCTATGACTATGAATTCGAGACGATGACTTCCCGACTACGATGTCCTGATCAAGACTTACAATGACTTACCTTGACTAAGATTTGATGTATATCCCTTCTTCACTTACAGCATACAAACTACGAGCTCCTGACTTTTGACTGATTGATTGGGTGGTGTGAGATTTTTGCTCGCTTACTGGCTGTTTTATCTCATTTTACTGACTTTTAAAATGCTGTGACTTTCCGACTGATGACTTGAGGCTTGGTGAGTTAAACATAAAAGTAATGCAGGAAATATACCTACTGGGGAACCCGCCTGCTTTATAAAAAAATAGGGGTAATGCGTTCATGAACTATACCTCCTGGGTGAACGTGGAAATTAGTTCAATGAAAATAGTCTATCAAGTAGCACAACATATTTATCTAATGCATTTTATATAATATATATTTAAGTAATTTTTTTTCAAATAGTTGTTTATGAAAGAAACATAAATTGTATGCAACTTTTGAGCTTAAAATTTAAAAAAAAGATGTTTAAATGGAACATATTTTTTTTTCCTTACTTTTATTTCAAAAAAAAAAAAAAAAAAAAAAAAAAAAAAAATTTTTTTTTTTTTTTTTTTTTAAACGTTGGCTTTTTATTATGAAAAAAATTTCTTTTAAGGACCATATATAAGAGATTCCATTTAATATTAATCAAAGTGCAACTGACGTAAAAATTAATGTTTCAATGAAAAAAATTTTGAGTATAAGTGTTTTATCGTCACAAAATGTAGAAAGCGTGGGTGGGAAAGAATGCAGTAAAATGAGATATTCCACTAGATACATAGCACGTAAATATTTTGAGACCACTTCCATCAGCAAACTGGTACATATGAGACGTAGATCAGAATGGATTTGGTCATTGATTAAACCGCATTTGGTCCATTCTGACATGAAGAGTTTTGAAGCAATGGGGGAGAAATATCAAAAATCAAATTATGGGATGGTCCGATCTGCCGGCCAATGCCTCATATATAATCTATATATATATATAAACGAATCTATGTCAGTGTGTCTGTCTGTTTGTCCTTTATGCATTACTTCACCATTCATCCGATCGCCATGAAATTTTGGGAAATTGTTGAGTACACACTTGCGAAGGTTTCTGGCATAAAAATTTGGGGTGGAAGAGGAATCAAACGTTTCAAATGAGGGAAATTCGAATGTCCCACTTCCAATATAGTCACAACAATGAAAACTGGTACTAATATATATATAAAAAAAAAAGACAAACTTTGAAAAAGTAAGCTATCCGATGTCGATTAACCAATTTTAAGGGGTTGAAAAGAGGTCAAACGTTCCAAATTAGGGATATTCCAATGTCCCACTTATAATGTAGACACAGCTCTCATATTCGGTAAAAATGTCAACAAGAGCAAGCACAGAAAAGTAAACTATTCCAATATCGATATACTAATTTTAAAGGGTCGAAAATGGGTCACATTGTTCCAAAAAGGAATATTTCAATTTTCTACTTCCAGTGCAGTCATAACTATGAAAATTGGTACAACAACCAACAAGGGCAAGCATAGAAAAAGTAAATTATTCCGATGTCTATTAATCAGTTTAAAGGGGTCGAAACTGGGTCAAACGTTCCAAACGTGGAATATTCAAATGTCCAACTTTGAATATAGCCACAACTGATATTATGAAAAAAAAAGTCAATAAGGGCAGAATAGAAAAATTAATCTATTGTGATCAAAATTAACTAATAGTAAACGGGACCAAAACCCAAGATGTGGAATGCATGAATGCCTTTTGATTGTTAAAATGCACATGGTAAAATTCCGTAGCGAAGCACGGGTATTCAGCTAGTATACTATAAACATATATTTACTGTGGTTGACGCAATTAAAAAAAATTCTATGGATCTATCCAAAAAAGATAAGATTTTTCCAGACAAAACATTTCAGGCAGAAAAATTGTATGCTACATTAATCTTCGTCACAAAGCTTTCTATTGAAAATCCGACTTAAATGCTTCAAATTAAGCGCATTATCAACAGCACTACACCATTATACCTTAGGCGAGTATTGGTGTAATTTTCCTTTTTTATATTATAAACATTCATTTAGAAAAAATGACCAGTTTGGCGATAATTATTATATGCGCCTTTTTTACATTATTATTTGTGATAAGAAAAGGAGTGCAACAGAGAATAAACAGTCTTTTATGGGAGATGCTCAAGAAAGAGAACTCTGAGTGAAAGACATTCGTATTTAAACTTTTTACGCCCTTATAGCATTTTCACTGGAATTTCGGAGAGAGAGATTTTTAGAACACTTTAAGAGGCATTTACCAAAGCCATTTTGATTAAACTCGATTGAGCCGTTTTTTAGCAATTACTAAAAAACATGATTTTTTTTCAATGGCATCTACCTTATGCGCATACTCAATTTGATAAAAAACTTAATGGTCGTCCTCAAATTGACTTACGATGTTCATATTTGGCGTGTGGTGCACCACTAACCCGTATACCAAATTTGAACATCGTAGGTTAATTTGTTAAGGTTTTATGCTGACATTTTTTTACAGACAGAAATTTTTTCTAGATCCCATTTTTAAAGTCAGGATGTCACAAAACGTGAAGAGAAATACAAACAAATTCGAAAAACTTTTTTTGGCAGAAAAAAATGCAGTAGCTCCTCGATATTTCGCGCTTGTCGGAGGACAAGCAAAATGCGAGTGATATCCGATTGTGCGATATATCGAGCGATATGAAAAATGTAAAAATTTAATTTATGAAATATTCATTTTATAAAGTAGCTTAGGAGCAAACGTACGCACAAAAAAAAAAAATGAATCTTTCAAATAATAAAGACAGAGAAAGTCTTTTAATTTAATATCCAAAGCACACCGTTAATTAACGTTTTACATCTAAATCAATAATTTTATATCCAAAACATACTTTAATTTACTGTACTTACCTTTTACTACTATATTCATACTTTTCTATTCATAAAGTAAAGATACGTTTTTTTAAATTTATACGAAAAATTAAATAATCAAATTTCTTAGCCAAAAAGCTGCCTAAATAATAATGATAATAATGATAATAATAATGATAATGATAATGATAATAATGATAATGATAATAATGATAATGATAATAATGATAATAATGATGATGATAATAATGATAATGATGATGATAATAATGATAATGATAATAATGATAATGATAATAATAATAATAATGATGATAATAATAATAATGATGATGATAATAATAATGATGATAATAATAATAATGATGATGATAATAATAATGATGATGATAATAATAATGATGATAATAATGATAATAATGATGATGATAATAATGATAATGATAATAATAATAATGATGATGATGATGATGATAATAATGATAATGATAATAATAATGATGATAATAATGATAATGATGATAATAATAATAATAATGATGATGATAATAATGATAATGATGATGATGATGATGGTGATAATGATAATAATAATAACCCATCGTTGTTGTTTGTGGCCCGCTGAACACATCAGTTTTAGGAAAGAAAAAGAATAAAAATGGGAAATCAGAAAAAAATGGGAGATATATCAAAAGCATGATTCATATACGAATGCGCCATATATTGAGGCGCAATATAATGAGGGGTTACTGTAGTACTAAGGTTTTTGTTTTATTTTGGTACACACACATCCCTTTTTTTATTTTTTTAAATCCCCATCTTTTTGTGTATTTTATCAGAGCACAGATGCAACATAAACGGTTGACGAAAACCACTGGTTGTTCCCAGTATTTAATTGCATTTCTTTACAGCTTCTTAGGTCTTCATTATGGATATAATCAGAGGATTTGTCCCATTCGGACTCTTGAACGTTTTCTCGTGTTTTACTCACCTCAGGCTTATTAATCGTTGGTTCAATTTCACCGTAAATATATTTGCGTTACATTTTAAAAGACCGGGAAGTAATTCCTTCGGAAAACAGATGTAAACTTTGATTTTGACATTTCCGAAGTAAAAAGTATTTTCCCTTTTCCAATGCTTATCTATGTCAATATGTTCAAAAAATTATTAAAAAAAAAATTATCGATTAATTAATTTATGTCATCATATATGACCGACGAAAAATTGATTAGCATCTAATAAAATGGATCTGCATCCCCCTGCAAATAATCATCCATGGTCCGATGATTTGCAATTTAAAAAATAAAAAGTCAAATTGAAGTAATTAGTTACATCATCGGTGACGTAATACTTATCCCCAACTTGGATTACTTTTGAAAGATGAATGAATTTGGTGGCAGATATCTGAGATCGTCTGCACATTTTCTTATGGAAAATTAAAGAGTGGTGGGTAGCCAATTAAAAAAAAGTTGGTTGGTTGGTTTGTACGCTCAACGACTTATTTTTATGCACAATGAAGGCTAATAAAGCCGGAACCTACTGCTTAACGTAGATTCCGAACATCAACGTACATCCATGCCTTATCCGGGATTTGGATCCGGCACCTGCTTGACCAGAGAGCTAACCCCACAGCCATCAGATGGACAATAAAAAAAGAGTGCTTATTTTTAGCAATATTGACATATTTGTCATTTTTTCTCTCCACAGCCCTATATATTCAACATTTCTCTACGTTCTATAAAAAAATTCATAATAATGTTCAATATGGTACCTAAACATGTAATCATCTCTCAATATATTATGCGAAGTCACTATTTCAACATCTAAAAAATTTTAGGGGTTTAAAATTATAATAAAAAAAAATAGGTAATACCGTAGAAAATTTAAAAAGATACTTTTTTTTTTAGATATATTTTTGTTTGTAGAATAAAAATTGAGTATTTACCTACTTGTTCTGGTCTAAATTTTCTCACATTTAATTTTAGTTAATTAAATATTGATTAAAATAAGCGATACAAAATGTATTTACTTAAATAATTTCATTACTTAATTTAATCAAAATATATTTGAAAGAATTGTAAGGGAATTATTAGGTATAAAAGAAGCGATTTCTTATAAAGAATTGGAAAATTTTACAACAAGGGCCTAAGTGACATTCTCACGACCTAATTTAATATTTACCATAACAGAAATGCGTTTAGTAGTACAATAAAAAAGTATGGTTAAATGATCTTTTTGCACAGTATAATAATTCTGAAAGTTTCCTACAATATTTATAAACGTTTCAATATGTTTCTTTTATACCTTTTCAGTTACAAAGTCTTTCGAAAGACAACCTCCTGTAGCTTCTTTATGTTATTTTAAATAAGAATATGCATATATGTTTCTTAAGATAAACTCCATTACCTTTGAATAAATTACTGAACTGAAAAAATGCATAGTTTTATGAAACGCATATCTTTAAAATGCATAGTTTCATTTAATTAAAGAAAGATCTTGGGCTGTTTGAAGATTGAAAAAAAAGAGTTTAGAAACTAGGGGAATGGAGCATCGCATAACTTTCAATAACACTTCATACTGGTCACTTCATTTAAATTTGCTATGGATTGGCATTTTTTTTTTTCTGTCTCATGTAGTCCGAGAGGCGACTGCGATTTTTGGACCCCATCGAACATCATTCTGAATTTTTTATAGAAATTGGAGAAAAGTGAGTAGATTACGAATCCACTGGTCTGCCGTGGCAAAAATGGCCGAAACTGATCAAAAATCGACTTGGAATGAGTTGAACTAAAATCCGATTGCCAAATATGTCAGAACTTGCCAAAAATAGAACAAACTTATTCGTCTGGCAACCCACTTCATTTTGATTTTCAATGAGGAAAAAGCGCAAACGATTTCTGATCTTTGGCTCGGAAAACTTATATCTTTTAAAAGTAAGCCAAATTGGAGACATCATTTACATCATAAGTGACGTAATATTTTTTGCCAACTTGGCTCCCTTTTAATAGATGCAAGTAGACCGTCGCCAGATATCTGAATCGTCTGCAACCTTCTTAATTGAAAATTAAAGAGTGAGGGTTACCAAATTAAAAAAAAATGCTCATTATTTGGCAAGTTATGGCTGATTTGGCAATTGGATTTAGTTCAAATTATTAAAAGTCGATTTTTGACCAGTTTCGGCCATTTTTGCCACGGCAGACCAGTGGATTCGTAATCTACTTACTTTTCTCTAATTTCTATAAAAAAATCACAATGGGGTCCAAAAATTGCAGTCGCATCTTAGTCTAATGTTTTTATTGTTTAACCCTTTGCACTCCAGTCCTTTTTCCTCGCGGAGGAATCAGCAACTCGATACATTTTAGGTTCGGCTGGTGTTTATGGATTTGCTTCATAGAAACTAAACACAGTCATTGGCCTTGCATCGAATTTCCGCATCACACCTAATGGTCCTCTCGTGGTTTGGCATCCAATCGTGTGGCACCTGAGAGGCGCCACTAGAGTGCAAAGGGTTAAAAAAAAATGCGATATTTTTGGTAATAATTGAGACGTTAAGCACCAGAACGGACTACCTCTTAATTTGATTTTGGCATTTTTCACCCCACGTTTTCAAAATCATTCATGCCAGAACTACACAACGTGGTTTATACCACATTGGATAAAAACAACATTGGATACGTTCTGGTATGAATGGTTTTGAAAAATCCTGGTACAAACAACAACAAAAAAATCAAATTGTTGGATACTCCGTTCTTGCGCTCAATGCTTCAATTGTTACATTGATAAAAAAAATCGGTGAAATTAGTGATATGTTGTTCGATAAATCTTACATTATCCTTCCTTAGTGAAATAGAGGATAAACAGTCATAGTTGGGCTGTGTTCAAGGAAAGAGGACTCTGTGTTAAAGACATTCGTTTTTCAAATTTCTTACGCTGTTATCGAATTTGCATGGAAATTTCGGAGATGGGCAAGTTTAGAACATCTCAAAAGACATTACCAAGGCATTAAAATTAAAAGGCATGTGCATAAGGTAACTGCAATGGGAAAATGTATGTTATTCAGCAGTTGCCAAGAAACGACTCTAACGATTTTGATCAAAATCGTTAGAGTCGTTTCTTGGCAACTGCTGAATAGCATACATTTTCCCATTTCAGTTACCTTATGCACATGCGTAATTTTGACGAAAACCTTATTGACAGATCTCATGGCCATCACTTACCCGTTTACACAAGTTTTGAACTTCGTTTGACGTTCGAGAATTATCCTGACCACTGACAAACACACAATTTTTTTCCCCTTCTTATTTGAACTTGGCAAGTTTCAAAACGTGTTAAAATTTTTTAAAAAAATCATTTTTTTTGTGTGTGTAACAGAATGAAATACTTTCATTAGCCTACGTTAACGTATGGGTAATTGAAAGTAATAAAATTTTGAGAAGTAGAAAGAAGATAAAGTAGCTAATTGGTGATGATATTTACTTAAACTAAACTAATATTAAATAAAACTTATTGGAATAGAAATATGATTTCATTGTTATTCTATTCAAAATTATTTGTATACATAAATGCATTGTACGCAAATGCGTTGTACGCAAATGTATTGTACTCAAATGATTTGTACGCAAATGCCTTCTCTTATTTTCTGAGAGTAATCATTACACAGGTGATTCACACACAGTCAATAGAGTCAGTGACACTTATAAATAATATATAATATATATTATTTATAAGTGCACAATTATAAATAATATATATTCTCTACAATTGCTTGGTGATATGAAATTTCTCTTTTTCTTTATTCTCTCATCAATTAGGAAGTTATCTTTCTGTTGAATTACGCATTTTTAAGAATTTAATATTGCTTTTCACATCATCAAAGTACTTCCATTATACTAATGATTTCAACACTTCTCCTTTTAGTAACTACCACTAACCTACTACATTATGTAACTCACTTTCATTAGAGTCATAAATACAACATTTTCGGCGTTTATAACATTCATTGTAAAGAAACTCCGTTTTCCGTTAAAAACTATTTTCTCCAAATAAACTTCATTACTTCTGTATCGTCTTTTAAGGTTTACGTCTCCATAATGGATAGCTTCTTTAGTTACATATAGTTACACTTAATTTAACTTAAGGAGACTTGGTAGCCTTAAAGCTATTTTTTTTTTTTTTTAATTTGAGCTTTTAAAATTATGATTTTTAAAATTGTAATTATAATTATTAAATTCTATTCTTTAAAATCATAGTTATAAAATGCTATTTTCTTTTTCATTTTTCAATTTTTTTTTTCTTCAAAAAAAAAAATGTTCCTAGTAACATACTCAAAATTTTTTGGCATCAGATTCTGAATAAGTAAGATAGTTTTGGAAAAAAACAATAAATAATGTACCGATAGGTAAAAAAAATCGTAAGAAAAGGATATTTTTCAACATTTAAATTTGTAAAAGAAAAGTTTATATTTTATACAAAAACCCATGCCTATTTTTGTCAAATAGATCTTTAGAATGACACAAACAAATTTCAAGTCATTTCATTTATATTTGCTGAAGTTTTAGCACTTTGAGTAAGGTGGGAATTCTAAAAAACACGATCTGCGAAAAATACATTCGAAATATCAATTGAGCTACTGCAGCTACACTAAATTCTACATAAAAATATAATTATTATTCAATAGCAGTTATCGGATCAGCCCAAAACTTTGCCTCAATAAGGAAATGGTTTTAAAGATTATAAACACGCAAAAAGTAGAAAATCGATATTTTTATTATTTTTTATGAAAATTAGGAGTACCAAGACCCCTTAAGTAATGATCATATAGTTACTCTTATTTTAACTTAGATAATAACAATTATTTATGTAAAAAGCATAAAAAGTTAGGAATCTTGCTGAATAATAACCATTAATTCGTCTTCCAATTAATTACCTCCATATGATATTCCCTCTTTCATATAGTTTAGGAGATAATTATATCTGTATGAAAGCGTTATATAACTCAAATATATAATCTTAAGGACTCAGACAAAAGTATTTCTTAAATTATCGGGTCCAAAATATTCTCGAAAGAACTATTAATTCACGGTGCACAATAAGGATTTCTGCACAATCTTATTTGGATTTTAAGGATCACAGGAGCATACAGAAATTTTAAATCTTAGGACACAAAATTGTTCCTATAATATTGACAAAAATACAAAATCTCAACCAGAAGTGGATAATACCATAACATTTAACCCGTCAATAAGTAAAACTTCTCACAATAATTTTAATGCTTTATTACCAATAATTTTAATATTTCATTACTTTTGTATAGATCCTCAATATGGACATTTAGACTCATAAAAAAGAAATGTACTATGACAAATTTGCAAATTTTAAATATAAGGATCTATTACTACCAATACTACTACTACTATTACTACTACAACTTATTAATAATAATAATACTTTGTTGTAATAATAATAATACTTTGTTGTAATAATAATAATAATAATAATAATACTTTGTTGTAATAATAATAATAATAATAATAATACTTTGTTGTAATAATAATAATACTTTGTTGTAATAATAATAATACTTTGTTGTAATAATAATAATACTTTGTTGTAATAATAATAATACTTTGTTGTAATAATAGTAATAATAATACTTTGTTGTAATAATAATAATAATAATAATAATACTTTGTTGTAATAATAATAACAATAATAATACTTTGTTGTAATAATAATAATAATACTTTGTTGTAATAATAATAATAATACTTTGTTGTAATAATAATAACAATAATAATACTTTGTTGTAATAATAATAATAATACTTTGTTGTAATAATAATAACAATAATAATACTTTGTTGTAATAATAATAATAATAATAATAATAATAATAATAATACTTTGTTGTAATAATAATAATAATACTTTGTTGTAATAATAATAATAATGCTTTGTTGTAATAATAATAATAATACTTTGTTGTAATAATAATAATAATGCTTTGTTGTAATAATAATAATAATGCTTTGTTGTAATAATAATAATAATGCTTTGTAATAATAATAATAATAATAATAATATTGATTTATAATATTAATAATTGTGATGTTAATTAGATTAATAATTGTAATACTAACACTAACAATAATAATAGTAATAATAATAATGATGAAGATTAAAATAATAAAAGTAATAGAATAATAAAAATAGCTATAATAGAAGTATTAATAATAATAACAACAACAGCAATAATAATAATAACCTCCAAATAAGCTTTAGTAAGAGCTTAGAAGTAAATAAAAAAATAATTTTATTTTCTGGAAACTGTCAGAAACAGGTATTCTTAGCAAATAATCGGAAGTAATTGAGAACAGCGATGATTGTCCACAAGTTATGATACTTGTGTTACTAATCTTGCTACTAATAATACTAATCTTGCAGTTTAAGGAATCAGTGGCGGTTTCTCGGAAGCCAAAATTTCAATATCACTAGCCTATATTAATACTATTCAATACATTGATATTACTATTCAAATTGAATATCGGTCCCAGGTCTGTTACAAATCACGTATACTTATATTTGTACAACATGTTATTACAATTCTAATTTGTAGACGCATATCATAATCGTGGACGAAACATCTTGTCGAAATATTGATATATATTCAGTTCAAAACATGATTATACATATTGTGGAAGGTAATGAAACTCCACATCGCCTCTATTTAAAGACAGTTTTATGATTGGAAATTAGCTAAGGTTATAAATAGACTGCATTAATGAATTTGCATTTTCTTAATGGACAATTCCCGCATTTTTTAAAAACGAGTGAAATTAGTTTATGAAGAATTTCTTTCCGATTCCAAATATTCAAACAAAAGTTCTTTTAAAAAAAATAATTATTTAATTATTAAGAAAAGAAAATGCCCCAAAATCGAGTCAAAACCGGTCCGATCAAAACACTCCCGTTAAAGCTGTGATGTCATGACATCCTTCAGTTCTCTAGGGTTATCGTGAGGCTTCTGCTAAATAGTTGGCGTTGGTTTGATTGACAGTTGCCATGTCCCGTACAGGTTGCCAAGATTTGCGAGAAACTTGCAAAGTGGTTTCTGGAGGCTGCGTTTCAAGCTAAGTTGTTTCAGATCAAATGACGTCACATTCAATTCGAGCCGAATGAATTGTTTTCTCGCCAAAGTCTAACAGGTGAACTTAGGATGCAAATGAACAAAACAAAACAAAACAAAAAAAAGTGCAGTGTGCAGAAATTTTTGCTTTTATAGCTTTTTTGAAACATTTAGAATTGAATAAAAAAATAAATAAAAAAAAATGCGGGAATCGTCTATTGCAATGTTTATTAGAAAAGTGAGTTGCTGATATTAGCTTTCTACATTTCACTAAAGTAGAGAAGCTTATACAAAAGATTTGTTCATCCGAGTTTAAAACTATAAATTCTACAAATGCATGTAATAGGTCAAATGAAAAGAAACCCTGAGATGATTTACCATATTAAATATTCCCCAAAAGTTATGATTGGAATTACCGGAAATAGAAACTAGAAATAATTTCCTGGTGAGTAGTTCACATCTTGGCGGAAAATAGAGATATCAGATTGGTAATTAGATATTCGGTGACTATAGTTTCATCATCAATATTGTCACCAAACTCTTCAACTTGAGATCACCTGATGGCTGCGTGGTTTGTGCTCTAGCTTCGCTTGCCAAAGGTGCCGGGTTCGAATCCCGGTACAAGCAAAGATGTTCATTGTGGATCGTAATCCAAGTTAAGCTGTGGGTCTGATTAGTTGTTATTGTGCACAAGTGAGCGTAAAAAACCAACAAATCTCAATTTGATGAAACTCTTTGATACTTTTCCGTAAGCCGGGTAAAAGTTGAAGCAGTTGTCGCCAAGCCTAAATGTTTACAACATTGATGATGTGTCAATATATCGCCAAGCTTAAACGTTTACAACATTGATGACGCGTCAATATATCGCCAAGTTTAAACATTTACAACATTGATGACGCGTCAATATATCGCCAAGCTTCAACGTTTACAACATTGATGACGCGTCAATATATCGCCATGCTTAAACTTTTACAACATTGATGAAGCGTAAATATATATTACCAAGCTTAAACGTTTGCAACATTGATGACGCGTCAATATATCGCCATGCTTAAACTTTTACAACATTGATGACGCGTAAATATATATTACTAAGCTTAAACGTTTACAGCATTGATGACGCGTCAATATATCGCCATGCTTAAACTTTTACAACATTGATGACGCGTAAATATATATTACCAAGCTTAAACGTTTACAACATTGATGACGCGTCAATATATCGCCATGCTTAAACTTTTACAACATTGATGACGCGTAAATATATATTACCAAGCTTAAACGTTTACAGCATTGATGACGCGTCAATATATCGCCATGCTTAAACTTTTACAACATTGATGACGCGTAAATATATATTACCAAGCTTAAACGTTTACAACATTGATGACGCGTCAATATATCGCCATGCTTAAACTTTTACAACATTGATGACGCGTAAATATATATTACCAAGCTTAAACGTTTGCAACATTGATGACGCGTCAATATATCGCCAAGCTTAAACGTTTAAGGTTAGTTAGAAGGCTGCTATAGGGTCATTCCATGTCAAATCAACTCAGCTCCCAACCCGACCCCTTTAGAATTTCATAAAATTTGGTTCACTTATTAGATTCATAGAGAAAAGAAAAAATGCCAAATATTAGGTTTCAATCTCGTTTGGTTTCCGAAATATAGAGTTTCAAAAATGGACCAAAAGGGCAAAATTTCGTATTTCTTGCTTTACATATTTGGGTATAATTTTTTCCCTAATTATCCTAAAATATTGATTTTGGTGTCAAAAGAAAGAAAAAGATTTGATCTTTCTAATGATGTATTATTTATGTGCATTTTTTTAAAATTTTTATTTTAAGGTCACACAATTTGACCTTTGACCTTGAATATCTCAAAAAAGGGTATTTTTATTTTTTTCAAAAAAATATATATTATTCTTACATAAATTCTCTACACAAATATATTAGTCTCATTTTGGGACCGCAATGGGATGCCAAGTTATAAATTTCAATCGTAACTGTAGTGGCACTCTTATCCTACAGAAACTGTTTATATGCAAATAGCTTTTCCTTTTAAAATCTCTTTATATACATGTAATGCAAATAAAACTTTAGCCTTAATTGTTAGCTAAAAATTATAATTATTTATCTTCGATTTGTTATAACTTTTTAACTTTAAGAGCAAAAACTAATTGCTTACTTATACATTGAAAAAATTGCATTTTTCGGCATTGCATTAAGTATGCAAACATCGTTTGCTGTAAAATTAAAAAACATGGCATAGATAATTGGTAATATTTAGCTTTTGAGATCATTATTTAAAAGGAATGCTGTATGCAATCAGAATCATTTGTTCATACAAATTATTTGGAAAAAATCATATTTCGAAATTAGAAGACAGAAATACTTACAATTTTTCTATTGATACATTATCTTTAAACTATTGTTGAAACCAATTTATCAGATGCATAAGTAGCTTCCTAACATATGTAACTTCTATTAATTATTGTGACTCTTTTTCACTTGATTCAT
Organism: Linyphia triangularis; assembly: GCA_963978545.1. NCBI lineage: Eukaryota > Metazoa > Arthropoda > Arachnida > Araneae > Linyphiidae > Linyphia > Linyphia triangularis. The sequence continues at coordinate 88,031,738 of OZ021728.1, forward strand.
TGCATATGTAACTATTGATTTTATAATTTCTTTTTTTTGTTTGACTTTTTTTTCGACCATGGAATTAGAATACATTTTGCACAGAAGTTGGTTGATAGAAATGGGTCTGAATGCATGAAATTTTTGAGTACCTGGAATAGTTTGGGCTGTTAAGAATCGTTTCTGAAGGAAGATTTTTTTCTCTTTCATACTGTAAGGAAGTTACATATGCAAACTGCATTCCTTTACAATATTGGCAGTTGCCCATTCAAATAACTGTCGAAAAGTCATTATCTGATCTTTATATGGGCGCTGCAAACTGGCACGAGCGGCTAGCCTTTTTATGGTACCTCCATTGCCATCTGAAACTCCTTTACCATGGGCAGTGGCAAAAAAATTCCATTCTGCTTGAATTCCAAAATCTTTTTAATGGAAACACAGGTTTATACTTTTTTTTCTTTCGATTTTTGTAGTGAGAAGCTGCACCATCAGAAAAGTACAAAAGTTTGTTAGGTTTCAAATTGAATTTTTTTCCGTTGAATTCGATCAAATGCCTATGGAATAAGTGAACTGCTGTTGCGTCATGGTCGAGACAGTTAGAAACTACTACGAAGTTTAAGTTGTCTACGACTTGGTCAGTGTCTCTTCAATAATAAACCACAAATGGATGTATAGTTGCTTGCGAATTATTCCAGTGGAATCCTTGAACTGCATCTTGAAGAATAAAGGAGTAATTTTCAGAAAAATCACAAACAACTACATATTCACCTGATTTCATATTTTGTTTACAAGCACTAAAAAAAAGGCGATTGTTCCTTAGCAATGAATGAATGCCGTATAAGTTTGGTAAGTTTATCCAGAAACGTATCAATAAAGTCATCACAAGGGCTCGACAGACAAAGTTTCAAGGGTAGATCTGTCAACATTAATCCACTGCTTGTACGTAATTCTTGTAATCTCATTTTCATCAAAATGGTCTTCAATGCACCTCTTAAATTCTTCGTACTTTGGGCAATTGCTGCACTCTCCCAAGTAACATATTGTTTGGGGAGGATTACAAACAATTTTTGATTTACAGGTTTTAAAGGAATCTAACGGAGTTTCAATTTCTTTACTTAATTCTTTCAAATGAGATCCGATTAGCATTAATTTACCATTTTCATGGATGTGACAAACACATGTGTTTCGCTTGCTCCTACCGAAACACAGTTTTTTGGTCGCATCTCAGCAAACTTAGAAAATCCAATTTTATAATGTGGAAACTCATCCTTGAACTGTTTAAACGCTTCTTTGAGATTACACAACACCAGCCTTTTCTGTACATGTTTCCTTATCCCATCAATTTTCATTGATACGAAGTCTTTTTTTAACTGGCATAATCCTACTTATATGATCACTATTATGAAAGGATTTTATACATTTTGCTGTTTCATGACGTAACATCTTCCCTGGTCTGGGATTAGGGGATGCAAAAATTCCTTTTTCTTTACAACAAGTAGTTTGTAACAAGTAGTTTTGCTTTTTTTACCAAGTAGTTGGATGGTCCAAATTCTTTTTCTACTTTTTTGATTGACCAGTTCTTCTTTAAAACTGTTAGTATTTGTAAACTTTTATCCTTGGTGCTATGGAATTTTTCCTTCAATTGATTTATAATATCCAATTCAGCCGAGTTGGAAGACAAGTCACCCTATACACAATTTTCATTACTTTATTTTTCAAAGCGGTGCTTATTTTATTGAATTTAATTGTTGAATACTTCGCTTCGGAAAGCCTTTTCTTTTTTATTGGAGTTTCTTTAATAGTTTCTAAAGTAAGATTTAAGTTTGATACACCTGCTTCTATTTCAAAAGGACTTTGAGGATGACGATTATTGCGTGAAATTAAGGACAAAAGTTTACATTTGAATTTAAATTTTGGCATCCCATTGCGGTCCCATTATGAAACTAACGTATTTGTGTTGAGAATTAATGTAAGAATAACATATATTTTTGTGAAAAAAATAAAAATACCCTTTTTTGAGATATTCAAGGTCAAAGGTCAAATCGTTTGACCTTAAAATGAAAATTTAGAAAAATATAAATAAATAATACATCATTAGAAAGATCAAATCTTTATCTTTTTTTTGACATCAAAATCAATGTTTTATGATAATTAGGGACAAAATTATAACTAGATATATAAAGCAAGAATTGCGAAATTTTGACCTTTTGGCCCATTTTTGAAGCTCCGTATTTCAGAAACCAAACGATATTCAAACCTAATATTGGCCATTTTTTCTTTTCTCTATAAACCCAACAAGTGAGCAAAATTTTATTAAATTCTGAAGGGGTCGGGTTGAAAATGTCACTTTTTTGTGTTGATTTGACATGGAATGACCCTATAGCATTCCTATAACGGTTTGTTACGAAAATAATAAATGATTTGAAAGTTGTTAATATGGATGAGATATCGTTTGGCGGTTTATTATCTGGTACCCAGATAACGGAAGAGCACCCTTTTTTTTTTATTATTTATTTATTAATATCTCTTAAGGAGGGTCGGAAGGCAATTTTTTTTTCTCGATATCCATTTTGAGTTTTTTAGCACATCATAATATTTTAAATGTTATCTACAAAATGGTTTAACTTGGTGGGCAATGCGCTCACCCGAAGTATTTTTTTAAAAATATTTTTCGAAAAAATAACATCACTGAAAAAAATTCCAAACCTTGTTTTTTTGGAAAATTTTATAAAAAAATTTCAAAACATCGAAAATCGTAAACAAAATTTTATTTTTACAAAAGCATATGTCGGTCTATGTAAAAGTTTTTTAATATTGCCTGTACAAAATTTTAAACCAATGCTATGAGTAGTTTCTGAGAAAAAGGTACATAAAAAAAGGCCTTTTTAACATGGACTAAATAGAGCATTCCGACCCCCACTTAATTGTCAATTTTTTTTATCATTTTTTATTTTATCAGTTTTTATCATTATTGTTATCTATCAAAAATAGAAGGTGTGAGGTTTGATGCATCATTATACAAACGTAAATACAAGCGGTTTTTTAGTGACAATGTGACTGTCACCATTAACCTTGTTTTTTTTATATATATATTTATGAATTTTTGCATATTTGTAAATATTTCGTAGTGTTAATTTTGTAAATAGGAAAATCTATGTACATTTTGCATAAGGCAGTGCAATAGTTCGTCTTTAGTTTAGTTTGCTTCCCCGCAATGTGTGTCTTAATGCTTGATAACGAGTTTTACAGAGGTAACGCTGGGAAGCGAGTTTTACAAGGAGCAGGGCATTTAACATTATGGTAATGGCAATCTCGCGAAATTGGCGAGATAGAGCCAAGTTGGTGACGGTTTTGGGAACTAATTTTTGTCGCCAAACTTGGTGATCATTTGGAGACATTTTCGGTCCCCATGTACATGTATAGGACTTTTCGACTACGATCTGGAAAGTTCTCTAAATATCTACCTCTAGAAGTTTCAAGAACGTTCGCCTCCCCTATATAAGACCGGCCAAGTGAGCGAGGAGTTAGGAGTTGACTGAAGTTAGTCAGTGAGTTGACTGGAATTACCGAATTGAGATACTGAGTCTCAGTGAGCATTCAGAGTAGTTCTAAAGCGATTGTCTTTTGCGGCGATTTAGCAGTTGTGTGTCAAGTTTAACTGCTGTTTTGTGCTCTATTGTTGTGAAAAGAGCTGTATTGAATCTACTAGAACGAGAAGTTCTGGAGTTGTAAGGGAATCTGTGAAGAGTTATATTGGAAAAAATTTCTGCAAGTGTTGATCTGCTTTGGCTTCAAATCTTTCGAACCCATCCACACAACAAATATATATATATATATATATATATATATATATATATATATATATATATATATATATATATATATATATATATATATAATTCTGTTAGTAATGGTCCTTGAAATATACATACATTTATTAAATAAAAATTATTAATTTTAGCCTTAATATCGTGTGCTTTGTCTATAATAAACAAAAAATGTATTTTAATTATATTTTTTAATCTCTTAAATATCATTTCTTTATTCTTAGTTTACATTGGCGACATTTTATAAACGATTACAAAGAGGTCTATTATGCAAAACCTAAAAGGTAGAATTAAGAAATAAAAATTACATAAAAGATTTTGTTAAATATTTTTAGTATAAAGTGAATAATTTCGGAAATTTACAAAAGAGTATTTAATCGGATTACTTTCCTGAAAGCTTTTCAATTTTTGATCGCAACAAAATGAAAGATCTCTTAAAAAGTTCTCATCTCCCAAGTTCTTTTCCTCTTTAGAAAAGGATTTATTTTGCGTTATTTTTTTTATCGGATAGTAATATCATAGCTTTTTATTATACGATATCGGATTATTGAATTACGTGTTTAAACGACCACTTCTTAATACTTTCTCTAAGAATCTATTAAATGCTACTAAAAAAATGCCTATTTTTAACGTATTACAATTGTACCAGCTTTGCACGGAATTTTGATTATTGTAGAGGTTTTCCAGATATATTTAAATCAACGTATTTCTTTTTTGCTATTAACTGGATGATGAAGTTTTTAGTATCTTGTTCCACAGTAATGAATTATTTTTGTTTTACGGAGTAACTTCAAGTCATGACAGTGGGAAAAAAAATAGGTACCTTATCGGACGTCATTCTGAATTTCTTATTGAATGTAGAGTAATATTAGTAGATCATACTCCACTGGTCTGCCGGAACAAAAATGGCCGAAACTATATTCAAAAATAGACTTTGAATGAGTTGAACTAAATCAGATTGTCAAATATTGTATTGATGTATCGATGTTTTATAAAAATAAAAAAATAAAAAAAAAAACTATATAATGGGGTTGAACTTAAGGTCCAGGGTAAACTTTACATCGTTCCTAAGAATTTTATTTCTTTAGTATTTTTTTTTTTTTTGTATTTTTTATAATTTTTAAAATGTAAAGATTATTTTTTTAAACACCTGCTCTGATGACCTTGTTCCTGGACTACAAGTCTGCATCGCACTTTTCATGTTAAAAGAAAAAGTTCGAGGAGTATTTCTTGTCATTCTTCTTTCACTACTTTCCTGAATACAATAGTCGTGGTTGGTTTAGGCTTAAAAATAATCTTTAACAAAACAGAGGCAAAAAAATTTATGGGGACAGCTTCAGGGACCTTCTCAAAAGTACTTTGAATATGTATGTATGTATAACATGTATCAATTTTCAGTTTAACAAGGAATGCAGTAGTATTTTTCGAAGTATGACTGGTGATGTTGTCTGGGCAGTTTCATTCTTTTAAAAATCTTAGAATATGAAACTGTCTTTGCATTCTCAGAACCAAGATTGGACATCTTTGTCTCCACGTTTACGATTATGAATAAACATTTATTTGCAGTCGTCATTTTTGGAAACACATGCTTCTTCAATGATAGCAATTTTTTTATGAATTTTTCTCAGAGAACATAATGACTAATTTTTTTACTAAATAAAAACTATAAATTTATTCTTCCTACGAAGACTCTCGAAACTTCTCCAAACAACAGAACAATTTCTATCAAGCTTAAATACAAGCTTCTGTGAGGATAACTTCGAACACAGCGATAATGCAGGCACAGCGAAACTAAACAAAAGATCCGATGCTTCCTAGACAGCGTACGACATTAGACTGATCTCCCCGATTCAATTTTTCGCCTCCTTTGATAGTCTCGCGGCAGAAATTTCTAGCAAAATCCAGTCAACCAATCACATATGGAAACGCGGCGAAATTTCTCGATTGATTTAGATGTTGTCACCTTTTTTCGGACCAGTATTATCACTGTTAACAAATAAAAAGCTCTGTATAATAAGGTTCTTAGACATTTTTATACCATGCATTTCACCGACGTTTTTTAATTAAAAAATAACAATATTTCTTTTCGGAAAGTGTAAAAGTATGTCATTCGAGCCACAACTTGCTTACATGCGCAACACGTCAAATTTCGAGCAGGAACGTAACAATTTTATCAGTCCTGAAAGTTTTATTTTTTAGTGTAAATTTTAGTGCACTTAATAATTAAAAACAAACATAATCACGAAGAATATAGATACATAATAATTAATAAACAAAAAACCATAAAGAATGTAAAGACTTAACAGTTATAAGTAACCATAATCAGAAATATAGCGTAGACAATAGTTTTTACCAAATACGAAAATTAACCCATTAACGACGACTTTGAAATGGATAAACAGTCATTGTTTTAAACTTTTATTTTGTTTATTTCTATCATTTAAGGTATATTTTTTTGAAATTTTCAGATTTTTTTGGAAAATTATTCTTACAATTTTTAAAACACACTAAGTGGAACCACAATCGCAATTTATTAGCAAAGAAAAAAACTAACTTCGATTGACAAGTTTTCTTGCAAACCGTAGTTAATTTGTTAAGAATATTGATTTAATAATTATAAACAAACTCAATAATAAAAATCTAGAGACATAATTATAAACAAACTCAATAATAACAATCTAGAGACAATAATTATAAACAAACTCAATAATAAAAATCTAGAGACAATAATTATAAACAAACTCAATAATAAAAATGTAGAGACAATAATTATAAACAAACTCAATAATAACAATCTAGAGACAATAATTATAAACAAACTCAATAATAAAAATGTAGAGACAATAATTATAAACAAAATATTGAAATATTAATACATTTGATGGTATTAGTACATAATTTTAATTTGAAATAATAAGTTATTGTCATAAATTGTCCTCCAAAAAATATTTGCGTATTTTAATCGCTTAACGAAATCGTTCTAAAAATGTATAAACACCCTTTGTAATGATTTGTCAAAGTCGCATTACTTTTGAAAGACTGATTTTGAGTTAATAGTTTCTAGTTACTTCATTCTACTTTATAAAACAGTAATAATTATTTAATTGTTAATATTTTTCGAAGACCAAGGAGTGCAGTGAGTTTTTTTTTTTTTTTTTAAATAGGTAAGAATTTTAAGGATAATTCCGAAAATTTTAGAGATAATTCTTAAAAATTGTAAGGGTAATTCCAAAAATTTTAGAGGTAATCAAAATTTTAGGAATGATTCTAAAACATTTAGAGATATTTCTTTCAAAGCTGACATAGACATTTTTTTTAAAGAATATTTTAATCTCGGCAAAAAAATAAAAATAAAAATTGAATAATTAAAATCTAAGAAAATATTTTCTTCTCTGGAGGAATATCTGGGTTTTTTCGGGGGGTGTGGAGAAAAATCGGGAAATTTTCGAGATTTTAAATTTTTTTTAAAGAATTATCGAAAAATTTAAGAACAATTTTAGGAATTTTAGGGAAACATAAACATTGAAAGAATATTATAGACTGAGAGGCAACTGCAATTTTTGGACCCCATCGAACATCATTCTGAATTTTTTATACAAATTGGAGAAAAGTGAGCAGATTACGAATCCACTGGTCTGTCGTGGAAAAAATGGCCGAAACTGGTCAAAAATCGACTTTTAATAAGTTGAACTAAATCCAATTGGAAAATTTGCTATAACTTGCCAAATAATGAGCATTTTTTTTATTTGGTAACCATCACTCTGTAATTTTGAATTAAGAAGGTTACAGAAGATTCAGATATCTGGCGACGGTCTACTTGCATCTATTAAAATTGAGCCAAGTTGGCAAAAAATATTACGTAACTTATCACGTAACTGATGTCGCAAATTTGGCTTACTTTTAAAAGATATAAGTTTTCCGAGCCAAAGATCAGAAATCGTCCAAAATTTATCCAAAATTTAGGGATATTTCTTTTAAAGCTGACACAGACATTCTTTTCAAAGAATATTTTAATATCGGCAAAAAATTGCAAATTAAAAAATAAAAATAAAAATTGAATTATTAAAATCTAAGAAAATATGTTCTCTGGAGGAATATCTGTTGTTTTTTTCGTGGTGGTTTGGAGGAAATTCGGGAAATTTTCGAGATTTAAATTTTTTTTTTTTTAAAGAATTATCGAAAAATTTAAGAACAATTTTAGGAATTTTAGGGAGACACAAAAATTTAAAGAATATTAGGGCGAATATGCGACCCTTGGAAGACTGATTATATCGTTTTATTTGTTTAATTATTAATTTATGGCCTACCAATGAAATGGCAGAAACCATTTTAAAGCTGTTGTTGTATGATAAGTTATGGAAAGAAATGAAAAGCAATTTCGATGTTACTAATATCTATTTTTTGTTTATTTTTCGCAAATAAGCCTTTAATAAAAAGTATCTTACGAGTTTTTTTTTTAAACATGATACAGCTATTTAATAAAACATTAATTGCATTTTATCATTTAATGAGAAGGGGGAAAAAATTAAATTCTTCGGTTTGTATCGAATGCGTTGTAAAAAGAAGCAGAGCATAATTTTGTAACTTTCTGGCTTTTTATTATAAAACCATAATATTAAGTTGGATTTTGTGTGTGTGTGTGTGTGTGTGTGTGTGTGTGTGTGTGTGTGTGTGTGTGTGTGTGTGAGTGAGTGGTTGGCTGTCTGAGTATGTTGATGGTGGACAAATCTGTGGAAGCCTAATTAACCCCGTTTCCGTTATCCAATCGGTCTGAAACTTGACAGATGGATTCGATGTCGATGACAATGCATTCTATCAAATTTTGGCCTGTAACTGTCAGTAAAAGATCACTTTTATGGACTACTAACAAACCAACTTGCCGTCATTCAATCGCTCTAAAATAGTATTTAACCGATCATTGAAAAAACTCTTTCCTGAGTCAAATTTTTTTTAAATAAATAAATAATAAAATTGTTTAATCAGAATAAATTAAAGATATTTGGAGTGCATAAATTCACGTTCATTTTTAATAAATAAATTTTGAAACGTAATTTGCCGCATTTTGCTGATAGAAATGTTTTTGATATTTAAAATTAGATGCAAATACCAAGCACACGCTGCTTACTGAATTGGTGCTCTATTAATGAATATAAAAATTGGCAATTAAAATCCATTTACACAAAACACTTTCTTTTAATAGGTTATATTGTTTGTTAGTTTATTTATTTTGACAATATGTTTAAGGGATATAGCTTCAACGAAATTTTAAAATATTAACCATAATTCTGAGCATAGAAAAAAGGTCTAATTGCTTAAGATATAAAAAAAACTCATTCGGCGCTACGTGCTCCTTTTTTGTTGTTGTTATTGTTCGTGCTTGCAATTTTTCTCATTCTTAGCAAGTGTATGTACAAAATTTGTAAAATACAAATACTTTTATAATTGAAATGTGTAAGGCATTCAAAGCTCATACATAAGCAATTTAGAAGCATCAAGTATATATATATATATATATATATATATATATATATATATATATATATATATATATATATATATATATATATATATAATTTTAAAATACGTACCTTTAAATCGAATCCGCCATGTTTTGAAATAAGTAGATAAAAAAAAAAACATGTTTTTAAAGATGTGTTGTGATTGGTCCTAAGCTGTTGCCATTCGACAGAACATAACTCCTAATTCATTTCTGCATAAGGTCTATTTAAGATATACATATACATTAGGAATAGCGAAATTCGACTCAAGTCTGCATTTTTATTTTTTGGTTTTAAAATATTCCCGAATTTATTACCATGAAAATGATACCATTTTCTTTCTGAGACACAAATTATTTATTAAATTACAGTTGGTTTTGTGAACCTGTTTTGTATCACGTTCATTAGTGTAGTAAACTTTAAGCGCGTTTTCTGAAGAATGACATTTTGGTGTTATATGACCTAACGCCAACGGTCATAACTTCATAATAAATTATCCGATTTACAAAATTCTAATTTTGTTTTGTATACAATAGTCGTGAATGTGTTTTCTATTGAGAATCTAATATATATTGTAATAAACACATTTCTTATGCATATTTTAATCTTAATTTTTTGTTAAAAACTATGTATTTTTTCAAACTTTTTATTTAAAAACTTATAATTAAATAAATATTGAAGCCAAATTCAAAATTCTCCATAGAAACATGTGTCAATATAATATCTCTAATTTGTAATAAAAATAATACCTCTAAGTTAATTACAAGTTTATTTATGTGTGTTTTAATGTTTTAATAATGTCCTAATTAGTCACTTTAATTGCAATTAGCTAATTAAAAAACTGACGGGAAAACAAGTTTTTATATAAAAATACATACTTTTTAATTCTAATATGCTGCCATAAAGTTTGAAATTATAACCTAAAAATTAAAGAAAATCATCTCAATTGTATATGTATACCTTAAAGAAATAAAACTTTAAAAAGAAATACGTACACTAATTACAATTATTACACAAACATATGTATTTTAAAATAAAGAAGTTATTTTGATGAATGTTTGTATCACAATGAAAGAGCAGTTGGTTGGTTGGTTGTTTTCAGATTATCTGGTGCCGTCAGCAACACGAGGGCTATAATGCACCGAAACATTCGTCATTAGACAAGCCAACATACATTTACAAACACCCATGTCTAACACGGGACTCGAACCCACAACCTCGCGGTCAATGAGAGAGCAGAATTATTTAAGAGGAAGTTGTATTAAGAACAATTCCCTATACTCGCTATGTTACAATCGTCTAGAGCGGAGCATTTAGAAACTACTTGGCATAAAACTTTGACTAAGTAAGAAAGAGATCACAAAATAAAACATTTTAATTTAATACCTATATATTATAAACGAAAATTAAAATAACAAAAGACAAAACCAGATGGAGCCACTCCATATGCTTTGGCGTAAGGATTTGAAATAAAACAAATAAAAAAATTCGCTATTTTCAAGTTTTAATTTGTGTCATTTCATTAAGTGATCATTTTCGTACCTATACTCATCCAATTTCAAGGTTTTCTGCAAAGTAGTTTCTTAATGCACTGGGCTAGAAGATTGTAACATAGCAAGTATAGGGAATTATCTTTACTAGGACTTCCTCTTTTAGAGTTGTAATCAATGGATATAAAGTATAATAAAGTTAAAAGGAGCTCTTCCCATTTTAAATCTGTATATTTAATAGACAAGGGCTTAGACGAGTCTTTCCTGAGAGTCCGAGAGGCGACGGCAATTTTTGGACCCCATCGAACATCATTCTGATTTTTTTATAGAAGTTGGAGAAAAGTGAGTAGATTAGGAATCCACTGGTCTGCCGTGGCGAAAATGGCCGAAACTGATCATTACTCGACTTTGAATGAGTTGAACTAAAATCCGATTGCCAAATATGTCATAACTTGCCAAAAATAGAACAAACTTTTTCGTCTGGTAACCCACTGCATTTGATTTTCAGTGAGAAAAAGCGCAAACGATTTTGATCTATGGCTCGGAAAACTTGTATCTTTTAAAAGTAAGCCAAATTGGCGACATTAGTTACGTCATCAGTGACGTAATGTTTATTGCCAACTTGGCTCCCTTTTAATGGATGCAAGTAGACCGTCGCCAGATATCTCAATCGTCTGCAACCTTCTTAATTGAAAATTAAAGAGTGAGGGTTAACAAATAAAAAAAATGCTCATTATTTGGCAAGTTATGGAACATTTGGCAATTGGATTTAGTTCAACTTATTAAAAGTCGATTTTTGACCAGTTTCGGCCATTTTTGCCACAGCAGACCAGTGGAATCGTAATCTACTCACTTTCCTCTAATTTCTATAAAAAATTCAGAATGATGTTTGATGGGGTCCAAAAATTGCAGTCGCCTCTCCGTCTATGATGCCAAGTACCTTCTTCTTTTTATATGTCAGTCAAACTTACAATAAGTATTATGTTATCAGAGACGGAATATTTATCTCCAACTTTACTCACTTTCAAAAGATGCATTTTTTTTTTTTTTTTACATAATAAATATCGGTTGCACCATCCTCAGTGAAAATTAAAAAGTGGTGGGTTACCAAATAAACTAGGGGCGTGGAACATCGCACAACTTTCAATTGCACTATAATACTGCTGTCAATTTGTGTCATTTATTGTTTATATACTTTCATTATTCATTTAGAAAAAATGGCCAACTGGGCGATATTTTTTGCGATAATTCTTGTATAGTTAAAGAAAAAGAAACTTCGCCAAATTGACTGTTTTGGCGATATACTTTTCTATAATTTTTATAGTATCTTTTCTTATAAAGGAAACTGAGGAAGGGGGAAAAAAGCGATCGTTGACGAGCGTTGCTCAAGGAAAAAGAACTCTGTGTTGAAGACATTCGTTTTTCAACTTTTTACTCCATTAAAGCATTTTTACGGGAATTTCGGAGGTTGGTTGTTTTCAGATTATCTGGCGCCGTCAGCAACACGAGGGCTATAATGCGCCGAAACATTCTTTATTAGACAAGCCAACATACATTTACAAACACCCATGCCAACACGGGACTCGAACCCGTAACCTCGCTGTTTAGAAGCTAGCACGCTAACCACTATACCGTTTGGTCGGCAGTAATTTCGGAGGAGGAGATGTTTAGAACACCTTAAGAGGAATTTACCTTAGTGATTTTGATCCATACCGTTGGGGCCGTTTTTTAGTAATCATTGAAAAACATAATTTTTTTCAATGGCAGCTACCTTATGCGTATGGGCGATTCTGACGAAAACCCTAATGGCAGGTCTCATGGTCACCACTTACCCACACACCAAATTTGAACATCATAGGTCAATTTGTTTGAAAGTTATGCTGACCACATACACACATACATACACATACATACATTTATTTTTAGAACACTTTTTTAAAATCAGGATGTTCCTATACGTGGAGAAATGCAAAAAAAAAAAAAAAAAAAAAAAAAAAAAAAAAAAAAAAATTTTGGACTGAATGCTATGCTATCATTGCCCTATGTATACATATGGGTAATTGAAAGTAAAAAGAATGATCATTGTTAGAAAAGTTGTGACATATATGGCTATTGGATTTAGTTCAAGTCGTGTAAAATCAATTTTAATACTGTTTCGTACACTTTTCCCTAGCAGATCAGTATATTCACAGTCCACTGGTATTTCACTATATTATTACGAATTTTTGTATATTTGTAAATATTTCGTAGTGTTAATTTTGTAAATAGTAAAATTTATGTACATTTCACATAAGACAGTGCAATAGTTCGTCGTTAAGTAGGCTTCCCGGCAATATGGATTTTGATGCTTGATAACGGGTTTTACAGAGGTTACGCTGAGAAGCGAGTTTTACAAGGAGCAGGGCGTTTAACATTATGTTAAAGGCAATCTCGCCAAGTTGGCGAGATAGAGCCAAGTTGGCGACAGTTTTGGCGACTAATTTTTGTCGCCAAATTTGGCCAGAAATCGCCAAATGTTGCCAAACTTGGAGACCATCTGGCGATATTTTCGGTCCCCATGTACATGTATAGGACTTTTCGACTACGATCTGGAAAGTTCTATAAATATCTACTTCTAGAGGTCTCAAGAAGGTTTGACTCCTATATAAGTCGGCCGAGGAGGTTAGTTGTTGATTTTGAGTCACTGAATTAGTTGACTGGAATTACTGAGTCTCAGTGAGCGTTCAGAGAGTTCCGAAAGCGAACTGTATTGCATTGTCTTTTGCAGCGATTTAGCAGTTGTGTTGTCAAGTTTTTTAACTGCTGTTTTGTGCTCTATCGTTGAGATACGAGGTAGTATTGAGTCTACTAGAACGAGAAGTTCTGGAGTTGTAAAGGAATCTGTGAAGAGTGATATTGGAATAAATATCTGCAAGCTTTGATCTGCTTTGGCTTCAAATCTTTCGAACCCGTCCACGCAACAATATTCTATAAAAATTCAGAATGGTATTCGATGGGTTACCTAACCTTGCAGTAGCTTCTCAGTCTATTATCAAAAAGGAAAAATGTAATTGTTATATCTTCAATTTAACGGGATGTTTTTATAGCTAAACTGACCTTTTTTTTTTTAATTAATTAATATATGAAAACAAAAACGTTAAAGCACACTTATCAATCGCAAAGTCAAATGCAGTGACCAGTATTTTATTTTAATCGAAAGTTATCCGATGTTCCACTAGCCTAAATTTTTAAGGGGACTTTGATATTAATTGTTTTCATAAAAAAATTAGAAAAATATAGATTGATTATTTTTTGCGTGTTTATAACCTTTGAAATTTTCTCCTTACTGTGGAAAATTTTTGAGCTGATCCGATAACTGCAATTGGTTAAAAAATATATTTTTATGGAAAATTTAGCATAACTGCAATAGTAGCTTCTTCGATGTTGCATACGCTTTTTTTTTTTCAGTTCGTGTTTTTTAAAATTCCCATCTTACACAAAATGCTAAAACTTAATAGACTAAGAAGCGACTGCAATTTTTGGACCCCATAGAACATCATTCTGATTTTTTTTTTTATAGAAATTAGAGAAAAGTGAGTAGATTACGAATCCACTGGTCTGCCGTGGCAAAAATGGCCGAAACAGGTCAAAAATCGACTTTTAATAAGTTGAAGTAAATCCAATTGCCAAATGAGCCACAACTTGCCAAATAATAGGCATTTTTTTTATTTGGTAACCCTCACTCTTTAACTATCAATTAAGAAGGTTGCAGACGATTCAGATATCTGGCGACGGTCTACTTGCATCTATTAAAAAGGACCCAAGTTGGCAATGAACATTACGTCACGGATGACGTAACTGATATCGCCAATTTGGCTTACTTTTAAAAGATACAAATTTTCCAAGCCTGAGATCAGAATTCGTTTGCGCTTTTTCTCATCGAAAATCAAAATACAGGTTTGCCAGACGAAAAAGTTTGATCTCTTTTTGGCAAGTTATGACATATTTGGCAATCGGATTTTAGTTCAACTCATTCCAAGTCGATTTTTTATCAGTTTCGGCCATTTTTGCCGAAATGGGGCCAAATGGAGCCATTTTTGCCAATAATGGGTTCCAAAAATTGCAGTCGCCTTTCGGAATATAAGCAAATATGAAAGAAATGACTTGAGTTTTTTTGTGTTTAATTCTAAATATCAACATTTTTGTCAAAAACAGGCATGGGAATTTGGATAAAATATATACTTTTTTTTTATCTTTTTTTTTTTTTGCGCCTTTTTTACCTATAGGTACAGTAATTATCGTTTTTCTTAAAAACTAGTTTAATTATTCAAATTCCGATGCCTAAAAAGTTAAAGTATACTACAAGGTACATTAAAAAAAATCGGAAAAATTGAAAAGATAGAATTTGAATTTTTTTCTGTTTTTAAATTTTTAAATTTTGTAACTTTAGACCCCCATGTGAATTTTTTTCAAAATAAAATTTAGTTATTACTTAGTAACACTTCAAAATATGTAAAAATAATAATCTTAATTGCTTAAATAATAATAAAAAAAAGTTTTAAGAGTACCTAATTCCATTAACTCAACACATTAGTCATTAAATGTATGTACCATTTAAAATTGTTGAAACTTGTCTTGATCAGTAGTTACGCTTATCAATAAACGAGGCCATCATAAAATTCTTAATTTCTTATTAAGTTCAAACAAAAGACTTAAAATAAATGCGTTACTACTTATAAATTTCATATCCTTTTAAAAATAAATTTGTTTCCCAAAATCTCTCAGGAATATGTAATGGAATTCTAATACTTTCCTTTATAGAAACCACTCCTAACTATCTCTAATTGGACCCTTCAAACTCGAAATTAATTAAATTAATTGCTTTTAATTCCTTTATATTTTAAAGCGTGTTTAAATGCATATTTCCTAATTAAGTAACATTTTTTTCTTGTTTTTCATTCTACAATTTCATATTTGATAAGTATTAAGATGAACATCTTATCCCATGTTAGTTTTATTATTACAACAACAGAAACTTTCAAGTTCTTCCTTGTAACAAATGTGCATCAGAAGCAAACGCGTCTAAGTCACAATTGGAAATTAAAATTTTATAAAAGATTGAAAAACTGAATTCTTCTTCCATTTGGAATTTCTACAACGTTTCATTACAAATCTCAATAAATATTTTAGACAATTTTTATTAAATTTTTTATATTTACCTTCGATTTTGTATGTTTGTGAATGGTGGGAAAATCTGCGGAAGCCTAATTAACCACTTTGCTTTCATCCATTCGGTCTGAAACTTGACAGATAGATTCGATGTCGCTGACAATGTACTCTATCAAATTTTGAGGCCGTAACTATCACTAAAAGGTCGCTTTTACGGAATACTAATAAATCAACTTGCCATCATCCAATCGCGCTGAAATAGCATTTAACTGGAATTGAAGAAACTTTTTCCTGTTGCCAAAATTTTTTAATAAATAAATAATAAAACTGTTTCAATCAGAAAAATAAAAGACATTTGAATGTGAGTGCATAAATTCGCGTTTATTTTTAAGAAATAAATTTTGAAACATAGTTTGCCGCACATTTTGCTGATAGAAACGTATTTGATATTTAAAATATTTCAAACGAGATGCAAACATCGAACACACTCTGTTAACAGAATCAGCGCTGTGTTAATGAATATAAAATTGGCAAAGTATATAAAAGATTTATATTAAATCTTTGTTTTTATTGTCTATATTATAAAGCTTCGTTAAAAAAAAATATTTATTAAAAGGTATTAAAAGTTAGTCAATAGAAAAAACTCCTGAAACAAAATCTGAGATAGAACAAAAATCGCCAAATTCTGACTTAACTTCGTTCGCCTCTGAAATTTATAACCATTTCCACTTCACACCTAAAAGCGATTAAAATAGTTACGTAAGTCCTTAAAATTTCGCTCGTGCTTAAGTAGTTTTCGGACACCCTCTCAACTACAAGTTTTCATTGCAACTGGAAAATCAAAGCTCAGACGCTGGTCTTCCGCGCAGACGCATTCACTTTCAGACCCTCTTTCCTTTTTTTTTCCCGGAGCCCACGTGCGGCGATATAAACCGGAGTTGTTGACGAAATTCTCCAGAATGGATCTGCCAGCGCTGCGGACGAGATATAGTCACGATGTCTTTTCTTTGAATCGTTTCCCGGTAAGCGGAATTTTCCGGAATTTCGGCGACAGTTGTTGCTTGCGGATGATACGAACGGAATTCGTGATATTTTTGAATTTTGAAAATTTCAAGGATCCGGAATTTGTTTCAGAACTGTTGTAAATAGCAGACGATAAGAACAAAAATTTTTTAAATTTTGAAATTTTGTTTTTGAGGAATCCGGAATTCGTTTCGGAGTTCTTGGAAATAGCAGACGATAAAAGGATTTGTTTTTAAAAAGAAATATTCTGTTTTTCAACTGAAGTGAAAAAAGCAGTCAATAAGGAGTTTCTTTGGATTGCAGGTGATAAAACAGAATTTATAATTCTTTTTATAACTTTTTAACTGATGTGTGAAGGAAAGGAAATTTATAAAATTTGATTTATATACATTATTAATCAAAGCATATGATTTTTGACTTGAAAATTAATTTATGTGTTGCGCTGAAATTGAAAAAGTGTATTTTCATTGGAAAATAATAATATTACCGTGACTTCAAAATTGTATTATTAATCAAGCTTTTCTCATTTAACTTATTTTCAGTTCTTACTTTTTGAAAATAATTTGAAGTTTGATGGGCATTAAAGCATAGAAATTATTCAATGGTACTTATTTTCTAAAATGATATATAAATGCCAGAAAAAGTTATTTTTCAATGCTTAAAATTTATTGGAATAGCTAAATCTCAAAAGTGATACTCTGAATATAGAGAGAGATTTTAAATTCAAAACATAAAATTTATATCAACTAATTGAAATTCTAAAAATTCGTCAATGTTGTTAAATACGCATTTGCAGAAAAAAAGCCATAACCTCATATTAATTGTTAAAATTCGACGAATGGTGAAAAATATGTATGCAAATTATTTTTTCATACTTTGAATTTGAAACTTATTTTTAGCATACTTTGAAAACGAGCTTTATTGTCTAAATCAAATTATTTTGAGTCCAGTATTTTTTTCATGTGCGAGCTTATATAATATTATATTTGAGAAAAATTATAGGTTTTAAATTCATATCGGCTGAAATAAAAGTTCAAAACAAATATTAATACTTTTTCAACAGTTATAACAACTGATAATAGAAATTGAGTTAAGTGATAAGAAGTTTCCAAACAGCACAATTTAAAACATCAAAACAACATCACACTGAGAATAGCTATCAACTGCTTTGTGATTCAACTTTAAAAAGTGGTTTGTGCTTATCTTTAATCATCTTCAAGAGATTCGTATTCAAAAACATTTTCAAGAGATTACATCTTCAACAGACATTTTCATCAACGGCCTTCAATCGCATATTAAGAACAACGTCAAATGGCATATTAAGGATAGCATATATCGCCAACGATGAATTTTCAAGGCACTGGCCTCATAACCTAAACATTTTCAAGAGATTACATCTTCAACAGACATTTCCATCAACGGCCTTCAATCGCATATTAAGAACAACGTCAAATGGCATATTAAGGATAGCATATATAGCCAACGATGAATTTCCAAGGCCTCATAACCTAGAACAATCTCAAACGGTCTCCTGCATACCTCACCAACAGTTCAATTCATCATCAACAGCATCCAGTTCGAATTCGAAGCGCAAAAAAATGGCAGCTTCGAACGTCACCGACTTGTTGAACGTCTCCATGGACGACACAAACCAGTCACAGACCGGAAGTCCCACCACCGACCAGGACGATCTGTCGCCCAGGGGCTACGCCATAGCGGCCGTCATCCTGTTCCTGATTATGGTGTTCGGCATAATGAACAACTTGGTCGTGATCTTCGTGGTGGCAGGAACGAAGAAGCTGAGGACCCCCATGAACTTCATCTTGCTCAATCTGAGCGTGAGCGATTTCTTGATTTCTTTCTTGGGGACCCCCATGAGCTTCGCGGCTGCCCTTAACCAAGGATGGATGTTCGGCGATTTCATGTGTCAGTTCTACGCGTTTGCCATGACTTTGACAGGTAAGAGTTTTTATTCTACATTCTTAAAGGGGTGACAAGGCTCCCAGAAAACCGAATCAGTCGTATTTTCATTCAATTTAAAAAGTTTCCTAAATTATTTAAAATGCAATATTTTTAAACTATTTGGACATAGTAAATAATAACATATTTTTTATGAATGTTACACTTCCATTTATTTTATGTATATTTAATTTAATAAGCCTACACTTCCATTTATTTTATTTTATGTATATTTAATTTAATAAGCCTACATTTGAGACTTAGAATTTTAATGGCAATTTTTGGTTAGGTACACTTTTCTCAAATTCTATTAAATATTTTAATATAATTTTTTCCATGATAATAAAAATATACAAGATCTATCTAATGAACCTAAAATTTTCTTAAATTTGGAAAAAAAAAATATTTTATGTGATATTTAATGTTGTGAAAAATGAACATTTTTGTATACGCCAACTATATTATGACTTTGAATATAATTTTTTAAATATATTAAGTAAAAAAATAGGTTCACTGTTTGAAATAGAGATTTTATTTGCATTTGGTAAAACTTTTATGTAAATTAATTGCATATTTATTCTGAAAAGTGTACCTAACCAAAGGTTTGCACAACAAATTTCAAAATTCTAGGTCCGAATATAGGCTTATTACATAAAAAATAAATAAAATAGAATAAAATCATCAGGGTAATAATCATAACAAATATATTATTATTATTTGTGTCAAAAAATTAATTAAAAATATTACATTTTAAATAATTTAGAGCATGTTGAAGTTGAATAAAAATACGACTGATTTGGTTATTTGGGACTCTTGTCTCCCCTTAAATGGAAGTCCTAGTAAGGACAGTGTTAGAACTGTGGGTAGACGAAGGGTGATGCGTTCCCCCACTTTTCAAGAAAATACCCATGTGTCCCCCCACTTCTATAAACCTTGTGAAATCCGTCCTCCCACTTTAATAAACTTTCAGTCCGTCTTAGAGCTACAAAAGAAAAATAACATTAACCTTTAAATGTAGTGACACTGAGAAAAAGTGATTGAAAGTTTTCAAACTTAAAAAATAAGAAACTATTTTTGGAATCATACTATCATAAATATGTATTATACTATTTTGTATAAATATATAAGTATTTTTATTAACAAATACTGTTACACTTATGGTCAACTTTTAACTTTGGAGGAATTTTCTTTTAAGTTAAATATCTATTTGTGTTTCATATAGAGACAAACTGTTTCAAAAAATATTTTAGAGTTGTCTATTAATTTAATTTCATGAGAGTATGCACATTTAGAAGCACTACTTAAATCTAAATAAATAGTTATGATGCATCTAATGTTGAATAATTATTTAACTTAAACTCTTACTTCTAAGTACGAAAACTAAGTCGTAGAATGTTCATTAAATTAAACAAGTTTTGGACCCTTGTTCAATGTTAGTTTTGGAAAGAATAAATAATTTCCTTTCTAGTTAATATTTTTATTATAAGATAAGAAATTATGAAATTTACCGTAAAGGGGGGGGGGGGCACTTGTCACCAACTTTTCGGCATCCCCCCCCCCCCCCACTTCTATCACTGTGTAAGGATCATTTCCTGTACTCGTTATGTTATATCCTTCTAGCCCAATGTATTTAGAAACTATTTTGTATAAAACCTTGAAATTTGGTGACTTGGCAAGAAAATGATCACTTAATGAAATGACATAAACTAAAATCTAGAAAATAGCGTCTATTGCAGTTTATTTTATATTTAAAAACCTTACGTCAATGCGAATGCAGTGGCGCTACCTTGTTTTGTGTTTTTCTATTTTAATTTTCATTTATAATAGATAGACGTAAAATGAAAACAGTTTATGTCATTTCATTGAGTGTTCTCTTTTCGTACTTACACACTGAATTTCAAGGTTTTATGCAAAGTAGTTTCTAAATGCACTGGGCTAGAAGCTTGTAACATAGCTACTATAGAGAATGATCCTCTTAACACACTGACGGTCATGGGAATGGGCAAAATTCCCCAGTTGTTTTCTATGCAATAATTTTTAAATTATATTTCTAATTCAAATACATATTTTTTTTTTAATTATTTTTTATTTGTTTTGTTTTAGATAGGTTATAGACTATCATCCTAATAAAAATATCTAAAATATATCTTATTTTAAATTTTATTTATAAACTTAAAAATATTGGGTATTGCAAGAAAAACTGGGAATCCTAAGACGTATATATACGTGCATGACAGTCAATGGGAAATATACTTTAGATTTTTGACATCGTGACTGAAACAATCTTCTTCAAAAAATAAAAAAATAAAAATTATAAAAATCTTTTCCGTCAGGGAACTTCAGCAGTCTTTTAAAATGGTTACTTGCGTGTAATAGTAATCTCTTTTTAGAATCGCGACATTAATTTATTTCATCTTTTCGAAGCGCGTATTCCTGCATTTTTAATTCTTTCTCCAATTCATTCAGTAACTGCCCACACTAAACTAATTGTGTGAGAGTTGCTTTGTCAGCGTTTTTTGTAAGAGAGGGTCTCATAATTAGAATTCCGTTTTGCTCGCTCTTGCATCAGTTATTTCTTCCCAACCATAGTGTTTTAATTTTCTGCTAAGCTCAGCGATTCCCACGGGTTTAATACAATAATAGGTTACAGAGCTCTCTTGAACGACGGGACGACGCAACAATCACTCTCTTCCTTTCAATCGTGCTAAACACATCTAAATTTTCTCTCTCGGTCGTCTAATGCATAATTCAATAAATGTGTTCCGACTGCATAAAAATGACTGTTTGCTGACTCGCTACTCTGCAATAATTTACATCAATAAGTGAAAACATTACATATATATCATTATTATGTTTACCAACTTCAAAAAAGCCGTGACAGACTTTTTGAACTGCTTTTTATATGATTCCTCTCACAAAACACCCAACCAGAGCTTTAGAGCTCCCAATTTCAGAGGTTTTTTTTTTTTTTTTTTTTTTATACATTTCCTTGAGTGACTCTAGTAATATATAAAATATGGGTAAAATTTATAAGTACGGTACGGATTCTGCGCCAAGAGGATTTTCGCCAATAAATGGGAGCAGCCGCCATTTTTTAAATAACAACTGAATTCGGTTCTCTCACAAAACACCCCCAACCAGAGCTTTAGAGCTCCCAACTTAAGTTTTTTTTTTTTTTTTTTTTGGTACTTTTCCGTGAGGGACGCCGGCAATATATAAAATATGGGTAAAATCTCCAAGTACGGTACGGATTCTGCGCCAAGAGGATTTTCGCCAATAATGGCCATTTTTTAAATAACAACTGAATTCGGTTCTCTCACAAAACACCCCCAACCAAAGCTTTAGAGCTCCCAACTTGAGTTTTTTTTTTTTTTTTGGTACTTTTCCGTGAGGGACGCCGGCAATATATAAAATATGGGTAAAACTTCCAAGTACGGTACGGATTCTGCGCCAAGAGGATTTTCGCCAATAATGGCCATTTTTTAAATAACAACTGAATTCGGTTCTCTCACAAAACACCCCCAACCAGAGCTTTAGAGCTCCCAACTTGAGTTTTTTTTTTTTTTTTGGTACTTTTCCGTGAGGGACGCCGGCAATATATAAAATATGGGTAAAATTTCCAAGTACGGTACGGATTCTGCGCCAAGAGGATTTTCGCCAATAATGGCCATTTTTTAAATAACAACTGAATTCGGTTCTCTCACAAAACACCCCCAACCAGAGCTTTAGAGCTCCCAACTTGAGTTTTTTTTTTTTTTTTTTTGGTACTTTTCCGTGAGGGACGCCGGCAATATATAAAATATGGGTAAAATTTCCAAGTACGGTACGGATTCTGCGCCAAGAGGATTTTCGCCAATAAATGGGAGCAGCCGCCATTTTTTAAATAACAACTGAATTCGGTTCTCTCACAAAACACCCCCAACCAGAGCTTTAGAGCTCCCAACTTGAGTTTTTTTTTTTTTTTTTTTTTTTTGTACTTTTCCGTGAGGGACGCCGGCAATATATAAAATATGGGTAAAATTTCCAAGTACGGTACGGATTCTGCGCCAAGAGGATTTTCGCCAATAAATGGGAGCAGCCGCCATTTTTTAAATAACAACTGAATTCGGTTCTCTCACAAAACACCCCCAACCAGAGCTTTAGAGCTCCCAACTTGAGTTTTTTTTTTTTTTTTTTTTTTTTGGGGGGGTACTTTTCCGTGAGGGACGCCGGCAATATATAAAATATGGGTAAAATCTCCAAGTACGGTACGGATTCTGCGCCAAGAGGATTTTCGCCAATAATGGCCATTTTTTAAATAACAACTGAATTCGGTTCTCTCACAAAACACCCCCAACCAAAGCTTTAGAGCTCCCAACTTGAGTTTTTTTTTTTTTTTGGTACTTTTCCGTGAGGGACGCCGGCAATATATAAAATATGGGTAAAACTTCCAAGTACGGTACGGATTCTGCGCCAAGAGGATTTTCGCCAATAATGGCCATTTTTTAAATAACAACTGAATTCGGTTCTCTCACAAAACACCCCCAACCAGAGCTTTAAAACTCCCAACTTGAGTTTTTTTTTTTTTTTTTTGTACTTTTCCGTGAGGGACGCCGGCAATATATAAAATATGGGTAAAACTTCCAAGTACGGTACGGATTCTGCGCCAAGAGGATTTTCGCCAATAATGGCCATTTTTTAAATAACAACTGAATTCGGTTCTCTCACAAAACACCCCCAACCAGAGCTTTAGAGCTCCCAACTTGAGTTTTTTTTTTTTTTTTTTGGTACTTTTCCGTGAGGGACGCCGGCAATATATAAAATATGGGTATAACTTCCAAGTACGGTACGGATTCTGCGCCAAGAGGGTTTTCGCCAATAAATGGGAGCAGCCGCCATTTTTTAAATAACAACTGAATTCGGTTCTCTCACAAAACACCCCCAACCAGAGCTTTAGAGCTCCCAACTTGAGTTTTTTTTTTTTTTTTTTTTTGGTACTTTTCCGTGAGGGACGCCGGCAATATATAAAATATGGGTAAAATCTCCAAGTACGGTACGGATTCTGCGCCAAGAGGATTTTCGCCAATAATGGCCATTTTTTAAATAACAACTGAATTCGGTTCTCTCACAAAACACCCCCAACCAAAGCTTTAGAGCTCCCAACTTGAGTTTTTTTTTTTTTTTTGGTACTTTTCCGTGAGGGACGCCGGCAATATATAAAATATGGGTAAAACTTCCAAGTACGGTACGGATTCTGCGCCAAGAGGATTTTCGCCAATAATGGCCATTTTTTAAATAACAACTGAATTCGGTTCTCTCACAAAACACCCCCAACCAGAGCTTTAGAGCTCCCAACTTGAGTTTTTTTTTTTTTTTTGGTACTTTTCCGTGAGGGACGCCGGCAATATATAAAATATAGGTAAAATTTCCAAGTACGGTACGGATTCTGCGCCAAGAAGATTTTCGCCAATAATGGCCATTTTTTAAATAACAACTGAATTCGGTTCTCTCACAAAACACCCCCAACCAGAGCTTTAGAGCTCCCAACTTGAGTTTTTTTTTTTTTTTTTTTGGTACTTTTCCGTGAGGGACGCCGGCAATATATAAAATATGGGTATAACTTCCAAGTACGGTACGGATTCTGCGCCAAGAGGGTTTTCGCCAATAAATGGGAGCAGCCGCCATTTTTTAAATAACAACTGAATTCGGTTCTCTCACAAAACACCCCCAACCAGAGCTTTAGAGCTCCCAACTTGAGTTTTTTTTTTTTTTTTTTTTTGGTACTTTTCCGTGAGGGACGCCGGCAATATATAAAATATGGGTAAAATCTCCAAGTACGGTACGGATTCTGCGCCAAGAGGATTTTCGCCAATAATGGCCATTTTTTAAATAACAACTGAATTCGGTTCTCTCACAAAACACCCCCAACCAAAGCTTTAGAGCTCCCAACTTGAGTTTTTTTTTTTTTTTTGGTACTTTTCCGTGAGGGACGCCGGCAATATATAAAATATGGGTAAAACTTCCAAGTACGGTACGGATTCTGCGCCAAGAGGATTTTCGCCAATAATGGCCATTTTTTAAATAACAACTGAATTCGGTTCTCTCACAAAACACCCCCAACCAGAGCTTTAGAGCTCCCAACTTGAGTTTTTTTTTTTTTTTTTGGTACTTTTCCGTGAGGGACGCCGGCAATATATAAAATATAGGTAAAATTTCCAAGTACGGTACGGATTCTGCGCCAAGAAGATTTTCGCCAATAATGGCCATTTTTTAAATAACAACTGAATTCGGTTCTCTCACAAAACACCCCCAACCAGAGCTTTAGAGCTCCCAACTTGAGTTTTTTTTTTTTTTTTTTTTGGTACTTTTCCGTGAGGGACGCCGGCAATATATAAAATATGGGTAAAATTTCCAAGTACGGTACGGATTCTGCGCCAAGAGGATTTTCGCCAATAAATGGGAGCAGCTGCCATTTTTTAAATAACAACTGAATTCGGTTCTCTCACAAAACACCCCCAACCAGAGCTTTAGAGCTCCCAACTTGAGTTTTTTTTTTTTTTTTTTTTTTTGTACTTTTCCGTGAGGGACGCCGGCAATATATAAAATATGGGTAAAATTTCCAAGTACGGTACGGATTCTGCGCCAAGAGGATTTTCGCCAATAAATGGGAGCAGCCGCCATTTTTTAAATAACAACTGAATTCGGTTCTCTCACAAAACACCCCCAACCAGAGCTTTAGAGCTCCCAACTTGAGTTTTTTTTTTTTTTTTTGTACTTTTCCTTGAGGGACGCCGGCAATATATAAAATATGGGTATAACTTCCAAGTACGGTACGGATTCTGCGCCAAGAGGGTTTTCGCCAATAAATGGGAGCAGCTGCAATTTTTTTTTTAATAACAAGTTAACTGTCTATGGTTGTCATAATTTGGAGCGGTTTCATGTAAACAATTCTTGGCGCGAAATCCGTACCGTACCTGAAAGTCCCAACGGCCCCCTTTAACGGAAAAGTACCTCTTATTTTTTTTAAATAATACTTATTTTTTTACTATAAAATCAAATTAAAATTTAAAAACCATTATATAACACGCTAACTTTTTTTTTTAATAAAGGTTTCTAATGACTTATGATGTATCTGTTATTCTCACGAAATGTCAATTTTAAAATTAAAAATTTCAAAATTTTTGGGATCTTACTTAAGGCTCATTTAGGTAATTTATAAGAGGCTAGATATTGTTTCTTTATAAAACTATAAAAGTTTATAAAACATAAAAAAATATTTTCAATATAATTATGCTTAAACGTATAAATTAGACAGTAACTTTCTTTACTATCCTAAATCAGGTAGAAATCATATAAATACTGCATTGTTTTAACTGCTTTTGAGGTCGATATTATAGACTAGTTATAACATAGATAAATACACCATACAATTAATTTTGAGCTTAATTTTTCAAATGAAATAAACGTTTTCGTATAGATGATATTTTTATAGAATGAAAAACATATTTTTTTGTTAACTTATCTTAAAGTTTATGCTTGAAATAAAATTACTTTCTAAAAATATTGATAGAAAGAAATATTTAAAAATCTATTATTAAAATATTATAATGTAAAAGAATTAAGGATATCAAAATTAGGTACTAGGAAATTGATGACATTTTCCCATACCATAGAGTAAAGAATGATAGCTTTACTTCTGTATTACAAATCTAACGAATATATATATATAATACAATAATAGTAAAACGAGTTTCATATTGTTACAAATTTTTGTATATTTGTAAATATTTCGTCGTACTAATTTTGTAAATAGGAAAATGTATGTACATTTCGCATAAGGCAGTGCAATAGTTCGTCTTTAGTTTGCTTCCCCGCAATATGAGTCTTAATGCTTGATAACGAGTTTTACAGAGATAACGCTGGGAAGCGAGTTTTACAAGGAGCAGGGCATTTAACATTATGGTAATGGCAAACTCGCCAAATTGGCGAGATAGAGCCAAGTTGGCGATAGTTTTGGCGACTAATTTTTGTCGCCAAATTTGGTCATTTTCGATCCTCATGTACATGTATAGGACTTTTCGACTACGATCTTTAAAGTTCTCTCAATGTCTATCTCTGGAAGATTCACAAAAGTTCGCCTCCCCTATATAAGACCGAAAGAGAGTGTGATCGAGTTAGTTGACTGAAATTACTGAGCTAGCTGAGATACTGACTGAGTGGAGTTACTGACTTGGTTGTCTGTCAGCGAGCATTCAGAGAGTTCCGAAAGCGAACTGTATTACATTGTCTTTTGCGGCGATTTAGCAGTTGTGTGTCAAGTTTAACTGCTGTTTGTGCTCTATTGTTGTGTATAGAGCTGCAATGAGTCTACTAAAACGAGAAGTTCTGTAGTTGCAAAGGAATCTGTGAAGAGTTATATCGGAATAAATTTCTGCAAGTTTTGATCTGCTTTGGCTTCAAATGTTTCGAACCCACCAACGCAACAATATAATTTAATAAGATTAAGGATGGTAATGACAGCAATAAGTTTTTCTAATCTTCAGCTTTATCCATCATTGCTAAGATATATAAAAAATATTTCTAAGCAGTATTGTGCTTACAAATACAACTTTAAAATGTCTTTTACTTCCCTAGTATGTTAAATCAATCAGTAATGATCAAGAAAGGATGTAAAAAATATAGCTTCATAATGATCCAAAAGCAAGTAACAAATTACCGTAGTATACCCGTAGTATTTTTTTTATAATACTTTTCAAGAAAAATATCTATATTTTAGGAATAATAAATTTAATAAAACACAATTTTGATTCAAAATATACATTATATTTTGTATAGTTTATATCTGCCTTTAAAGACAACATTTGTGAAGAAGGATATAGAAGGTAATCAGGGGTGTAGTGAGTGGGAACTCGTGGGAACGGCCATCCTTTACCTTTTTAAAAAAGGGAACGCCGTTCCTTCACCTAATTTTTTTTTTTTTTTTAATTTGTATTTTACATTCCTCCCCCCTCTCCTTTACATGACACTAAACGCAAAATCGAGTAAGAAAACGAAAAAGTTCTTTCCTGAGAATTATGCTTTCGTTTTTGATCCACAATTTCAGAGCTGAGCAGGAAAGTTCAAGTATTTGCAAAACACATACATACTAGTTGCTAACACGCTTCTAGTTGCTAATTTCATTTTATTAATGGAGCAATTTTTGAAAAGGAAAGGAAGGGTCCATCAAGCAAGAAGAACTTCTCTACATTTTCATCTCGAGAAAGAGAAAAACCATAAAACTCTCCTATCGACATCTGCAACGATCGCCATATTTTAAAATTCATTTTGAAAACAGATTTCGAGAGTGTCCGAATCGAAACTCGATCTCTTATGGAAGTTTTTCTGAATGGAAATTGTTAAAAAAAAAAATCATGTCAATAATCTGTTTAAAATGTGTTGCAGATAATCTGATTAAAAAATGTCTTAAAAAATCTGTTTAAAAAATTTGTGTCAATAATACGTTTGAGCATGTATAATCCATTTATAAGTGTCAAACGATCTGTTAAAATGGGTTGTGTAAGGCAAATTGTTTTAAAATCCATATAACTTAATAGTTTAAAAAATAGTTTAAATAATATTATTTATTTTTAGTTGTCATTTTCACTTTCCCCCACCTCCCAAAGAAAAAAAGTGTTCTTTTGCATAAAGACACGACTTAGCGTTCCCACACCTTTTTATTTTACACTACACCACTGATGGTAATGACATTTCAGTATTAATTGTGTGATGGTTTTCAAAGTAATTTATGATAAATAATATAACCCAAAAAAAACGAAGTTTTTAATGCAAATCCTTTACATGCATTGCCATTTTTTATATTCATTAACATAGCGCCGTCTCTGTTGTCAGCGTGTGCTTGGTGAACATTTTTATAATTAGTTTGTAGAGAGTAATTTACTGAAAAACAATGATCCTAATTCAGCTTGAACTTCAGACACGATCATGAGGATGAATGAGTTTAATCTTTAGTTAATGAACGATAAATATTTCGCAGTTTTCTAAACATGCTTCTTTTTCTCTTTCAATTTGCAATTTGTAGAAATAGCTTCAATTCTCCTAATTTGAATGATTTGTAGCAATTTGTATCTTCTAGAA
This sequence comes from Linyphia triangularis, assembly GCA_963978545.1. Taxonomy (NCBI): domain Eukaryota; kingdom Metazoa; phylum Arthropoda; class Arachnida; order Araneae; family Linyphiidae; genus Linyphia; species Linyphia triangularis. The sequence continues at coordinate 88,060,775 of OZ021728.1, forward strand.
TTATTAAAGCCCCATTTATGGAAGTCTTATTACATATTCCTGAATCTTCTAATTATTCTCACTTAGACCAAAAACGTTACTTAATACACAATATATTTAAAGTAGGGTTACGTTCATTTTTACGTTATTTACATTTGATTATTTCCTGGTGATTTTTAAATATAAATAACGGAAAACAAATCTCCAGAGTTCCTATTTAACAGTTCTTAAAGAATTTAAACTTACAAAACATATTTTATCTTCATAAAATATACATATATCTTATACACCCATTTTAAACTAAATCTCAATTGTCATTTATCATATTTCTCTTCTATCATTAGCCAGGAAGTCACATTCATTCTAAGCCGACCAAACGGTATAGTGGTTAGCGTGCTAGCTTCTAGACCGCGATGTTGCGGGCTCCGAGTCCCGTGTTAGGCATGGGTGTTTGTAAATGTATGTTGGCTTGTCTAAAATGTATTTTGGCTTGTCTAATGATGAATGTTTCGGCGCATTATAGCCCTCGTGTTGCTGACGGCGCCAGATAATCTGAATATAACCAACCAACCCATTCATTCTAAAGTATCATCCGCTAGAGCATTTGCATCTTTAGAAAGTTAGTGATAAAATTATTATCAAATAAATCCAAACTATTGATCATAGTTTAAAAAATCAAGTCCAAATATAACCGAAAGAAAGGTCAGCATGTATTTTAAAATTCTAATTTCTTTAAGAGTAGAAAATAGAAAGGAATTGTCCCGTGTGTCACATTCAGAGAATTATCCATTAAGGTATACATACACAATTGAGATGATTTTCTTTAATTTTTAGGTAATAATTTCAAACTTTTTGGCAGTATATCAGTATTAAAATTGATGCATTTATATATATAAACTTTTTTTTTCTGTCAATTTTTTAATCAGCTAATTGCAATTAAAGTGACTAATTAGGACAGTATTAGAACATACATAAATAAACTTGTAATTAACTTAGAGGTATGATTTTTACTGCAAATAAAAGATATTATATTGACGCATGTTCCTATGGAGAATTTTGAATTTGGCTGCAATATTTATTTGATTATAAATTTTTAATTAAAAAGTTTTAAAAAATACATAGTTTTTAACAAAAAATTAAGATTAAAATATTCATAAAAAATGTGTTTATGACAATATATGTTAGATTCTCCATAGAAAACACATTCACAACTATTGTCGACAAAACAAAATTAGAATTTTGTGAATCGGACTATTTATTATGAAGTTAAGACCGTTGACGTAAAGTCATAAAACACCAAAATGTCATTCTTCAGAAAACGCGTTTAAAGTTTACTATACTAATGAACGTGATACAAAACAGGTTCACAAAACCCACTGTAATTTAAAAAGTAAATTGAGTTTGAGAAAGAAAATGGTATTATGAATTCGGGAATATTTTAAAACAAAAAAACAAAAATGCAGACTTGTTTCAAATTTTGAAATTCCTAATGTATATGTATACCTTAAATTAAACTGTAATAAAAACCATCCACTAATATTCTCTTCAAAATCTTTTAATGGGTTAATGTTACTGTTAGTGAGATATTACTTGTATAAAAATTCACATGTTTTAAAGCAATACTCCGGCAGATAATGTGGCTGAAAAAATGAACTGAAGTCTAGCAGGTAGACGATTTCTTTTAAATTTGATATGTGATAAAAAGAAATTGGAAAGAACAGAAACCGGTTGTAATCTGTAGGTAAATATAAAGTGTTAAGGTATACGTATAGGCTTCAAATCGCAAAACTCGCAAAAATCGGGGAAGATTTATAAGGCCATAAAAAACAAAATCAAAATAAAAACAACACAAAAGAAGGAAACCCTATGATGGAGGAGCATACTAAAAAAGAAATATATAATAGTTAGTATAATAATAACAGTTTTTTATATAAAAAATACTTTTTTAAAAGTTATTCTCAGATTGTAGTTGTTTCTATTTTACATTTCATTCAAACAGTAACAACTCCAGTTTAAATAATATTTTTTGAAATTTGTTTTTTGCTATATAATCTGTATACATTGTTGAATGTTTCGATCATAAATACTATTTGATTTGTAAATAAATATTTTTTTAATTGAATTTTAAAGATAAGATTCTGTATAAAAATCTTGGATTTTTCTAATAGATTCAGTTAAAGCAAGATATCACAAAATATATACACTGCAAAATTCTGTTAATAGGGTCAAAACATAGAGCAGGGTATTCCGTATTATTGATCACCAAAATTGTATCTGTGGGTGAATTAGAATTTTTGTCATTACCGTTCAAAATTAGCCTAATTAGTCGATTAAATGTTAATTAATTATTAAAATTGAAGATATTTAAAAAAAAAAAAAAATTATTGGAAACAGTTTAACAAATAATGTACTTTTCATGGTACAAAGGTCTAATTTTTAAATTAAAAATTTAAAAAAAAAAATGTTGAAACCTATACGTACACCTTAAACAAGTCTACAAAACAAAAACAAAAAAAAACGTTATTGAAATTCCAAATGGTTGGTTGTATTCAGATTATCTGGCGCCGTCAGCAACACGAGGGCTATAATACGCCGAAACATTTTGTCATTTAACAAACCAACATACATTTACAAACACCCATGCCTAACACGGGACTCGAACCCGCAACCTCGCGGTCTAGAAGCCAGCACGCTAACCACTATACCGTTTGGTCGGCGAAATTCCAAATGGAAAATATTCACTAGTAAAGAAAACTACTTTTCACTTTGGAATGCGCAGTTCCACTTACATAATCCCAACTATATCTGATGTTGATGCCAAATCATTTCCACATATTACGAAGTGGACTGAAGCACCCCCATGTTTTGCAAAGACGGAGTATTGAGCCCTCTCATATACATTATACAGCTTATAGAGTCAAGTTCCATCATTGCCGACCAAACGGTATAGTGGTTAGAGTGCTAGCTTCTAGACCACGAGGTTGCGGGTTCCGAGTCCCGTGTTGGGCATGGGTGTTTGTAAATGTATGTTGGCTTGTCTAATGACGAATGTTTCGGCGCATTATGGCCCTAGTGTTGCTGACGGTGCCAGATAATCTGAATACAACCAACCCGTTCCATCATTTTTCGTGGTACTCTTAGATAATATATATAGGGTTAGTCATAAAGAAACTTGGCCGATATATGGACCTCTAGCGGCCAGTTACAGGTACAGAAACTCGAAATTTACGAATGGCAACGCCAACTTTTTCCGGTCTCAAAATGCTCAGCGCATGCGAAAAGCCTAAAGAGCTTTGGAACGGTACGTGTATCATAAAACACGGACGCGTCATGCACTCCAGATAGTCAGCTTTGAAAACCTATAAAATTGCATGTGATGGCGCCCATGTGGAAAATGTGTACTTCAAATAAAAGCTTTCTTTTGTCCAATCTGTGTTGTCAGCAATGATTGGTGTCTTTGGCCTCTGTCGTATGCAAATTTCCACCGTGCTCTCCGATGGGCCGTACGCAGAGGTGTTTATGGTGCGCGCATAAGGCGTCCGTTTTTGTGATGCATGTACCGTTCCAACGCTCTTTAGTGTTTTCGAAAGCGTTGAGCATTTTGTGATGGGATAAAAGTAGTTGCTGACATTCAAAAATTTCGAGTTTCTCTAACTGTAACCGTGAGTGTCAATTTGTTGCCAATCACAGAATCCCGAGCTCATACCTCTGAATAACTATACCTGAAATCTCATCTCGATCTGTTGAACGGAATGGCCGCTAGAGGTCCATAATATCGGCCAAGTTTCTTTATGACCCACCTTGTAACTTATTTCCTCAACCTTTCCATCAATTTAAATAAATCTTTTCTTTTTTTTAACACCAAAGAACTCTTTTTTAAACCAAATTCGAATGACATATTCGAATATTTGTGAGTAAAACTAACATATATAGGTGACCGAAAACCCGATCTTTCTACTAATGAGACCAACTTAAAGACTACTTCAAAAGTCTGAATTTTATGCTTCGCCATTTTCAAATGAATTCAAAGAAGCGAATCATATTCGACTATGAATCTCTTTAACTCGACGTGACATGTTACGCGGAGTAAAATATGTCAAATAGCATAAACTTTCTGGAGTTAAAATTTGACTGCTGAGGAGTTCGTTAATTCTAGTTTGAAATCGTGACGTAGATTAGATTCCTAACTCTTCATTAGTAATAACCGAAACCAGATTTTTTTTTAAATTCGAGTTTTACCTTTATGCTTCATAGGTTCTATTAGCAACAGCGTTGTATTGCCTATTCCGGATGTTATTTCACATCTGGTTGACCATCACTAGTCGATAGCTTCTTATATAAATTGCACTTCAAACAAACAACACTCAGTTTTCTTCTGTTATAAGTTTATTATAATTCTTGTATATCGGAAGGAGAAGGTTTTTAGAACGACTTTTTACTCACAATGACAATCAGAACAGCAAAAAAAATAGAACACCAAAAAAAAAAACTTATTTTAAATGCCACTTGCAAAGAATAAACTTTTGTAATTTGGACAATGAAAATTAAAGCAGACGATAATTATAAGAATTACAACCATGACGCGGCGTAAACACCGGAAATTAGTAGTATTGGAAACGACTGCTTATTCTAGCTTAGTGGATTACGCATTGTCTCATGTGAGTTTGAACTTTAATTGTGATGCACATAACATCTTCTTGAAAACTACGTGATTCGTAAGGCAACTGAAAGTATTAGACTGAGAGGCGACTGCAATTTTTGGACCCCATCGAACATCATTCTGATTTTTTTTTATAGAAATTAGAGAAAAGTGAGTAGATTAGAAAACACTGGTCTGCCGTGGCACAAATGGCCGAAACTGGTCAAAAATCGACTTTTAATAAGTTGAACTAAATCCAATTGCCAAATGAGCCATAACTTGCCAAATAATGAGCATTTTTTTTTAATTTGGTAACTCTCACTATTTAACGATTCAGATATCTGGCGACGGTCTACTTGCATCTATTAAAAGGTAGCCAAGTTGGCAATAAACATTACGTCACGGATGACGTAACTGGTGTCGCCAATTTGGCTTACTATTAAAAGATACACATTTTCCAAGCCAGAGATCAAAAATCGTTTGCGCTTTTTTTCATTGAAAATCCAAATGGAGGGTTGCGAAACGAAAAAGTTTGTTCTCTTTTTGGCAAATTATGACATATTTGGCAATCGGATTTTAGTTCAACTCATTCCAAGTCTATTTTTGATCAGTTTCGGCCATTTTTGACACGGCAGACCAGTGGATTCCTAATCTACTCACTTTTTTCCAATCTCTATAAAAAATTCAGAATGATGTTCGATGAGGTCCAAAAATTGCAGTCGCCTCTCGGACTATATAGGAACTTCAGCGAACATCATTATGAATCAGTGGCGGAAAATTTTACAAGAAGGTCCAGAGGGGATTCGATTCAGCTATTTAAATTTATCAAACAGTGTGATTTCAAGGGATTAAAGTTCAATACCAGAGACCAAACAAGAGGCCATGCATATAAGCTATATAAATATCATAGATGGTCAATTTCAAAATAACCGAACGTTACCGATTAAGAAATACAAAAGAACTCAAGGACATAAATAATAATTTTAGATTATGCAAATTTTTGAAATGTGTTGTTAAAAAAACTAATAAAAAAATCAACCAAGTAAATACCGACAATCAGTTTTTTAACAGAAAGTCAATTAAAAATATTAATGAGCTTTATACACCCTACTTGGGATTGTGCATGAGAACACATAAAAATGACGTCATAATTCTCCCACCCCCACACACGCAACGGCCAAAAAACACCGATTTCCTGTTTTGAAGGGGAAAGAATGCAAAAAAAAATGGGGTGTAGTGCTATCTAAAACAGTATGTATCTAATTGATTTTTTTATCATTCAACGAAATTTTTAATTCCATAGCCTAGAGAACATTTCAAAGATTCGAACCATATTTTTTTCAATTGAAAAAGTAAATATTTCGAGTAGTTATTGCGAGAGAAGAGTAGGGGGGAAAAACTTTCCCATTGGATTACCATTACGGCCAAATTTTAAAATTTAATTTAAAAAAAATAATTAACAATTCAATAAAAAAAATTCTTTTGAAACTAAATGAATGCAGAAACTACTTATGTTTTAAATTTCATGGTTCTCCTTGCACCACAAATTGAAATACACGAGACACAAAATTGCATTCCTAACTTTTTTTTTTAATATAGATAGATAGTGTAATTGATAAAGTGGCAGCTCGTGTCGAAGTCATGTTCGAGAAATCAAGTGTTCGGCTGCAACCTTACCATGGTAACCGATGGAACGCAATGAACCCTTTCCCTCAACGCAATGTGTACGGTTTGAGGGGAGATACAGCCCGTTCACACTTTTTCAACTTCAGCTGTACTTGCGAATTCGATTAACTAATTGTATCTTTTGAATCAGCTTGTGTGAGTAAGGATGGTAAGAAACCGAACGTTTCTAAGTTTGAGTTTATTTTGATGTGAGCCTTTCCAGGTGGTTATGTGGTAGTTTTTATTTACAAAAATTGTTTTATTGGCCATATTTAATCGTCGGAATTAAAAAGGAAGTCTGATATAGTATAATGAATTAACCACAATCATAGGTTGTCACATGGACCGATTCTCAAGTTTAAAAAAGGAAGGAGGATTGATTTGGTTTTCAGAAAAATAAGTGTTTTTTTTTCTTTCTCATCTTATTCATTTAATAAAAATTGAAAGGAAATTTTTATTTGAGTTTGAGTATTACAGATTAATGGCTTCGCGTTCATGAATGATTGAGAAAAATGTGTGTGGTGGTGGATCGCTTGTTTCCTGCTGAACTAGCATTTTCGATCACGGGGCACCACTGTTATGAATTTTTCTATAGAATGTAAGGATGCTAATATATTCAATTATATTGTTGCGTGGATGGGTTCGAAAGATTTGAAGCCAAAGAAGATCAACACTTGCAGAAATTTATTCGAATATAACTCTTCACAGATTCCTTTACAACTCCAAAACTTCTTGTTCTGGTAGACTCAATACAGCCCTTTTCACAACAATAGAGCACAAAACAGCAGTTAAACTTGACGACACAACTGCTAAATCACCGCAAGAGACAATGCAATACAGTTCTCATTAGAACGACTCGGAATGTTCACTGAGACTCAGTAATTCCAGTCAAATCACTCAACTAACAACTCCCTCACCCACTCTCTTGAGCTTTTATAGGGGAGGCGAACATACGTGAATCTTCTAGAGATAGACATTTGGAGAACTTTCCAGATAGTAGTCGAAAAGTCCTATACATGTACATGGGGACCGAAAATGTCGCCAAATGGTCGCCAAGTTTGGCGACATTTGGCGATTTCTCGCCAAATTTGGCGACAAAAATTAGTCGCCAAAACCGTCGTCAACTTGGCTCTATCTCGCCAATTTGGCGAGATTCCCATTACCATAATGTTAAATGCCCTACTCCTTGTAAAACTCGCTTCCCAGCGTTAACTCTGTAAAACTCGTTATCAAGAATTAAGACACACACTGCGGGGAAGCAAACTAACGACGAACTACTGCACTGCCTTATGCGAAATGTACATAAATTTTCCTATTTACAAAATTAACACTACAAATTATTTACAAATATACAAAAATTCGTGACAATATGCTTTATTTGAATATACTAGAACAAGGACTCATGTCAGTTTTCAAACTGTTATTTGAGAGCTCTCATGATTATCATAATGGTATTTCAAAATCAATTGTACAATACATTAAAGATTTATCATGGTTAGATGATTTGATATTGTAAGAAAATATTCTCCCTAAATTTTAAAAGTCAATAAAAAGTTAAAATCGGTTTTTCAGTTACATTTTAACAATACGGTGTTAGGATGAATTTTAAAAAAAATATTTCTTTCATTGCTAAAACGCCAATGTGTTGAGAGTTAGCACACAAGAACTTAATGACTTTATGTAAATTATTATCTTCGATTAGAAAATTGTCACTCAATAAATTCGTACTTTTGGAAAAAATTTAATTGTTTGTTGTATTTAACAAGGCTAACTGTCATTAAAACACAATGGAAATAGGCTACTTACACATTATCCCGTCGACCGCTGACGAGATAAAAAGTTCGCCAAAAGGATTTCCTGGGCCCGTCGAAAGATCAAACCTGACGTATGCCCGGTCAACCACTGCCAACACTGATATGAGCTTAACTGCACCTTCGAGGTTAACAAGCGGTTCAAGCTTTTTGTCCCAAAAAATGAGTGAAAATACGGAAATAACACTGCATCCATAGACTTATTATTATCAATAGACTGCGCGTTCCCACTTCAATCATACAACGAGAATGAAACCAAAATGAATCGCATGAGTAGGGACTTTTTGGGAGCAGGGTTGCAGATTTGGCGGGTTTCTCCTCACTCAGGCGATAAAGGATAATAAGATTATTAGATAAATGATTAATTTTACGACGTAGCCAAATTAAAAACCACGTGACTGATAGACGAATTGTGTGATTCATTTTGGTTTCATTCTCGTTAAATGATTGAAGTGGGAACGTGCAGTCTATTGATAATAATAAATCTATGACTGCATCCAATTTTAATGAATTGACTTTTATTATAGTAATAATTGAAATTTGTGCGGTCTTCCACACCCATAATTTCAACTACAATATTTAAAGTAGTATTGCTTCGAAATATATGGTTGGTTGGTTGTTTTCAGATTATCTGGCACAGTCAGCAACACGAGGGCTATAATGCGCCGAAATGCTGGGAAGCGAGTTTTACTACAAAGAGCAGGCCATTTAACATTATGGTAATGGCAATCTCGCGATATTGGCGAGATAGAGCCAAGTTGGCGACGGTTTTGGCGACTAATTTGTGTTGCCAAATTTGGCGACCATTTGGCGACTTTTTCGGTCCCCATGTATATGTATAGGACTTTTCGACTACGATCTGGAAAGTCTACTTGGAAAGTCAAATGTCTATCTCTGAAAGTTTCACGAAGGTTTAACTTTCCTATATAAGCTGGAAACGGTATAGTGGTTAGCGTGCTAGCTTCTAGACCGCGAGGTTGCGGGTTCGAGTCCCGTGTTAGGCATGGATGTTTGTAAATGTATGTTGGCTTGTCTAATGACGAATGTTTCAACGCACTATAGCCCTCGCGTTGCTGACGGCGCCAGATAATCTGAATACAACCAACCAACCTATATAAGCTGACCAAGAGAGCGGGGGAGTTAGTTGAGTCACTAATTTAGTTGTGTCCGTTAGTCAGTTGAGTTACTGACTGAGTTGAGTTACTGAGTTAGCTGTCTCTCAGTGAGCCTTCGGAGTAGTTCTAAAAGCGAACTGTATTGCATTGTCTTTTGCGGTGATTTTAGCAGTTGTGTTTTCAAGTTTTTAACTGCTGTTTTGCGCTCTATTGTTGTGTAAAGAGCTGCATTGAGTCTACTAGAACGAGAAGTTCTGGAGTTATATCGGAATAAATTTCTGCAAGGTTTTGATCTGCTTCGGCTTCAAGTCTTTCGAACCCATCCACGCAACAATATTATTTCAAGAGTTTTACTTTTAATGCTTTTCCCAAATAGTTTTATAGTCGAGCAAAAATTCTAAGGTGAAATAAAAGTTCAATCAACCAATCATATTTCTCTTACACCCACGAGGCTAACTTATTTACTGACACCCATTGAAAATGAATAAAGAACTGCATTTAATTATTTATCTAGTATTACGCATTTCTAATGTCCCATTTCAAGACTTAATTCATTTTTGATTTTCCTCAATTGAACTTTCAACGAGTGCTTCAGATGCGCAGAAATCTCAAGTAGATATTCTGCTGCGAGAAAACTTTACAAGTCTTTAGAATTTCAACTAGAGTCCGACTCTAGAAAGTATTTGTCAAAGTAGTTTTTAGAAAGTTTTCTATTGATTGTTCAAGTAAGAATTCAATCCAAGCATTTTTAGAGAGTCAATAAGAGCATCGTTCAACTTCAATTCTTTTAAGTGGAAGTAGAAATCTCAGTAAGGATAATTCCCTATACTCAATATGTTACAATCTTCTATCCCAGTGCATTTGGAAACTACTTTATATAAAGCCTTGAAATTTTATGAGTAGGTTCGAAAATGATCATTAATGAAATAACATAAATTAAAAACTTGAAAATAGTGTCTAATATATTTTATTTTATATTTAAAATCCTTTGGGCGTCAATGCATGTACAGTGGCTCCACCTGGTTTTGTCTTTTGCTATTTTAATTTTCATTCATAACAGTTAGACATTGAATGAAAACGATTTATGTTATTTCATTGAGTGATATTTTTATACCTACTTACCGAATTTCAAGGTTTTTATAGAAAGTAGTTTCTAAATGCACTGGGCTAGATGATTGTAACATAGCGAGTATAGGGAATGATCCTTACTAGGATTTCCTTTTAAATAAGATACTTTAGGTTTTTGATATCGAGACTGTAACAATCTTTATCCAAAAAGAAGAATTTATTGAAATATTTTCCGCCATGGAAGTTTAGCAGTCTTTTAAACTGGTAAAGAAAGAGAGTATAAAATGTATATTTCGATTTCAAAAATGACTCACACTAGTCTACCTGAATCAGACGATTTTTTTAAAATTACTTTAAGAACTTTTATTTTCTCAACATTTAAAAAACAAAATTTTACCATTATAATTTATAAAAATATTAAAATTAAAATTCATTAGGATATTCCAAGTATCAGCAAACGTTTGGATTTTTTTTTTTTTTTCTTTCTTTTTTTAATTTTTGAACAGAGCCACAATTTTGTCCGCTCTTAATAAATGTTAGAAAACTCTGTATGAATAATTTCTTCATTTGAAGATATTTAATTGATTAATAAAAATTAAAATTATGTAATTAGGGTCTAATTTTGACAATATAGCTTTAAGTAGGATCTAATTGCGAATAAATTATAAATTGCGCAACGGACAATTACAGCATTTTTTTAAAAAAAAATATTTTTATTTTTTTATTCAATTCTAAATGTTTCGAAAAGGCCATAAACACAAATGTCTGCCCACAGATTTTTTTTTTTTCAATTTGCAACCTTAATTAGCTGGTTTATTTTAGCGGGAAAAACGACTCATTCTGCTCGAAGCTAATGTGACGTCACTTGTTCCGAACTTGGTTTCAAACTCAGCAGCGGAAACCAGTTTTGGCAAGTTTCTCGCAAATAGCACCAACCGTCACATGGTATGGCAATTGTCTTAAAAACTCACACCAACTATTTGGCAGAAACCTCACGATAAATGTAGCACCGGAAGTAAGTTTTGACGTCACAGCTAAAATGTAGCGTTTTGATCACGGTGCAATCGGACGAGGTTTTCGGGCATTTTCTTTTCTTAATATTTAAATAACTATTTTTTTAAAAGAATTTTTATTTGAATATTTGAAATCAGAAAGAAATTCATTCTTCATTAATAAAAACTCATTTCACTCGTTTTTAAAAAATTTGGGAATTGTCCATTAAATCCCAATTAAGCAGTTTGTGATTTATATAGAATTTTGTTTACAAATGAAAACTAATGATTTGCTATAGGATACCATTTATAATTGCAATTGAAATTGCATTTTTTTTTTTTTTTTTTTTTTTTTTTTTGTAAAATTTAGTTTTTAAAGTATTTAAAAGTATACATTATACTCCACTTTTTATGAAAACAACAAGAATGAAAATTATGTTAAAAATTAATTCTTACGTGGATGTATTAAATTGCAGTCGGTTCTCTACCATGGTTGGTTGTTTTGATGGTGTAATTTACTTTACTTTAAAAAAAAATTGGCCATGGCAATTTTGGGGATAATTATTACATTATTACTTTAATCGCCTATTGCATGATTTTTTTTCTTCTTTATGATGCAGCTAACTGATGTTTATTACAATAAGTATACTAATAAAAATACTTTTTAGGTATAAACAATCTTAGTATGACTAATATTTTATTGCAATTTCAAATTGCAATAAAATATATTCATTATTACTCAAATTAATTTTACTTTCAAGTTGTGTACCATATATGCTACACTATGCACTAGAAGTTGGTTGTTTTCAGATTTTCTGGCGACGTCAGCAACACGAGGGCTACACAATGCGCCGAAACATTCGTCATTAGACAAGCCAACATGCATTCACAAACACCCATGCCTAACAAGGGACTCGAACCCGCAACCTCGCGGTCTAGAAGCTAGCACTCTAACCACTATAACCGTTTGGTCGGCGGTTCGCTATCATGTATTATGTACTTTGATATACTTTAAAATATTTGTTATTGGTTGAGTTAAACTGAAACTATCTTTGGCGCCAATAAATCTTACACTAGCAAAACCTAGTTCTTCAGAAATAAAGTTTGAATATTCCGGTAATTGACTTCTAATATTATGTAATATAGATAAAAAATGAACGAAATTCAAAATATATTATGAATATAATAACGAAACATACTATCATTTTAAAGCTATCAACACATTAAAGTAATTTTTTTTTACCTAATGATAATATGTCACCCAATAAGAATATTTTAAAGTAAAAAAACATGAGAGGTTATTTTTCCGAATTTTCCTGTTTCCGAATGTATAGCTGTAAAGATTTGAAGCCAAAGCAGATCAAAACTTGCAGAAATTTATTCCAATATAACTTCACAGATTCCTTTACAACTCCAGAACTTCTCGTTCTAGTACACTCAATACAGCTCTATACACAACAATAGAGCACAAACAGCAGTTAAATTTGACACACAACTGCTAAATCGCCGCAAAAGACAATGCAATACAGTTCGCTTTAGAACTACTCTGAATGCTCGCTGACAGACAACCAAGTCAGTAACTCCACTCAGTCAGTATCTCAACTAACTCAGTAATTCCAGTCAACTAACTGACTCAACTAACTCATTGACTCAACTAACTCGATCACACTCTCTCTCTGTCTTATATAGGGAAGGCGAACATTCTTGAAACTTCTAGAGGTAGATATTTGGAGAACTTTCCAGATCGTAGTCGAAGAGTCCAATACATGTACATTTGGACCGAAAATGTCACCAAATGGTCTCCAAGTTTGGCGACATTTGGCGACAAAAATTAGTAGCCAAAACCGTCGCCAACTTGGCTCTATCTCACCAAGTTGGCGAGATTTCTATTACCATAATGTTAAATGTCCTGCTCCTTGTAAAACTCGCTTCCCAGCGTTATCTCTGTAAAACTCGTTATCAAGCATTAATAGACACACTGCAGGAAAGCCAAGTAAAGATGAACTATTGCACTGCCTTATGCGAAATGTACATAAATTTTCCTATTTACAAAATTAACACTATGAAATATTTACAAATATACAAAAATTCGTAACAATATTAACATCGAATTTGTGTGTATGCTTGTCGATGGCGTGCAAATCTACGGAGGCCTAATTAACCCCATTTCTGAAACTTGGCAGATAGACTCGATGGCGATGACAATGCATTCTATCAAATTTTGGAGCTGTAACTGTCACTAAAAGGAAATTTTTACGAATTACTAGTAAAACAACTTGCCTTCATCAAATCAAGCTAAAATAGCATTTAACTGGCCATTGAAAAAAACTCTTTCCTCTTACCAATTTTTTTTTAATAAATAAATAATGAAATTGTTTTAATTAGAATAAATAAAAGATATTTGAATGCGAGTTCAAAAATTCACGTTCATTTTTAATAAATAAATTTTTAAACGCAGTTTACCGTACATTTAGCTGAGAGAAATTATATTTAAAATTGAGATGCACACACCCTGGATGTATTGCTTACAGAATCGGCGCTGTGTTAATGAACATAAAAACTGGCAATGCGTAAAAAGTATTTATATTAAAAAAAAAATATTATTATATTATTTTAATCTGACGTACAGTATGTGAACATTTCTGAAAGCTGTACCTTAATACCATAACCTTTAAATAACAGCATTTTATAAATTTTTTATGTATGTTTTCATCGACGACTATTTTTTTCAGTTATAATAAAAGATTTATTCAGGAATAAAGCTTAGTTGATAAAAAAAACTAATAATTTTAACGAAATTTTTAACGAGTGTCAAACAAAACGATTGAAAACGCAATTATACTTAAGTCAAGAATTTTATCACTTCTATTTTAAGTATGGAAATTCTTAAGTTAAACTATTAAATTAATGCTAACTTTAGAAATAACTAGTTAAAAATACTCATTAAATTAAATAGAATTTATCTCCCACTCCTTCACATTTTTTTAAAATTTTTTTTTATTATTATTATTATTAACAAACAAAAAAAAAATGTCCCAGTCGTTATATAGCGTGATTGGAAAGTAAACGACGTACGAAAATGAATGTTTTCCGTAGAAAACAATTAAACTTATTATCAAAGATAAATAACTAAATAAACGATAGAATCTTAAAATAAAAAAAGCACATATTTTTTATTGAAAACAAGTATAGTGGTACAAATGTCATAAACATTAAAAAAATTCCAGAAAAAGTGTATCATAATTCTAAGTATTCTGTTTTATTACATGTTGCTTTATACAAAAATTAAAAAAAAAAATTCTTCACTCGTCTGAATTAATTATATATATAATTACTTTTTAAGTTTTTATCTTATTCCTTACAGTTTTTCTCTAAGCAAACTAAGAGTCTAAAAGTAAAAGCAAAGACAGTAAGTTATTTTACGAAAAACTAAAAAACGTATGTTAAAAGTCTATTAAATATATACAAATATATTGCAAAAGTTAAAATGCAGAAGTTTTTTTATTTAAGAAAATTCCTATAAATTATGTGATTCCAATAAAATCTAGCGGGTAAGAAACATCACACGATTTTCAGTTTCCCAATAAGAATTACCCTCATCACTGACTCACTGACTCACTCCTTAATGCTGTAAGATGGGGTTAGCATCGCATATATTTTACATTCATTTTATACTGCAACCATATTGTTGCGTGGATGGGTTAGAAAGGTTTGAAGCCAAAGCAGATCAAAACTTGCAGAAATTTATTCCGATATAACTCTTCGCAGATTCTCTTATAACTCCAGAACTTCTCGTTCTAGTAGACACAGTACAGCTCTTTTCACAACAATAGAGCACAAAACAGTAGTTAAAAACTTGACAACACAACTGCTAAAACCTCTACAAAAGACAATGCAATACAGTTCGCTTTAGAACTACTCTGAATGCTCACTGAGACTCAGTATCTCAACTCAGTAATTCCAGTCAACTAACTGACTCAACTCACTAATTCAACTTACTGCCGGCCTTATATAGGAGTCGAATCTTCTTGAAACTTCTAGAGGTAGACACTTGGAGAACTCTCCAGATCGTAGTCGAAAAGTCCTATACATGTACATGGAGATAAAAAATGCCGCCAAATGGTCGCCAAGTTTCGCGATATTTGGCGATTTCTCGCCAAATTTGGCGACAAAAATTAGTATGCAAAACCATCGCTACCTTGGCTCTATCTCGCCATTACCATAATGTTAAATGCCCAGCTCCTTGTAAAACTCGCTTCCCAGCGTTATCTCTGTAAAACTCGTTATCAAGCATCAAGAGACTCATTGCAGGAAAACAAACTATTGCACTGCCTTATGCGAAATGTACATAAATTGATCTTTTCACATAATTAATGCTACGAAGTATTTACAAATATACAGAAATTCGTAACAATGTTAATCTTAGTTGAGCCCCGTCGAAATGTTAGGAATGGATGGAGCGAATCGGCATAGATCTTTAAAATTTGAAATAATTCATAATAGCTTTAAAATTGAAATAATTTAATTTTTAAATAGACGGAGTTAAAAAGGAAATTTTTTTCTAGGAAATATTAACTAATAGTAGGTATTAATATTCTATTCAAATGAATAACTTAAAAATCTATTTATTATTTATTTTCAAATGTTTTATTCTAACTTCAATTATATATACACTTGTTTGTGGGAAGAATACTCCAAGAGGCCATTTATCCCCTTCGCCGTCATCCAATCTATCTGGTTTGGTTGGTTGGTTGTTTTTAGATTATCTGGCGCCGTCAGCAACACGAGGGCTAAATTGCGCCGAAACATTCGTCATTAGACAAGCCAACATACATTTACAAACACCCATGCCTAACACGGGACTCGAACCCGCAACCTCGCGGTCTAGAAGATAGCACGCTAACCACTATAACGTTTGGTCGACACAATCTATCTGGAGATTGACAGACAGAATCATTGTCGATGCCAATGCATTCTATCAAGTTTAGGGCTGCTATAATATAACCCATAAAAAGAAAGTTTTAACGTTAATCTTTTGTATGGCATCACCAATTCTTATATTCATTAACAAAGCGCCGTTTCTTTTGTCAGTGTGTGCTTGGTGTTGGCATCTAATTTTAAATATTAAAAACATCTCTATCCAGATAAATATCCGATAAACTACATTTAAAAATTTGTTCTTTAAAAATGAATTTGAATTTATGAATTCGCCTCCAAATATCTTTTATTTATTCTGATTAAAGCCATTTAATTTTATAATTAACTTATTTAATAAAAAAATTTGGCAACGGGAAAGAGATTCTTCAATGATCGGTTAAATGCCATTTAACTTGATTGGATGACGGCAAGTTGGTTTATTAGTATTCCGTAAAGCGATTTTTTAGTGACAGTGACAGCCGCTAAAATTTGATAGAACGCATTGTCATCGAAATGGAATTTATCTGCCAAGTTTCAGCCCGATTGGATAACAGCAAAGGGGTTAATTAGACCTCCGTAGATTTGCCCGCCATTGGCAAACATACAAAATCGAAGTTGATATATAAAGGATTTAAAAATGGCGGGAAATCTATGATTACATTTCGTAGTCGAACGCTGGAAATCGTTTAAAAAAGTTGCAATTTTGCCTGAAAGTTGGCAAAGCAAATAAAGAACTTGATATTAAAATTTTTTTTCTATGCGTTGATACTTTTCTCTGTGTCACTTTTAACGCTTTTCACCACTTTATTTTAAACGTTCTAATAACAGGATTTCGATATGAGCTCTCTTGATTCTTCCCTGTAGTCCGAGTGGCGACTGCAATTTTCGGACCCCATCGAACATCATTCTGAATTTTTTATACAAATTAAAGAAAAGTGAGTAGATTACGAATCCACTGGTCTGCCGTGGCAAAAATGGCCGAAACTGGTCAAAAATCGACTTAGAATGAGTTGAACTAAAATCCGATTGCCAAATATGTCATAACTTGCCAAAAATAAAACAAACTTATTCGTCTGGCAACCCACTTCATTTTGATTTTCAATGAGAAAAAGAGCAAACGATTTCTGATCTTTGGCTCAGAAAACTTATATCTTTTAAAAGTAAGCCAAATTGGCGACATCAGTTACGTCATAAGTGACGTAATACTTTTTGCCAACTTGGCTCCCTTTTAATAGATGCAAGTAGACCGTCGCCACACATCCGAATCGTTTCCAACCTTCTTAATTGAAAATTAAAGATTGATGGTTACCAAATAAAAAAAAATGCTCATTATTTGGCAAGCTGTGGCGCATTTGGGAATTGGATTTAGTTCAACTTATTAAAAGTCGATTTTTGACCAGTTTCGGCCATTTTTGCCGAGGCAGACCAGTGGATTCGTAATCTACTCACTTTTCTCTAATTTCTATAAAAAACTCAGAATGATGTTCGATGGGGTCCAAAAAATTGCAGTCGCTTCTCAGTCTACAGGTGGCGCCTTTGCGGACAGAGTCCTTGTATGGAATTCTCCCTACACCAATATAATATTGAAACTTAAAAACAAAATCACGCGGTTCATGCTATAAACGATTTTTACAAGCAACTATCACTCTCAATAAGATTTCTGACACCGATAAAAATTGCTCTTTCGTGCTTTCCAATCTCTAACCTAATTTTCCTTCTTTTGTCTGACAGATAGAAAGAAGATAAAAATGATTTTAAGACACCTTGACGTAAAATTTTATTTATTATTATATTTTTTGTTAAATGTAATGGTCTCGTTATTTTAAACATTATCGCTACGTTGAAGCTTAAAAAGATCCTATAAAAGAACAATGTATTTACTTGACTTTTTTTTTTTTTTTTTTTTAAGGTATACATATACATTAGGAATCGCGAAATTTGACTCAATTCTGCGTTGTTGTTTTTTGGATTTAAAATATTCCCGAATTCATTACCATTAAAATGATACCATTTTGTTTCTGAGACTCAAATTACTTTTTAAATTACAGTTGGTTTTGGGAACCTGTTTTGTATCACGTTCATTAGTGTAGTAAACTTTAAGCGCGTTTTCTGAAGAATGACATTTTGGTGTTAAATGACTTAACGCCAACAGTCATAACTTCATCAAAAATGGTCCAATTTACAAAATTCTAATTTTGTTTTGTAGACAATAGTTGTGAATGTGTTTTCTATAAAGAATCTAATATATATTGTTATGAACACATTTTTTATGCATATTTTAATCTTAATTTTTTATTAAAAATTATGTATTTTTTCAAACATTTTATTTAAAAACTTATAATTAAATAAATATTAAAGCCAAATTCAAAAATCTCCATAGGAACATGCGTCCATATAATATCTCTTATTACCATTAAAAATAATGAGTCTAACTTAATTACAAATTTATTTATGTATGTTCTAATAATGTCCTAATTAGTCACTTTAATTGCAATTAGCTGATTAAAAAATTGATGGAAAAAAAAGTTTGTATATAAAAATGCATCATTATTTATTCTGATATACTGCCAAAAAGTTTGAAATTATAACATAAGAATTAAGAAAATCATCTCAATTGTATATGTATACCTTAAGTATACAAGCCGATTATATGTGCTTCGATTCGAAAGTGCGTCATGTCTATGTTAGAGATCTAATCACGTCTGCCATGCACGTTTCATATCTTTTTCCTCCCTTATGGTAATCTTCATCTAACTACGACCTAAGGAATATTTTTTGCCTTTTAATCCTGGTATCAGTTTTTGGCTTATATATACGAGAAAATGCAACTATTTTAAAGAGGTTAGTTTTTAATCTATACTAAACTTCAACTTAACTAGACATCACTTAGACGATAGATCGTCACAGTGCTCATAGGTATTTAATCCATTTTGGCGGAGTGAAGACATAATTCTCGCCAAACCTTATAGCCTTTTGTTCTCTCTACAGGGTTGTGGTTTGGCGAACATTATGCTTTCAAGCCGCCAAAATGGATTAAATACCTATGAGCACTGTGACGATCTATCGTCTAAGTGATGTCTAGTTAAGTTGAAGTTTAGTATAGTATAATTAGAAGTATTAAATTTCCATGACATAGACACTAATGTGAAAATAAACTAGGGCCTATAACATCCCTAGGCTATAACGAGTGATCGTACAACTTTAATTTACGCTGTAATATTGGTCATTGCAATAAAATTTACCGTTTTCTTATTTTCACTCATTTAAGGCGTCTTCTCACTTTAGGCACCTCGAAAATAGGCTATTTTCGCGATTTTTTTTCGAGGATTTTTGCAAACAATTATGGGATAAAATGGATTCTATATAATAAACACAACTTTCAAGTACAAGAAAAATTTTATTTTTTATTTTTTTTGAACAATTATTATAATAAAACAGTAGCATCGAAAAATCCGTGTAGAAATGTAATGTTCGTGGCTTGTTGATGAAATTTCGGAAACTATCCGGCCGATTGTCATGAAATTTGAATGACATATTCTTCATAGTTATGGCTATAGCGCATATCATCAGATTTTTGATATTCGCGAAAATAACAAAATGGCGCACGTTTTTCGAAAAAGTAAAAAAAAAAAACGCGTTTTTTTGCAGTTTTTTGTAAAAAAAAAATACTTCAAATCAAAATTTCAAAAATCTGATGATATGCGCTATAGCCATAACTATGAAGAATATGTCATTCAAATTTCATGACAATCGGCCGGATAGTTTCCGAAATTTCATCAACAAGCCACGAATATTACATTTCTACACGGGTTTTTCGATGCTACTGTTTTATTATAATAATTGTTCAAAAAAATAAAAAATAAAAAATTTCTTGTACTTGAAAGATGTGTTTATTATATAGGATCCATTTTATCCCATAATTGTTTGCAAAAATCCTCGAAAAAAAATCGCGAAAATAGCCTATTTTCGAGGTGCCTAAAGTGAGAAGACGCCTTAAATAAAAATGGACAGTTTGGCGACATTTTTGGCAATAATTTTTATATGGGCAAAAAAAAAATAATAGCCAAGATTGGCGATATTATTCGATCGACTTTACATTGTCATGCATTACATTACATGTGCGTGAATTAAAAAAAAAAAATCCTTCGTTGATTGGACGATGTTCATGGGTAGAGAGCTCTGTGTAAAAGTACTCGATTTTCAACTTTTTAAGCTTTTATCGTAATTCTACGGGAATTTCGAAGATAGGGACTATTAGAACTCCTTAAGAGGCTTAGCATAGAGATTTAATTTAAAATCGTTAGAGCCGTTTTTCAGCGATTGCTGAAGATTTTCATGAGGAATTTTCAGGATTTTAACTTTATGCGCATGTGCGTTTTCGGCGAAACACTTAAGGTATATCCCATGGCCACCATTAGATATGTATTAAACCGCACACAAAGTTTGAGCATCGTAGGTCAATTTGTTCGGGAGTTATGCTGACCACGTACACACAGGCATTTATTTTTTCTAGAGCATTTTTTTAAAAATCAGGGTATTCCAAAACGTGGAGAAATGCAAAAAATCGATTTATTTTTACCGAATGCTATACTTTCATTATCCTATGTAAACATATCGGTAATTGAAAGTAAAAAATGCATTCTTTAAACCTAAGTGATAAACCATATTTTCTAAATTTATTTTTAACTATTCTATAAATCTAAGAATAATGTAAGTCGTTTTTCATTAGAAATTTATTTGAAGTTAAGAAAAAAGATTTTTTTTTTTTTTTCTTTTTTTTTTTTTTTTTCAAGATTAGCGCAAGTTCAGAAATATTTTGATTGCCCATTATCGATAGTTCCATACATTATCTTTTGCATATATGCAGGTTTAGCAAAAGAAACTTTTGATTAATTTCCAAAAACTCCTACGAAAATGATAGATTTAAATCTTAATTATACTGCATGAATGGAAGATTTTTGCAATATTTTCGTCGTTATTCTTCAACAACTTGCAAAAATTCGAAAGTCTGATATTCTGTCTGGTCTGGACGTGGATAGGCAAAATTTCCATTATTTAATGATATTTTAATGAGGGATTGCCCATTAAGTTTTATCGTAAGTTTATTCATGCATTGTGTAAATAATTATTTACTCTTCTATGAATAGTTTGTTTAGTTTCGAAAAACGTTAGTTTGAAAACTGGAAGAAGTGTCGACATTTATTGGACTAAAATTCTTTTATATTGTTGCGTGGATGGGTTTGAAAGATTTGAAGCCAAAGCAGATCAAAACTTGCAGAAATTTATTCCGATATAACTCTTCGCAGATTCTCTTATAACTCCAGAACTTCTCACTTTAGCAGACTCAATACAGCTCTTTTCACAACAATAGAGCACAAAACAGCAGTTAAAAACTTGACAACACAACTGCTAAAATCGCTGCAAAAGACAATGCAATACAATTAGCATTGGAACTTCTCTGAATGCTCACTGAGACTCAGTATCTCAACTCAGTAATTCAAGTCAATTCACTGACTAGACTAACTCCAGTCAACAACTAATTCCCCGCTCACTTGGCCGGTCTTATATAGTGGAGGCGAACATTCTTGAAACTTCTAGAGATAGATATTTGGAGAACTTTCCAGATCGTAGTCGAAAAGTCTTATACATGTACATGGTGACAGAAAATGTCGCCAAATGGTCGCCAAATTTGGCGACAAAAATTAGTCGCCAAAACCGTCGCCAACTTGGCTCTATCTCAGCGATTTCCAATTTGGCGAGATTGCCATTACCATAATGTTAAATGCCCTGCTCTTTGTAATACTCGCTTCTCAGCGTTACCTCTGTAAAACTCGTTATCAAGCATTAATGCCCATATTGCATGGATGCCAACTTAAGACGAACTATTGCACTGCCTTATGCGAAATGTACATACATTTTCCTATTTACAAAATTAACACTATGAAATATTTACTAACATACAAAAATTCGTTGCAATATATTAATTAGCTTATAGGTATGGAATTATTTAATATAGCTGAACACTCGTGTTTCGGTGGCTACGAAATTTTACCAGGTAAATTTTAGCAATAAAAAAAAACAACATTCATGACCCCCAAAAATGAATTTATCAAAATCGAAATGACTTACCAAATCGGAATGTAGACGCTTGCTCTTCTAATAGGGTGTCAAGCGGAGGACTCTCTGATTTTTAAATTAAATAACTCAAAAACAAAGATCGACTGAAGAATGACACAAAAAGTACAGTTATTTTGAAAGCTGAAAAAATCTAAAACAAAAGTTTTAAAATTAGTTACTAATGTTGCCATCATTTGGCTCTGTAGTTGCAAAATTCTAGAAATATGTTATAAACTAGCTAAATACCCGTGCTTCGCTACGAAATTTTAACATGTGCAATATTTTAGCTAGCTGTGAGGCCTCGAGTTGCGGAAATCTGTCATTCGTGTATAGGACCCAGTCTTTGGCGCTTCGCTCGCAGGAAGGTTCATCACTACGCAAAATCAAGCTCGCTTCGTTCACTAAATTAATTAAAAAGAAACTAAATAAAAATTTTAAATTCTGGCTTATTCCAATTAGAAGGCTAAAACTACTTATGTTGAAAATTTCAGAGCTGTAGCCCAATTAGTAGTCGTTTTGTAAAATGTTTATTAAATAATTAAAAAAGAACAAAATAAAAATTTTAAATTCTGTTTTTTAAAAGCCTAATTAAAAGGCCACAACTACTTGTGTTGAAAATTTTATAGGTGTAGTCCTATTAGATATCGTTTTGTAACATATTTATTAATTAATTAAAAAAAATTATTAAAAAAGAACTAATTAAAATTTTAACATTCTGTTTATGATGAATAAAATTAGAAGGTCAGAACTACTTATGCTAAAAATTTCAGAGCTCTACTCTAATTTTAAGTAGGTTTCTATAGATCCACAGAGACACAGACAGACACACAGCTTGTTTTATTATTATAGATTTGTCCTCTACAATCAGCCGTTGCGATCAAGTTAACTTCCTTTCACGTTTTAACAGTGGAACTGTTCGAAAACTGATCACTCAGAACTTCAAAGCACTTTTTGTTCATCAGAACTACAGTGTACAGCGCCACCTATCGGTAAAATTTTTAATTAATTTTGAAAATTTAGTATAAGATTTTTGCAGCTTTCAAAATAATTATACTTTTTGTTTCATCATTGTATCGATATTTGTTTTTGAGTTATTAAATTTTAAAATCAGGCATTCCTTTGCTCACCAGACACCCTGTATTTGTATTGTTGCGTGGATGGGTTCGAAAGATTTGAAGCCAAAGCAGATCAAAACTTGCAGAAATTTATTCCAATATAACTCTTCACATATTCCTTTACAACTCCAGAACTTCATGTTCTAGTAGACTCAATACAGCTCTATACACAATAATAGAGCACAAACAGCAGTTAAACTTGACACACAACTGCTAAATCGCCGCAAAAGACAATGCAATACAGTTCACTTTCGGAACTCTATGAATGCTCACTGAGACTCAGTACCTCAACTCAGTAATTCCAGTCAACTAATTGACTAACCCACTCATTCCACTAACTCAACTCATGGCCGGGCTTATATAGGAAAGTTAAACCTTCGTGAAACTTCTAGAGGTAGATATTTGGAGAACTTTCCAGGTCGTAGTCGAAAAGTCCTTTACATGTACATGGGGACCGAAAATGTCGCCAAATGGTCGCCAAGTCTGGCGATATTTGGCGATTTCTCGCCAAATTTGGGGACACAAATTAGTCGCCAAAACACTCGCCAACTTGGCTCTATCTCGCCAATTTGGCGAGGCTGCCGTTACCATAATGTTAAATGCCCTGCTTCTTGTAAAACTCGCTTCCCAGCGTTATCTTTGTAAAACTCGTTATTATTGCATATTGCATTAACATGTTAACATATTGCAGGGAAGCCAAATTAAGACGAACTATTGCACTGCCTTATGCGAAATTTACATAAATTTTCCTATTTGCAAAATTAACACTGCGAAATATTTACAAATATACAAAAATTCGTAACAGTATCCTGTTTCAGGATTATGGCTACATTGGAAGTGGGACATTTGATTATTCTTTGTTTGACACATTTCAACCCCTTTTCGACCCTCTTAAAATTAGTTAACTGAGATCGCATTTGTTAAATTTGTGTTGACATGTGTACCAAATTTCAGACTGGAGACAACATTAGAACATTCTTCGTTTAGAACATTTAACACTTTGCACTCCAGGCCTTTTTCGCGCTGAGGAATCAGCAACTCGAGACATTTTAGATTCGGCTGGTGTTTATGGATTTGCTTCATAGAAACTAAACACAGTCATTGGCTTTGCATCGAATTTCCGCATCACACCTAATGGTCCTCTCGTGGTTTGGTATCCAATCGTGTATCGCCTGAGAGGCGCCACTGGAGTGCACAGGATTAAACATCTTTTCGACCTTTTATAATAAGTTAGTCGAAATCGGAATAGCTTGCTTATTTTTTTATGCTTTCCCTTGTTGATATTTGCACAGAATACCATAGTTGTGACTACTTTGGAAGCGAAATATTTGAATATCCGTCATTTAGAACGTTTTATCCTTTTTCGACGATTTAAATTCAGTTAATCGATATCGGAATAGCTTACTTTTTCTATGCTTGTCTTTGTTGACATGTGCTCTAAATTTAAGAGTTGTGACTACCTTGGAAGTGGGACATTTGAATATCCAAAAACTTTCAATTCCTTTCCGACCTTTTAAAATTATTTAATCGAGATGGCAATAGTTTAATTTTTCTATAAACGCTCTTGATGTTGACATTTGTACAAAAATTTACTGGCGATATTTTTCTTGTGGAATGTTTAGACATCTTTTTGACCCTTTTTAAATAGTTAATCCATATCGGAACATCTTACTTTTTCTATGCTTTCTCTTGTTGACAATTGTACTGCATTTCAGCGTTGTGAGTACCTTGGAAATGGGATGTTTGAATATACGTTAATTGGAACTGTAGGGCCCTTAAATTTGCTTAATCGATTTTGGTTGGTTGGTTGTATTCAGATTATCTGGCGCCGTCAGCAACACGAGGGCTATAATGCTCCGAAACATTTCGTCATTTGACAAACCAACATACATTTACAAACACCCATGCCTAACACGGGACTCGAACCCGCAACCTCGCGGTCTAGAAGCCAGCACGCTAACCACTATACCGTTTGGTCGGCTTAATCGATTTTGGAGTACCTTACTTTTGCTACGCTTTCCCTTTTTAGCATTTGTACCAAACGTCAAAGTTGTGACTACTTTGGAAGTCAATCATTTGAATATCCGTCATTCGGAACGTTGGACCCCTTTTTGACTTATTAAAGTTGGTGTAATTGATATCGAAATAGCTTACTTTTTCTATGCTTGTCCTTGTTGACATTTCATCGAATTTCAGAATTGTGAGTACCTTGGAAGTGGGATGTTTGAATATCCGAAACTTTCAATTTCTTTTCGACCCTTTAAAATTATTTAATCGAGATGGCAATAGTTTAATTTTTCTATATACGCTCTTGATGTTGATATTTGTACCAACTTTACTGCGATAACATAGGGATATTTTTCTTGTGGTACGTTTAGACATCTTTTAGACACTTTTTAATAATTAAATCCATATCGGAAAATCTTACTTTTTCTATGCTTTCCCTTGTTGACAATTACACTGAATTTCAGAGTTGTGAGTACCTTGGAAGTGGGTTGGTTGGTTGTTTTCAGATTATCTGGTACCGTCAGCTACACGAGGGCTATAATGCACCGAAACATTCGTCATTAGACAAGCCAACATACATTTACAAACACCCATGCATAACACGGAACTCGAACCCGCAACCTCGCGGTCTAGAAGGCTAGCACAATAACCACTATACCGTTTGGTCGGCACCTTGGAAGTGGGATGTTTGAATATCCATTATTTGGAACATTCGACCACTTAAATTTGCTTAATCGTTTTCAGAGTACCTTACTTTTCCTACGTTTTCCCTTTTTGGTATTTGTACCAAACATCACAGTTGTGACTACTTTGGAAGTCAATCATTTGAATATCCGTCATTCGGAACGTTTGACCCCTTTTTGACTTATTAAAGTTGGTGTAATTGATATCGAAATAACTTACTTTTTCTATGCTTGTCCTTGTTGACATTCGCACCGAATTTCAGAGTTGTAACTAAGAGTAAGTGATAGAATTATAGTGATAAGTCACTTAATGAGAGTTTTACGCTTTATTTGTCATGGAGATTACCTTATAGATTCATATATTGATTTCGTCATAACTATCAAATTCTTTTGCATATTGATTATCTCAGAGCGGTTGAATAATTTCATATATTCCTTTTATCTCATATTAATGGAATTCTTTCATGTATTGATTACCTTAAAACTACGGATCTAAAGAAAAAAAATTGTTCAAAAAATAAAAAATGAACTCACAGGTCTCAAATTGAATATCTATATATTTAATAGGCAATACGTTTTTTGGGGTTAGTCCGTCCGCCTAAACTGCTCAACCAATTTCAATGATCAAGGTGTCATTTTAAAGGAAATAAGCTGTAGATTTGCCAAAACGTCCCAAAATAATTTATTAACATTTTATTAATTAGTTAAATTTCAATATTTTCCATCATTAAGCTACTACAAAGCCTCAATGATTTTGAATATATGAATGGCAACATCCTTACGTATGTAAACAACAAACCCGTTGCTAATTTTAAAGCTCTTTTTAAACTCTTCGTTTCAAAGTTGATTTTTTCTGTTTTTCTGAAGCATTTTTGTATTACAGTAATTATTATTTTGAAGTATTTCTATCCAGAAAATACCTCGCGTTGGACGTCGTTCTCTAACGGGGCGACGTGAACGAAACAATCACTCTCGGCGTATTACATATGTTGGCGGATAGTATATTTAACTTTCTATTATGAAACTTGCAATTTGGGTGTTTTCTCTATTAGGCCTTACATTAAATTTATAAAAATTTGGTTACATTTTTTATGGCTGGCAAACCTATTCGAGCGCAGCAAGATGTTTTAACCACGCAGCGAGGCGTTTGGGGGTTGGCGAGCGTTAGTGAGCAGGGGGTGAAGCCCCCTAGTATTGTGTATAATTTGTAAAACTTGAGCTTGAATTACATGGAAGTTTTTATGATGTACAACAAACCTTCACAGAAACTGACTGTTGGAACCACACGTTTTGTTCTATAGTATATATTTTGAAAATGTCATTGTCATAGTAGAGGCAGTAAATGTTAAAAATGTATTTATAATCTTCCGAAAACCCTAAGGATCTTATTATTTACTAGTTACCTAAGAAGTATTTGTTTCTTCAGGAATCAATAACTGTCCAGGTCAGTTGCAATCATCAAACGTGAAACGCATCGGTGGGCATTGAAACAATGGAAAAAGCTTTGTATCTTTTGAAAATTCCCGACGTGGGCTCTCATCTCCTGCAGCTTTCGAGATATTTTCAGAGTCTAAATATAGACTGTGATACATTTATACACTTTCGTGGATAAATTTAAACATTGCATCACCTACGTTGCCATCATTAGTTAAAAGTAGGGATGGAACGGATATCCGGCAAATATCCGATATCCGGCATATCCGGCTGATTTTTCAATATCCGAAACCCCGTCGGATATCCGATTTGAAATACCGGACATCCGATAATTTCATTCGGATATCCGGCTATATATCCGGCCACCAGGTATCCACAAGAAATATTTTTTTGCAAAAAATAATGATCTTTTTCCGACAAAGGGGACACCGTATCCTACACTTTTTTTTCTTTTTTTAAAATTTTTTTTTTTTGGACATAAATTGCAGTCAAGTTAGAAAACGAAAAAGTTCCTTCGTGATAACTATGCTTTCGCATATCCCTAACTTCATTCTAAGGTCATTCTGACGCCGAACACCAGTGTTTAGTTCCCAAGCATGCATGGTCATCCTCAGTTTATTTCTTTCAGGTATAAACAGCTAAGTCAACCTTGCCCAGTCCGCGAATCAAACCATGGACCTGTGGCATACAGTGCGGTGCGCTAATCACTAATTATAATTTACTTGATACTTCATATCATGACCATTTTTTTCGTATAGCATATCGTATAACTATCGTTTTTAGTATATAGACCGAATATCCGGCCGGATATCCGGTGAAATCCGTTTCGGATATCCGTATCCGGTAGACATGGTACCCCGGATATCCGAAATCCGGTATCCGGCAAAACTCACATCCGTTCCATCCCTAGTTAAAAGACTCTAAACAAAAAGAGGGGTCGCAACTTTCGATTACGGTAAATTACTGATGTGGATATGTGTCATTTATCGTTTTCATATTTACATCATTCGTTTAGAAAAAATGGCCACTTTGGCGATATTTTTTGTGATAATTCTTAAATGGGTCTTTAAAAAAAAAAAAAAAAATCGCCAAAATAGGGCTTTTGGCGATATACTTATCGATAAATTTTAAAATTATCCTTTCTTCTAAATGACACAGAGCAGAGAGAAAGAAAAAAAAGAAAAAAAAAACGATCGTTATTATGCTCAAGGATCTGTGTTAAGAGCATTCGTTTTCCAACTTTTTACGCCATTAAAGCATTTTTACGGGAATTCCAGTGGTAGGGATGTTTAGAACACCTTAAGAGGCATTTCCACAGCGATTTTGAACAAAATCTTTTTGAGCCGTTTTTTAGCAATTACTGAAGAACATGATTTTTTTCAATGGCAGCTACCTTTCCCGCATGCGCGATTTTGACGAAAACCTTAATGGTAGGTTCCATGGTTACTACCAACTCGCACACCAAATTTGAATATCGTAGGTCAATTTGTTCGGGAGTTATGCTGACCACATACACACACAGACAGACATTTTTTTCTAGATCACTTCTTTGAATCAGGATGTTCCAAAACGTGGAGAAATGCAAAAAAATCTAATTTTTTTTTTTACCGAATGCTATACTTTCATTACCATATGTATACAAACGGTAATTGAAAGTAAAAAAATAAATAAATAAAAATTAACTGCATATGTTAACACTTTCTGATAATTGTTTTGAAAATATTCTTTATTTCTCATTGAATGGCTCAAGCTCTTAAGTTATTCAAACCTATACAAAAGTGAAAAAAAAAAAAAATAATAATAATAATAATTTCAAAGGTCCAACGCAAAAGCGTAAAAATATGCATTTTATTTATTTATTTATTTATTTATTTATTTATTTATTTATTTATTTATTTATTTATTTATTTATTTATTCATTTATTTATTTATTCATTTATTCATTTATTCATTTATTCATTTATTCATGTATTTATTTATTTATTTATTTATTTATTTATTTATTTATTTATTTATTTATTTATTTATTTATTTATTTATTTATTTATTTATTTATTTATTCATTTATTTATTCATTTATTTATTCATTTATTTATTTATTTATTTATTTATTTATTTATTTATTCATTTATTCATTTATTTATTTATTTATTTATTTATTTATTTATTTATTTATTTATTTATTTATTTATTTATTTATTTATTTATTTATTTATTTATTCATTTATTCATTTATTCATTTATTCATTTATTCATTTATTCATTTATTCATTTATTCATTTATTTATTTATTTATTTATTTATAAATTAGACGCAGCATTATGAATAGCTTTGCATCTAGTAGACTTTTAGGTTATATCATCCTTTCCCTTTCCTATAGGATCCTAGTAAGGATCATTCCCTATACTCGCTATATTATATAGTCTTCTAGCCCAGTACATTTAGAAACTACTTTCTATAACCACCTTGACATTTGGTGGGTGGGTATAAAAAAGATCACTTAATGAAATGACATAAATTGTTTTCATTTAATGTCTATCTATTATAAATGAAAATTAAAATAGCAAAAAAAAAAAAAAAATCAACAGGAGCCACTGCATATGCATTGAGGTAAGGTTTTTAAATATAAAATAAAATGCATTAGACGGTATTTTCGAGATTTTAATTTAAGTAATTTCATTAAGCGATAATTTACGTGTCAAGTCACCAAATTTCAAGGTTTTGTACAAAATACAGTAGAACCTCGATTAACCGTCCCTCCTTCATCCGAAACTCTCTGTTCACCGGCAATCATTTAGTCGACATCAAAAATCTCCCAAATGAGAAATAAATCATTTGTTCCTTTTCAAACCGTAATCTTTTTCCTTGCTCTAAAGTTACATAAGTAATGGTGAAGATTTTGACTGTTTTTCTAAAGAACTGACATGGTTAGAACAACCTTCGGATGCAGATCAAACTGAACTATCGCCTTCAAAAAGACTCCGGGATAGAGCAGCGAAACAAAGATTATCATTATTATTGCAACAAAAACTCATTTCCAACAATTATGTCATAAAAAAACATTAAAAATCCGGTATTCAATAAACGAAAAACATTACTTGTTTTTTACAACTCTCTTTTATCCGGAATTTTCGCTTAACCGACCTACCTTTGGTCCGAATTAGGTCGGTTAATCGAGATTCTACTGTAGTTTCTTAATACACTAGACTAGAAGGTTATAACACAGCGAGGATATTGAATGATCTCTACATGACATCCTTTTAAGAAAACATACTTGCAAATTGAATACAAATCTAATTGGGCACATCCTAACAAATTCCAAACTTAATTCAATTTCATTTCGTTGATTTATCACATTTGCATATTGAAATAACCTTATTGCAACCCAAGGCCAAGCGACCCGGACGTTTTCGCTTGCAGCGTAACGGTAACAAATAAATCTTGAATGAGTTACAGCTAATAAATGTCTTCCCTTAGAACTAACTCTAAAATTAAATGCAAATCAGGATCTGTTCATTTGTCAATTATGCTGTTGTATTTCGATCTCGGGAGAAATCCTGGAAAGGTTTCTATAGGAATCACTTATCCCGGGAAAAGTGCCTGGATTTGATTCTTCGGCAAATTAGCTAGGGGGAATAATTGGATGATAGGCTTTGTCATGTACAGTAAGTTGATGTTTGACTAATGTTATGAGAAAATGAGCCTTTAAGAATGAAACATTTTAGAAGTTTAATGGGTTAAAATTTAAATTTAGCCCATAAACCTAACCCAATATTTTTATTTTTAAAAAGGATTGGTGTATTTTACATTTTGGATGTCAATAATTTCATTCAATTTTATTTAAAAAAAAAAAAAAAAACTCTCAATTTTATTATTATGTGATAAAGAAAAGCGTTGTTGAGCTTTCCGACTTTCTATCAACAGAAGTAGTTGTCAATTTTCAGATATAATACAATTTTATAAACTAAAATTACCCCCATACAGACAAGCAGACAGGTTTGCGTTTTCCGTTAGCTGGGTACCAGACAAAAACCATCAAATTGCAGTGATAATTCATCAAACTAACAACTTTTGGAAAGTTTATCTTTTATAGTAACCTTATAGAAAACCATTTTATGCAAAACAAGTTTTTTTTTTGTTTTTCAAATATTCTTTTCTAGTAAACATTTAGGCTTGACGATAATTGCGCCAACATTAAAGATTGGTGGTTTTAGTCTGATACCCAGCTTATGAAAAGTATCGTAGAAAAACATATATAGTCGGTTTATAGTGAAAAGTTGCTAACTCCACTTTTGGTTTAAAATAACTTTTTTGTATTATCAGAAACATGACGAAAAGACCCATTAATTAGAAAAAGTTTTAACTTGATTACTAAAATAAATTTATGGTAAATTAGTGATGCTTAAAAGCACTGTTAAAAATCGAGATAAATTGTTGTGGTCATTACCCGTTTTGAAATGTCCGACTTTTGAAAAGTGTATTTTTTTATGTATGTTGGTTGGTTGTTTTCAGATTATCTGGCGCCGCGCCGTCAGCAACACTAGGGCTTTAATGAGCCTAAACATTCGTTATTTGACAAGCCAATATACATTGATAAACACACATGCCTTACACGGGACTCGAACCCGCAACCTCGAGGTCTAGAGGCTAGCACGCTATCCACTATACTGTTTGATTAGCTTTTTTATACATATAAATGGTGTGTATGTCTGTGTTAGCATGATTTCAAAACGATTTGTGATATGATATTTGCATTCGGTGTATAAGTCGAAAGATCTCTCATGGCATTATTCTCTAAGGCTTTTGTTCAAATCCCACATTCGCAGAAAATATTTGCTATTGAAATTTATTTTATTAGTATTAGGTTTATTATAAGTACTCTCATGTTTATCTGTTCGGATTCGGATTTTTCAGTCAAAGCTAGAAATTGAAAACTATTTTTGGCACTATAAATTTTGCAAAAATCGCCAACTTTGCAAGATTCATGAACAAAATTATTGCAAAAGTATCGTCAAATTGAATTTTTTTTTTTAATTCTTTTAATTTCAATGAAAATATGAACAAAAAACCCTCAAATGTTAAATTGTGCCATTTTATTTCCAATATCAATCAATATTAATAAAGGGTCATTCTACTGAAAATCAGAAATTTGTGTAACTAGTGTTTATTTCAAAAAGTATACAAATAAAAATATATTTTTGGTATAAACAACCTTAGTATGACTGATATAATTTCTTGCAATTTCAAATTGTAATAAACTACTTTAATTATTACACAAATTTTACTTCCTAACAGTGAAATAACACGTCCATGAATTGTCATCATCAACTATTTTGACTTATTTCAGTGTCATATTTTGCAAATTAAATACACTTAAATTTCTTCATATTGTATTTTCATGTCAAGAAAATGTTTTAAAACATATTTCAAAACTTATTATTTAAGTTTATGTTTTTTGTTAAGGTATCAAAATTTTCAAAATCTAAATCACAAAATTTATCTAACACAAAATTTAAAAAATTCTCAATTTTTTTTATTATTGTAAAAGTTAATAAAATTATGTCTGAATAAAATGACATAAAAATTGTCTTTCTATTATTAGTAGAACTTGAAATATTCAAGTTTTTGTTCCATCGCAACTGTATCCCATACATGCTATCTTGAAACTTAGAAATTGCTTTTCTCGGTGATGGCTTTTTGTACCTTTTTTGAGTTTAAACTGATATAACTTAAAAACTACTTGTTATAAATATATGAAATTTTCCACAATTATTTTTATACATATTTCTTTAATTTGTCTTCAGGGATTGTGTATTTTGATTTAACTTTTTTTAAAAAGTGTTTGGAGCTTAGCATACTATGCGTTTTATACAGTTTTTACTCAAAATATTTTTATTTTTTCTAAATACTTTATTGAAAAATCATGAAGACAATTTTTTTATATAAATTATAACAAGTAATTTAATGCAAAAATTAAGTGATTTTTAAATAAATCACATTTAGGTTAGATAGATTTAGATTAAAAAAATACTTTTTAAATTTAAATAGTTATTTCAGTTTCAAAGAATAATGCAGTACTGCATACAAAATTTAATAATTAATAATTAATAAATAATAATTAATAAATAATAATAATAATAATAATAATAATAATAATAATAATAATAATAATAATTAATAATTAATAAATAAAAATAATAATAATAATAATAATTAATAATTAATAATTAATAATTAATAATAATAATAATAATAATAATAATAATAATAATAATTAATAATTAATAATTAATAATTAATAAAAATAAAAATAATAATAATAATAATAATAATAATAATAATAATAATAATAATAATAATAATAATAATAATAATAAATAATAAATAATAAATAATAAATAATAAATAATAAATAATAAATAATAAATAATAAATAATAAATAATAAATAATAAATAATAAATAATTAATAATTAATAATTAATAATTAATAATTAATAATTAATAATTAATAATTAATAATTAATAATTAATAATTAATAATTAATAATTAATAATTAATAATTAATAATTAATAATTAATAATTAATAAAAAATAAAAATAAAAATAAAAATAAAAATAATAATAATAATAATAATAATAATAATAATAATAATAATAATAATAATAATAATAATAATAATAATAATAATAATAATAATAATAATAATAATAATAATAATAATAATAATAATAATAATAATAATAATAATAATAATTAATAATTAATAATTAATAATTAATAATTAATAAAAATAAAAATAAAAATAAAAATAAAAATAAAAATAATAATAATAATAATAAATAATAAATAATAAATAATAAATAATAAATAATAAATAATTAATAATTAATAATTAATAATTAATAATTAATAATTAATAATTAATAATTAATAATTAATAATTAATAATTAATAATTAATAATTAATAATTAATAATTAATAATAATAATAATAATAATAATTACTAATTAATAATTAATAATTAATAATTAATAATTAATAATTAATAATTAATAATTAATAAAAAATAAAAATAAAAATAAAAATAATAATAATAATAATAATAATAATAATAATAATAATAATAATAATAATAATAATAATAATAATAATAATAATAATAATAATAATAATTAATAATTAATAATTAATAATTAATAATTAATAATTAATAATTAATAATTAATAATTAATAATTAATAATTAATAATTAATAAAAAATAAAAAATAAAAAATAAAAATAATAATAATAATAATAATAATAATAATAATAATAATAATAATAATAATAATAATAATAATAATTAATAATTAATAATTAATAATTAATAATTAATAATTAATAATTAATAATTAATAAAAAATAAAAATAAAAATAAAAATAAAAATAATAATAATAATAATAATAATAATAATAATAATAATAATAAAAAATAATAAATAATAAATAATAAATAATAAATAAATAATAATTAATAATTAATAATTAATAATTAATAATTAATAATTAATAATTAATAATTAATAATTAATAATTAATAATTAATAATTAATAATTAATAATTAATAATTAATAATTAATAATTAATAATTAATAATTAATAATTAATAAAAAATAAAAATAAAAATAAAAATAAAAATAAAAATAATAATAATAATAATAATAATAATAATAATAATAATAATAATAATTAATAATTAATAATTAATAATTAATAATTAATAAAAATAAAAATAAAAATAAAAATAAAAATAAAAATAATAATAATAATAATAATAATAAATAATAAATAATAAATAATAAATAATAAATAATAAATAATAAATAATAAATAATTAATAATTAATAATTAATAATTAATAATTAATAATTAATAATTAATAATTAATAATTAATAATTAATAATTAATAATTAATAATTAATAATTAATAATTAATAATTAATAATTAATAATTAATAATTAATAAAAAATAAAAATAAAAATAAAAATAAAAATAAAAATAAAAATAATAATAATAATAATAATAATAATAATAATAATAATAATAATAATTAATAATTAATAATTAATAATTAATAAAAATAAAAATAAAAATAAAAATAAAAATAATAATAATAATAATTTAAAAATAAAGATTTAAGAATTTTGAGTCCTGGACCCCCTTATATTTATTAACAAGTTTTATGCCTGTAACAAAGGCAATATGCCCCATCCATCGACATCCAAAAAAGTTTCGTTAAATCCTTACAGTTGACAGTAATTTACGAGCAATAAACAAGTCAGAAGTTTGGTAAACGTTCTGTTCAAATCCAAAGGACAAGCTACATATTATTTTTTTTTTTTAATAAATTATCAAATTTATAAAATAATTGCTTGATTCTGTAACATATGATGAAATGGTTTTGTTTTGAAAATATCATGAAATTAAATCTAAATGAGAATTTACTACATGCAAAAAAAACTATCGTTTTGTCACATTCGTGGAATTAGTTGTCCAGGTGTGAAAGAAAATGGCGTATTACTTTTGTTGATATGTATATTTCTGAACATATAAACAGTCTAATATATGCAAAAGTATCACAAATCAATGAACAGCATAAATTATAGGTCCCTTGTGTTTTATTTTTGCTTGGTATATTTGATTTAAAATGCTTTGAAGTTGGAATTTAAAGAATTTTTAAACAAATTGATTCTATGCAAACGTTTCAAAGCATTATCCCCCCCCCTCCCCATTTTTTTTTATTTGTAAGTCACTGGTGTTCTATCGACTTTCTTGGTTTCTTGGGTAATAATAAGTTTAATTGAAGTCATTTAAGAAAAGATATAAGACAACTTTCTCTTTCAAAATATATTTGTTTGCATCTATCTTTTGAGGATTCGAAGGTACTCTTCCGTAATCCGGGCGCAAATGTCGCCAACCAAACACGAGGAGTCGCCAAGCGAAGCGAATGATAAAGCGTTCAATTATAAACAAATATAAAAATATTATTTAATAGTAACATATAAACAGATATTAATGAATTGTAAACAAAACAGTTTTACCCAAAAAGAATGCTTATAAAAATTGGTTTTTCCAGAATACGGTGACCAAACGGTATAGTGGTTAGCGTGCTAGCTTCTAGACCACGAGGTTGCGGGTTCCGAGTCCCGTGTTAGGCTTGGGTGTTTGTAAATGCATGTAGGCTTGTCTAATGACGAATGTTTCGGCGCATTATAGCCCTCGTGTTGCTGACGGCGCCAGATAATCTGAATACAACCAACCAACCAACCAGAATACGGTAATGTCCTTGAGAATTTGTTGGAATGGATCGTTTACTTTTCATCTCCACATAAATTCCACAGGCAAAATTCTACATTATTTGGCGATTTATCGCTTGCGCCCGGAAAACAGAAGAGTACCGATTCGAAATTTAAAATTCATTATTTATATTCATGGAAATGAATAAATAAGACAATTTTTCAGTGTCAGGTGAGATTCTACACTATTGTATTTTCTTACATTTAAATTATTTTTCAAAGATAGAAAATGACTAAATATTACTTTCAAAAATCAAAAACATGCTCTAAAATATATAACTGCTAACATTTTCATTTTATTACATTCTGGCTGGTGCGGTTCTATTTTCATATTATACCGCAGAGATTAGTCTTCCTATAAGAAATATGCCACCCTAAAAATAATATTGGTAATCATTGCAGTCTTACGTCACAGCGATATTATTTTTATCTTCTCTGGCGATACAATTTTATCTCCAACAGAGAAAGAGGAATGCACTAAAAACAACCTTACGAGTTCTCCAGCTGATTGAGATCAATGGTATAGTAATATAATATAATTCTCTTGCGTAACGTCCAAATTCGGCTGTATTTCTGTGAGCAGAATGGCAATGACTTCAAACACATCTTCTAACTGTACTTTATGCATGAATTTTCAAATTCAGCAATCCAGCCAATCACAACATATCTTTTGAAATTTGACTAATGCATCTGGCAACAACAACTTGGATTCGCTACATTTTGTGTTTCTTATTACAGTCTACAGATAGAAATTATTGCCTATTTAAACGTATTGATTTAATAGTTACGATGATGCAAGAATAAATAGATCCAAGATGTGTATATTTCTTTTGGATTGGAATTCCGGATAAACCTGACTTTTCGGAAAAGTTATCTGCTGGAACATGTTCCGGAGATCGCCGGATTGCATTCAGCGCTAAATCACCAACTTTCAAAAAGTCGCTAAGAGGCATTGTGCAGTAAATCTGAACCTATATTCATTTCTAATCAGTGCAAATTCAGCTATTACGAATTGAAAACTATCAAAATAACGAATAAAATCACCCCCTCAACTTCAAAATCTCATATGAAATAAATAAAAAACTTTTGGCATAATAATGCTAATTTTCTCGCCAAATTTGATTTTCAAAAAATTCCTGTTGGTTGAATGCCGGATAATTGGCTTTTCACTGTTTTATTTTATTTTCTAAGTATCGCCAAAAAGATTATGTGAACATATGATTGCTTCGTTAAGAAATTTCGATAAATAATGTTAATTATTTTAGCGTTTCATACGATACGAGCCCGTAAATTTTAATTGTTCAATGAAATAACCGATCTTTTTTAAATATATGTACGATACTGTTTTTTTTTTTGTTTTGTTTTTCAAGAACTTTCTACTACGTTGCTACACTGTCCCTGCTTAACGCGTCTCGACAGCAGTAAGATAATGACATGGCAAGTATTCTGGCTCTTCATAAATAACAAAACGTTTTCAGTTTCATGGTATTATGCAGCTGAAATAGTTTTCTGCTAGGGCATATTTTAAATGCTCCACTTTGAGGTGAGCAAAGCGAGCCAAGGGGATTGCATAGCAATCCAGGGGGTTGGCGAGCGTCAGCGAGCAGGGGGCGGAGTCCCCTAGTAGTAATATAACACATAAAAACAAAGTTTTTAAAGGGAGTTGAAACCTTTTGACGACAACAAAAAGAGCTTTTCTTACGTAATTTTCGATACGCTTTAAAATAAAAAGTATTTGGTATTTTTGATTGATATTTTTTATGCAGCATAATGTTTATTTTCTTCTTGAAAAACATTAATTATTTTAAGCATAAGTATGTTTTTTAAAAAGTTATCAAGTGAAACGTAATGATGGAAAATTTAGAAGAAAAAAAAATCATGAATATAAGTTACCCACAATATTAAAAAAAAAAAAAAAAGTTATTGTTCTATCCCTTTAAAAAAATTTATGGATATGCACGTGATAATTTTACATTCTATGAAGCAGGAAATAAGAATATAGATGACAAGTTTTTTATAAAACGCCATTTATAGTTCGAAAAAATATTTAAAATTTAAATTTTAAAGTTATTTTT
The DNA here is from genome assembly GCA_963978545.1 of Linyphia triangularis. Classification (NCBI taxonomy): domain Eukaryota; kingdom Metazoa; phylum Arthropoda; class Arachnida; order Araneae; family Linyphiidae; genus Linyphia; species Linyphia triangularis. The sequence continues at coordinate 88,099,736 of OZ021728.1, forward strand.
TACATAAAAATATTTTTATACTGTATAAAAGAATAATTCTGCTTTAGAGAATAAACCCATAAATTAGCTTTAATTTCCAATATTAATATTGAGTTTATTCAAGAAACTTAATAAAATATCTTGTGGTTTTTTTATGCTAAACATTTTTTTTTTCTAAATTTTTCATCGTTACGTTTCACCTGGTAACTTTTAAAAAAATATATTTATGTCTAAAATAGTTATTGTTTTTCAAGAAGAAAATAAGCATTGTATCGTATAAAAAATTACAATTAAAAATATAAAGTATATTTCATTTTAAAGCATATTGAACATTACGCAAAAAAAAAGCTGTTTTTGTTGGCGTCAAAAGGTTTAAACTCCCTTTAATACAAATTCTGTTAGGAAACGCATGTAGATTTTAAATACAGAGTGGCCACAAATTTCAAAAAAATAAGTTCAATGATAACTGATTTTAGGGCAAACTTTTTTCCAAATTTCCCCAATTTTCTAAGGTTTTCCAGATGTCTAGACATCCTTATCAAATAGAACATGTATTCTAAAGAGATAAAATGCAATTTAAAAAAATAAAAAATAGTTTTGCTGGTAATGAAAAGTTTAAATTTTTCCGTAACATTAAGGGAGTATTCTACTGTAGAGGCATGAATTTCTCCCGGTTTTTGAAGCGGAAAAAAATTTTAACAAAGGAAACAAAAAATATTTTTACCATCAATTTTTTTATCATTTGTTTATTGATGTTTTATTATTACATAAAAAATTATTAAAAAAAAATTAAAATTGACAAAGTTATGAGCAGTCAAAGTGGGGAGGGGGGGGGGGGGGCAAAAAAAAAGAGGGTGTCCTGGCGTGCATTATTCCAACCCTCCTGGTGATCTGAAACATAAAAAACAGACGGATTCTTAATTATTATAGATGCCGCTATCGTATAACCCTTGGATAAGTTAAAAAAATATTTTTTTTTAAAATGGCGGCAGTTTGAAAAAAAAAAAAAAATTTCATATTTTTTTAACAATTCCGAATTTTTTAAAAATACTAAATGAGAAGTTATAGTTTTGGGCAGGGTTCACGAGATGAAGCGATGTATAGAGAACATCCTCTCCAAATTTGAAGTAAATCAGTTCATTAGAACTCGAGATATCCTTACCGCCAGCTCGAAAAAATTAGTTCCGAGAAAAACGCGTTCAAAGTTTTGAGACAAGTTTTCGACAGTTTTACTTATAGAATGGTACAGAATACTTACATATTTTTAATCGGCGATTCCTGCTCCATATAAGAATCCTTCCTCTACTTCAAAATGCTCATTAATGACATAAGTAGGGACTCGGGAACGCCTACCGTCTTTTGTTAACTTGTAGCGGTCGGACCGGAACCGATGCCACGTCACTAAAACGGCTATAACTCATGAAATAATAGAAATTTTGAAAAATCCTTTTAAAGACATATTTTTGAATATTTAAACTTTGAAAATATGAAAAAAAAAATTTCGATTTTTTTTCAAATTTCTACAGTAGGATACAGCCTTAAACTTCTAATGTCTTACCACTACAAATCTCCATGTAAATAGCGCCAAAATATAGATAAACGTGCCTTAAACAATACAAAATTTCCCTGATTTTCATGAAATTTTAAAAAGTTCCCTGATTTTTTCCAGAATCAAAAAGCTCCCTGGCATTTCCCTGATTTCCAGGTTTTTCCCGGTTCTGTTGCCACTCTGAAATAGATTATAAACTTACCGTTTTATGAGGTTCCGCTTATATTTCACGTTAAACGTTTCCCTGTGTCTTATCGAAGTTTTTACGACGTATCAACAAATCGGATCGGATCAATTCACTTCACTCACTTTGTAAGTTAGTGACTTGATTGGATTTGATCCGAGTTGTAAATTTAGACACTGAAACTGGTGGGGTGGAGTGATCTAATATTTTATGCTAATTTTGATGCTCGGTCATGTGACCGTTGTTCAAGTATATATATACTGTATTGATCGAGCGCTAATTGATCTTTCCTTTTTGCTCTTGGCTCTTACCCTAAAGTGGTTTTATTTCGTGTGCGGATCGCACAGGTGTGGTAGAATGATTATTTAATTTCGAGTCTTCTTCTTTCATGTAAATACAATTTTAATAGTTCTTTTAACACTTTAAATCCCAACCCGCCCTATACCGCCTTGTAGAGAATTTCCCAGCTAACCGCCTTTCGGGCGGATGCAGGGGTAAACGTATATTTCCAAGTGAGGGGAACTGCCCTGACTTAGTTGTTTAAAGCGTGACGGTCCTCAACAATAGGCTATTGTGGGGCATGTAGAGGGGAGACATGGATTTAAAGTACTCAATGTCAAACTGCCCCACCCTTTGGACATGGAGTAAGATAGTCAGGGACTTTTCCTTTATGCGAATCTTGTCATGTACTTAGCGGTGGCGTTTGTTTCATTGATAAGACGCCAACTAAATTCTCTGACATATCAAGCAGATGACCCAACGCACAACCCTATTGCAGGTTGTAGACATATAGTAATGATCTTTTAATGGTCGACAGTGACCCCCCACAGGAATCCCAGGAGTGGCAGACAGGAGGACGAGTCGGGCGAGTTCATTTCCAGTTTTTATGAATGGAAAGTCATCGGGGTTTTGTGAAACCCACAACGCTGACTCCATGGGATTTAAAGGGTTAAGTACCTGTCATAAGGTGTTTTCATTGTGACATTTAGTATGATATAATTAAAGAAACCTCCTGGTGTAAAAATCATAGCCCGCCTCTTTTGACACTTTGGACTACGTCAATGAGAATTGCACGAATAAGCGGGCTGACTTCTTTACTTATGTTGCGCGTGGGGGTTGGAATTGAAGAGGGGTTTTTTAGAGGCTGCAAGGAGAAGAGGGGTGAGCATCTAGCCCGGAGGTTTCGAAGAGAGAAGTAGGGTTGCTTGACCTCTGAGAAAGAAAAGTTCTTATACCGGGTATCGGAAATTTGATGCTGGCAAGCGGTGACCGCCCGATCCAGAGCAATGAGCAGTAAGTGGCTCTTTTATTCACTCAGTACTCAGCCAGCTGGGAAAGTCTAGTTATGATATATATTTAACTTTTAATTATTGCTTTTGTTTGTTTTAAATATTTGTTATTTTGGATTTCAACCTCACACATGTGGTGAGCGTTTTGAGGAAATGTGTTTGCTACCATATACTTAACTGCTGAATAAACTGGTTTCTGAATAAAAGAACTTGTGTTAATTGCGGGGTGTTCTGTAAATGCTTGACACTAAATTTATTGCTTATATTATATATGCGTAATTAGTACTCCTGCATATACGAATCATGGCAGTACCGTCTCCAAGTCTCTTGTTATTGAAAGTCGTTCCACTGTGCTTTGGTTGGTAGGAAGTTTAAGCTCAACTAACTACAACAAATTCTTTATATGCATTACCAATTTTTATATTCATTAGTAACATAGCGACGATATCAAAAACATTTCTATCAATAAAATGGGCGGTAAACAACGTTTCAAAATTTATGTATTAAAATGAATGTGAATGTATTCACTCGTTTTCCAAATATCATTTATTTACCCTGACTAAAACAATTTTTATTAAATATTTATTAAAAAAAAATTGGCAACAGGAAAGAGTTTCTTCAATGGTCAATTGATTACTATTTCAGGGAGATTGGATGACGGCAAGTTGGTTTTTTAGTGTTCCCTAAAAGCGACCTTTTAGTGACAGTTACAGCCCCAAAATTTGATATAATGAATTGTCATCAAAATCGAATCTATTTGATATGTTTCAGTCCGATTGGATGACGGCAAGGGGGTTCATTAGACCGCCGCAGATTCCACAGCTATCGACGTCATCGATATAGATAAACAACTGGATAGACTGCTCCATTGTCAATGCAAAGAGAAAAACGCGCCGGGGATTGCGAAGCTGGTGGGAAGATTAACCAATCACAGTTCACTTTTATAGTTGGATGGAAATGCGAAAAACCTTTTAAAATGCTAGAGTATATATTTTTTTACACATTATTACTAATTAAGGTCTACTATTGACATTTCTGCTGTGTACAACCCAAAATTTTATTTTCAATCCTCGGCAATCCGTATTTTTTATCCTACCAACGGCATCTGGCAACGGCTTCATTTTCCCAGCGTTAAGCAATCTATCCAGTTGTTTATTTATATCGATGATCGACGTACAAAATCGAAGTTAATATAAAAGAATTAAAAATAAATGGCCACAGAAATTCCCACCCATCGAGAAAACACTAAGTGCTTTACAGTTCATATGTTCATGCCTAGAGCCTTTTTAATGAAAATATCTTAATAAAACTTAGTACTTATATCATTGAGACCCTGGTTATTTATAAAAATTCTCTGAAACATTTTTGAATTTAAAAATTTAATATGTTTATATAAAAAACACAGCATTTGCAAATGATGTTCAAGGACAACTAATACTTTACTGCTTATAATTAAAGTTCAACTTTCAAGAAGCTGTCAAAATCATCGATATAGATAAACAACTGGATAGACTGCTCCATTGTCAATGAAAAGAGAAAAACGCGCCGGGGATTGCGAAGCTGGTGGGAAGATTAACCAATCACAGTTCACTTTTATAGTTGGATGGAAATGCGAAAAACCTTGTAAAGTGTTAGAGTATATATTTTTTTGCACATTATTACTAATTAAGGTCTACTATTGACATTTCTGCTGTGTACAACCCAAAATTTTATTTTCAATCTTCTCCAATCCGTATTTTTTATCCCACCAACGGCATCTGGCAACGGCTTCATTTTCCCAGCGTTAAGCAGTCTATCCAGTTGTTTATCTATATCGATGGTCAAAACACGCTGGTCAGATTGTCCGAAATTTGACCTGAATATATTCAAAGAGGGTATGTCACAAGAAAAAAAAACTGTTCAGAATTACTTTTTCCTATCTCATAGCTTTTTGAAATCCATTTGGTATAAGAAAAAATTACATGCTTTTTGAAAGTTGAACTTTAATCATAATCACACTAGAGTAATTATTATTAAAGTTCAACTATCAAAAAGCTGTTAAAAAAGAAACACTCGTCTGGATGACCTAAAATTTAACTTGAATTACGCAAAATGTGGTGTTCAAATTCGAATCTCGTCTTCAAGCTCTAATTTGAACCAATATCAACAGTAAATGTTCTGGTTTTGTCGATGTATACAGAGAGAAAGGTTCGTAGAAGTAATATTTGGTATACTAAACTCCAACTTAACTTGACATCACTAGACGATAGATCTTCACCGTGCTCATAGGCATTTAATCCATTTTAGCGGAGTGAAGACATAATTCTCGCCAAACCTTAGAGCCTTTTGTTCCCTGCAGGGTTGTGGTTTGGCGAGCATTATGCTTTCACGCCGCCAAAATGGATTAAATGCATATGAGCACTGTGACGATCTACCGTCTAGTGATGTCAAGTTAAGTTGAAGTTTAGTATAGTGACAAAGAAAATGGTCTATGAAGAAGAAGTTTTAATGCGAAAATTTAAAGATTTTTTTAAGATCCCGATATCATTAAAAGCTTTCAAATTAAAATAATGAATTTTCATATTGCTAGAAAGCATAAAAATAATCTAACAAAGAAGATTTTTATCGTAAGAGTTTTTCGTGAGTAAGTAAAAGAGAAAGGACAATTCTGCGATGATTCGATACTGTTGATTCGGATTTTAAGGTAGTAATAGGAGTGAAGGACTGACTGGAAGATAAGGTCGAGAAATGGGCTGTCTTGGAGAAATCTTCAATGGATGGTTTCATATTCAAGCGTGTTCTTATTGTTTTTTGATCCCTCTATATATAAGGCAAAGCCCTTACTGACTCACTTACTCATCACTAATTCTCTCACTTCCCACATAGTCACAACTCTGAAAATTGGTGCAAATGTCAACAAAGACAAACATAGAAAAAGTAAGCTATTCCGATCTCGATTGACCCACTCTAAGTAATGGAAAAGGGGTTAAACGTTTCAAGCGAGGAATACTCGAATGTCCCACTTCCCATAAGGTTACTTCTCTGAAAATTGATACAAATGTCAACAAAGACTAACATAGAAAAATTATACTTTTCCGATCTCTATTAACCCACTCTAAGGTGCGGAAAATGGGTTAAGCGTTCCCAACGAAGGTTATTCGAATGTCCCACTTCCCACATGGTCCCAATTTTGAAAATTGGTACTAATATCAACAATGGTAAAAATAGAAAACGTAAGCTATTCCGATCTCGATTAACCCACTTTAAGGCGTGGAAAAGAGGTTAAACATTCCAGAAGAGGGATTTACGAATCTCCCACTTCCCATATGGTCACTACTCTGAAAATTGATTCAATTGTCAACAAAGACAAACATAGATAAATTATACTATTTTGATCTCGATTAACCCACCTTAAGGTGTGGAAAATGGGTTAAAAAATCCAAACGAGGGATGTTCGAATGTCGCAATTTCCATATGGTCATAACTCTGAAAATTGGTACAACTGTCAAAAAATAGAAACATAGAAAAAGTAAGCTATTCCTATTTCGATTAACCTCCTTTAAGGGGTGGATAAGGGATTAAACGTTCCAAAAGAGGAATATTCGAATGTCCCACTTCCTATATGGTCGCTACTCATAAAATTGATACAATTGTCAACAAAGACAAACATAGAAAAATTATACTATTTCGATCTCGATTAACCCACCTTAAGGAGTGGAAAATGGGTTAAAAGTTCCAAACGAGGGATATTAGAATGTCGCAATTTCCATATGGTCATAACTCTGAAAATTGGTATAACTGTCAAAAAATAGAAACATAGAAAAAGTAAGCTATTCCTATTTCGATTAACCTCCTTTAAGGGGTGGATAAGGGATTAAACGTTCCAAAAGAGGAATATTCGAATGTCCCACTTCCTATATGGTCGCTACTCATAAAATTGATACAATTGTCAACAAAGACAAACATAGAAAAATTATACTATTTCGATCTCGATTAACCCACCTTAAGGTGTGGAAAATGGGTTAAAAGTTCCAAACGAAGGATATTAGAATGTCGCAATTTCCATATGGTCATAACTCTGAAAATTGGTACAACTGTCAGCAAAGACAAGCATAAAAAAAAGTAAGCTATTATGATCTCGATTAACCAACTTTAAAGGGTCGAAAAGGGGTTAAATGTTCCAAAAGAGGGATATCCGAATGACCCACTTCCACTGTTGTCATAATTCTGATATTTTGTGAATATGTTAAGATGGGAAAATATGGAAAAAAAAATTTATTCCAATATCCATTAATGAATTTTTAAGGGATGAAAAGTCGACGTAGCAATGAAACTATACGAGGAATATTTTAGTATCTCACTTCCGATATAGTTACAACTTTGAAATTTAGAACTCAAACGTAAACACAATAAACTATAACAATCGCGGTTAAGGTATACATATACATTAGAAATTTCAAAATTTGACTCAAGTCTGCATTTTTGTTTTTTTTTTGTTTTAAAATATTCCCGAATTCATTACCTTTAAAATAATTCCATTTTCTTCCTGAGACTCAATTTACTTTTTAAATTACAGTGGGTTTCGGGAACCAGTTTTGTATCACGTTCATTAGAGTAGTAAACTTTAAACGCGTTTTCTGAAGAATGACATTTTGGTATTATATGACTTTACACCAAAGGTCATAACTTCGTAATAAATTGTCCAATTTACAAAATTCTAATTTTGTTCTGAAGACACAAGATGTGAATGTGTTTTCTATGGATAATCTAACATAGATTGTTATAAACACATTTTTATGAATATTTTAATCTTAGTTTTTTTGTTAAAAACTATGTATTTTTTAAAACTTTTTATTTAAAAATTTATAATTAAATAAATATTGCAGCCAAATTCAAAATTCTCCATAGGAATAGGCATCAATATAATATCTTTTATTTGCAGTAAAAATCATACCTCTAAGTTAATTACAAGTTTATTTATGAATGTTCTAAAAATGTCCTAATTAATCACTTTAATTGCAATTAGCTGGTTAAAAAATTGACGGGAATTTTGACTAAAGTCTGCTTTTTCGTTTTTTTGTTGTAAAATATTCCCAAATTCAATACTATTAAAATTATACCATTCTATTTCTGAGACTCAAATTACTTTTTAAATTACAGTAGGTTTTGTATCATGTTCATTAGTGTAGTAAACTTGAAATGCGTTTTTTGAAGAATGTCATTTTGGTGTTGTATGACTTTACGCCAACGGTCATAAGTTCATAATAAATGGTCCAATTTACAAAATTCTAATTTTGTTAAGTAGATAATAGCTGTGAATGTGTTTTCTATGGATAATCTAATATATATTGTTATAAACACATTTTTCATGCATATTTTAATCTTAATTTGTGGTGAAAACTATGAATTTTTGTAAACTGTTTATTTAAAAACTTTAAATAAATATTGAGGCCAAATTTAAAGTTCTCCATAGGAACATGTGTCAATATAATATCTTTTATTTGCAATAAAAATAATACCTCTAAGTTAATTACAAATTTATGTATGTTCTAATAATGTCCTAATTAGTAACTTTAATTGCAATTAGCTGATTAAAAAATTGACGGAAAAATAAAGTTTATACATATAAATGCATCATTTTTAATACTGATATACTGCCAAAAAGTGTGAAATTATTAACTAAAAATTAAAGAAAATCATCTCAATTGTATATGTATACCTTAACTATACTAAACTTCAACTTAACTAGACATCACTTAGACGATAGATCGTCACAGTGCTCATAGGTATTTAATCCATTTTGGCGGAGTGAAGACATAATTCTCGCCAAACCTTAGAGCCTTTTGTTCTCTACAGGGTTGTGGTTTGGCGAACATTATGCTTTCACGCCGCCAAAATGGATTAAATACCTATGAGCACTGTGCCTATCTATCGTCTAAGTGATGTCTAGTTAAGTTGAAGTTTAGTATAATTAAAAATCATCCAAAGGGGGTTAAACGTTCTAATCGAGGGATATTCAAATGTCTCATTTACAATATTTTCTCAATTATGAATTTTGGAAAAAATTTCAACAAAGGAAAGTTCCTACTTTGATAAATCAATCAGTCGGGATTGAAATGGAAGCAAACATCTGAAGTGTAGAATACATGAATGTTTTTTGATCACTAAAATGCACGTGGTAAAATGTCATAGAGCAACACGGGTATTCAGCTAGTTATATGCAAGTAGATAAATAATCAATGAAAAATAAAACAAGTTTATATAAATTAATACTTTCGAATGCAACTTTGTAACATCATAGTTGGATTGCCTTTCTATCAAAATTTAATTTCCCGTCTAGACATCTTTTTACCAAAGAATTTTTACATACATTATTCACGTAAATCACGACTTTGTTTCTGACTTCTTTGTTCCTTCTGTTAAATATTTAACGTGAGTTTTTCCTTAGCAATTCAAGAACTCTAAGCATTATAAACACTGTATTGTTTTCTTTAGTGACTCTTTGAATTTCCCGGTTTCATTAATATTGAGAATTTTATAGTGTCTCAGTGCTCACATACATGATTTATTTTATAAAAATAAAAAAATAAAAAGTCTAAGAAAATTTAATTCAAATAACTTTTAGTATTGGAGTGAAATACCTCACTATACCTATAATATATTTTGCATGGTTCAAGAGCTACATCTAAAGTAACAAAATCTTTTCACTCTATATTTTCAATGAATATATTTAAGACTATTGGGAGATATTATTTATATTATGCATATCATACGAAAGAAGAATCCAATTATGAAAAGTACCGAGCAATTCCTAGCTTTAATCCCTTGACATACAAATAAAATTGCCTGGTGCCGGAAACATAACTTCAGATTAGATTATGATGAAAGAATTTATTGTAAAAATATACTTAATTAATTTCCCGTCATTTATCGTGATTGTCTTCAAACAAATCAAGAAAATGCAATATGGTGACGTTCTCATTTATAGTTTTAAGTTTGTACAGTGAATGCACAAGGATTATTTCAGAGATCCCTGCTATACTGGCTACCGCTTTCATTGCGTTTCTTTCTGTTTACTTGTTTGCCGATGCGATTTTTTTTTATCGGTAAGCCTGATTTACACGCTACCAGTCGGGCCTCCACTTTAGATCGCCAGTTCTGTGACGTCAACTAAGCAACCGTTGCGCCGTCTATCGGTGATCGCGGGAGAGCGTACGTGATTGGTTGATCGGAGTCGCCGGCGCCAGTAAATAGAAAATGTTTGGTTTACTGGAATCAGTAGCCTTGTGACGTCACTGGCTGGCGATCTAAACTGGAACCTCAACTGGTAGCGTGTAAATCTGGCTGTACAGTTGAGAGGGAAAAAGCATCTTCAACAGTCTAAACAAAACAGCATCGATGCAGGACCGAAACGGATTATCTATAATAACATACTGCCCTGTGTTCACCTAAGACAGTTCCTAACGTCACGGAGGCGTCAAAGAGTCAACAATGGCACATGAAATGAATGACGTCTTAGACACGTCATTGTATGGTCAAACGGGTTAATGTCAAGAGTCCCTATCTAACCATCCTTTCTCAATTTTCCATATTGGAATTCACCGACCAAACGGTATAGTGGTTAGCGTGCTGGCTTCTAGACCGCGAGGTTGCGGGTTCGAGTCCCGTGTTAGACATGGGTGTTTGTAAATGTATGTTGGCTTGTCTAATGACGAATGTTTCGGCACATTATAGCCCACGTGTTGCTGACGGTGCCATATAATCTGAAAACAACCAACCAATCATATTGAAATTCCGAATTGGCAACATTCTGGCTTTGTCGCCAACTTTTCAAAAGCGCGCCAACCCATAAACGTGAACTAGGAATTTACCTTCAATTGTAAGAGGATGATATGATGGCGGTACAAGTATAGAAAAGGGTGCCATTTGAATTGGCTTTTGCGCTAAATAGTAGGCGATGTAGTAATGCTTTCAGAGAAAAATATTGTTCCATTGGAAACTGCAACCACAAACGTACACTTATCTTTTATAATTTCATTGTTTATTGTTATGGCATATTTTATTGATGTTTTCAATAGTTGTTTACTTTTAATGGCCATTTGCATCAGCCGCCATTTTGACTAGGCGACGACTGGAAACCACTTCAATAATGTAATTTTAAAAATTGTGCCAACAAACCAAGTAAACCAGGAATTTACCCAGAAAATCTTAACCAGGAAACAAACGACTACCTTTGCTTACGTTTTTTTTTGAGTGTCTGCCATGTTGGAAATATTTCTTCTTAACGCCAAAACAAATTTGCCAATATCAACGCTGTAAGCGATTCTAAACTTTTACCGTAACAGTAGAGATATTTAAAACATTGAACACACTTTTTGTCAATTATGCTCTCTGATTATTGAAAATATAAAATTCAATTTAATGTCGGATTGTTGTAAATCAGTTTCTAACAGTCTTTTATATTCTTAATTAAAATGATCATTCCCTACACTCGATGTGTTACCGAACATATTCCAGCCCAATGAATTTAGAATGTACTGTTATGAATTTTTCCACTGAGGCAATGATGGCACAGTTTTTAAGATGAAAACTACTATTTATTCACTCTTCACAGGCACAAAATTTATTCAAAGACAACAGTCTAATCAATCTCAAGCTTCAACACAAGCTTCAGTAAGAACAACTTCGAATACAGCGATTATACAAGCTCTCTCCAGTAAACAAAGCAATCAGCTCTCATCGAAGTCCGAAGTCAATCTGAAAACTTTCCCGATCTCCAGTCTTATTTATACTTGGCGGGAAAGTACATTCCCGAAATTTCCAGCCAATTCGTCGAAAAAGAAACATCTCGAAATTTATCGATTGCTTTAGGTGTTGCCACCTTTTTCTAACCTGTATAATCGCTGTTAATAAATAAAATAAGATAAAATAAATAACAATAGAATTTTTAAATAATACGTCACTATTTACACTATGTACAGACAATTTGTGCAACAGTACTTTTAAGAAAATCTCTTGACATTTGGTGAGTAGGTACGATAAAATGATCACTTAATGAAATGACATAAATTGTTTTCATTTAATCTCTATTAATTATAAATGAAAATTAAAATAGCAAAAGACAAAACCAATTCAGAACCACTGCATATGCATTGACGTAAAGTTTTGATTTCAAATTTAAAATAAAATGTATTAGAAGCTATTTTCGAGTTTTTAATTTGTGTCATTTCATTAGGTGATCAATTTCGTACCTAATCACCGAATTTCAAGTTTTTTATACAAAGTAGTTTCTAAATGCACTGGACTAGAAGATTGTAACGTAGCGAGTGTAGGGAATTATCCTTACTAGAACTTCCTTTTAAATAAAAAAAAAAAACTAAACTATAGCTATCTGACGTTACAGAGAATTTTAATTTTCAATACTTAGAGATGGTTATTATAAAAAAAAAAATTATTATGGATAGTTATTTTGTCTAGATATTGTTGCACAAATTGTCTGTATATAGTTGTAAATAGTGACGTATTATTTTAAAATACTATTGTAATTAATTTTTATCTTATTTTATTTATTAGAAGCGATAATACGGGTTAGAAAAAGGTGGCAACACCTAAAGCAATTGGGAAATTTCGAGATATTTCTTTTATTTGTCGAGTTGGCTGGATGTTTCGAGAAAGTTCTCACGCGCCTGTATAAATAAGACCGCAGATCGGGAAAGTTTTCAGTTTGACTTCGGAACCCGATGAAAGCTGAACGCTTTGAGTATGCCTGATCTGAATCATCGCTGAATTCGGAGTTGTTTTTATTGAAGCTTGTGTTGAAGCTTGATAGTGATAACACTGTTCTTCGAATAACTTTTGTGATATCTCGAAGAGAGAATAAATATTTTTATCTGGTAAAAATTGCGCCATCATTGCCTCTGCGAAAAATTCACAACAATATTCTAAGTTTTAAAATGTGTGATATTAAAAACTCTCCAACATGAAATTCCTATGCTTTTTTTTTTTTTTTTTTTTTTTTTTTTTTTTAAAGTTTATTTTAATTTAGCACATGTAGTATACGTAGTCTGTAGTATGTTGATATCAATTTTTCACACAGGAAATGATGACGCAGTTTTTAGTAAATAAAAACTATTATTTATTCTTCTTTCGAAGACTTGCAAAACTTTTCCGAACAACAGTAAACTCACAATCCAGCTTCAACACAAGCTTCAATGCATGCAACTTCGAATACAGAGACAATTCAGGCACCACAACAGCATTAAAAACTCGACTGATCTCTGGATTCTATTTCTCACCTCTTTTTATAGTCTCGATACAGATTGGTTGTTTTCAGATTATCTGGCGCCGTCAGCAACACGAGGGCTATAATGTGCCGAAACATTCGTCATTAGACAAGCCAACATACATTTACAAACACCCATGCCTAACACTTGACTCGGACCCGCAACCTCGTGGTCTAGAAGCTAGCACGCTAACCACTATACCGTTTGGTCGGCAGTCTCGAAGCAGAAATTTCTAGCAAAATCCAGTCAACCAATCACATGATAGAAACGCCTCGAAATTCCTCGATTGATTTAGATGCTGCCACCTTTTTTCTAACTTATATTATCGCTATTAACTAATAAAATTAAATAAAATAGAACTTTAAAATAAATACGTCACTATTTACAATTATATACCGAAAATATGTGTAATTATATATACAACAAATGCTCCACATAAAATTCCTATGCTTTTATGTTTGTAGTATATATTTTAAATCCATTAGTAATTTTTTTTAGTGACAGCTACCTTCTGGAATTGAATCTTTGCCAATGACCTTACTCTATCTGTGTACTATAGACTGTTGCCACATTTTTTTTTCTCTTCAAATGAACTTCTTATATAACTTACAATCCTTATGCAAGGCGCTATTTTGAGTGGGATTCCTTCGCAAGACAACACTCGTAGTCGTCTTGTAACCAATCATACTGTACCTTTAAAAGTAAATTCGAATTTTCACATTTAATTGGCCAATCACAATGAACATTACATTTTCCCGTACCTACCAGATGACTGCGACGTAGCTTTGCATAAGCTTCATTACAAATTATTACTTTGACACTTTCAGTTGTATAGCCTAATGTTGTAATAAATGATAAATAATATTTTATCTCTCATTGTTTAATTATTTAAATGTTCAATAGGATGTTCCTTTTGGAAGAGGTCCAGAATTCATGGATGGGTGTATATTAACCGTTTCATATGGAATAAATTGCAGAATGAAGAAATTTAGATTGTTTGGCTATAGTCGCCTTCGATATAGATAATAGTCCCGCAGATTATTATTATTATTATTTTTTTTTTTGGACGTACATAAATTCAATATCTTGCTTGGAGAAAGTTTTTATGCGTATAACATTTAACAATGGAAATTTTGAGTTTCTCTTTCTTTAAATTAGTGATTTTGGAATTCTAAATATTTAATTTCTGAATAATATTCTTTTCCACGTACGATATTTGTTCTTTGTTATTTTTAACTTTATGAATCATTTATTGAATAATGTAATTTTATTCGCGAGATTATTCTGAATGGGAATTATAGAAACAATTTTCAATCGATATTAACAATTATCAATCAAAGCCGCTTTAAAATATTTTATAATATTTCCTTACAGAATTACCATATTTCAATGGTCCAAAGCCGGCTCACGCGATTGAGATGTCTGATTTGAATGCTTACAAAATTTTTTTTTTTTTTTTTTTAAAAAGTACCCCAAACATGTATGGAAACATGTTTGGATTCATACTTAGTAGCAAAGTTAAAAGTTAATACATCTCAAATCGGTATGATTCAAATAATGTTTACCATGTCCATCAATTTTCTTTCACTACATTAAACTTAAATCGACAAGGTGATTTGAAACAGATTATAAGTATTTAAGTCATAATATTTGCATATTTCAAACTATGTCATAAAACAGTAATCAAATAAGTTCTTAGTACTATGTCAATTTAAACTTCATTGCCAAAGTTCATTTTACACTGGTAAAGAGAAAGCATCGAAGGAAAATGAATACTAGTATTTAATTTCTATTTGAATCATATTACTTATTCCCAAACTATGGGATGTATCGTTATCCAATTTCCTAAATGAGGAATTCGTTACCGAAATCCGTTGTCTATTAAGCTTAATGTATCAATAATGAGCTAAATGGATAATCGTGTAACTGCAATATTCCGTAATACGAACCATAAAACCATTTATACATAATTTGTGTTCAGTAGAGAGTATATATTATATCCTTATAAAATATAGGACAGAAAATTACTTGTTCCGTCTATCGATGTAAGCTGCAAATGGATTTAAGGGAAAGTCCTATACTAAACTTCAACTTAACTTGACATCACTAGACGGTAGATCGCCACAGTGCTCATAGGTATTTAATCCATTTTGGCGGCGTGAAAGCATAATGTTCGCCAAGCTCCAACCCTGTAGAGAACAAAAGGCTGTAAGGTTTGGCGAGAATTATGTCTTCACTCCGTTAAAATGGACGAATTGCCTATGAGCACTGTGAAGATCTATCGTCTAGTGATGTCAAGTTAAGTTGAAGTTTAGTATAGTAAAAATCATTCCCTATGCTCGCTATATTATAATCTTCTAACTCAGTGCGTTTAGAAACTATTTTGTGTAAAACCTTGAACGTTGGAAAGTAGGTACGAAAAGATAACTTAATGAAATTACATAAATTGTTTTCATCTAATGTGTATGTATTATAAATGAAAATTAAAATAGCAGAAAACAACACCAGGTGGAGCCCCTGCAACTCAATCCGACTAAAAACTACTAAAGAAAAATAAAATTAACCTTTAAATGTAGTGACACTGAGGAAAAGTGATTTAAAGTTTTTAAATGTAAAAAAAAACTATTTAGGGTGTATATTGTTGCACAAATTGTCTGTATATAGTGTAAATAGCTACGTATTATTTTAAAATTCTATTCTAATTTATTTTATCTTATTTTATTTATTAACAACGATAATTCAGGTTAGAAAAAGGTGGCAACACCTAAAGCAATCGAGAAATTTCGAGATGTTTCTTTTTCGACGAATTGGCTGGATATTTCGAGAATGTGCTCACGCGCCAGGTATAAATAAGACCGGAGATCGGGAAAGTTTTCGGATTGACTTCGGAATTCGATGAAAGCTGAACGCTTTGTTTACCTATTGGAGTGAGCTTGTATAATCTCTGTATTTGAAGTTGTTTTTATTAAAGTTGGTGTTGAAGCTTGATATTGATTTTACTGTTCTTTGAATAACTTTTGTGAGTTTTCTGAAGTGAATAAATAATAGTTTTTATCTTAAAAACTGTGCTATCATTGCCTCTATGGAAAATTCGCAACAATATATACATATCATGTTATTACAAAAATGTATTATAGTACTTTGTATAAAGATATAAGTATTTTTATTAACAAATAAAGTTACACTTGGTCAACTTTTAACTTTGGACGAACTTTCTTTTTAAAAAGAACATTTTAGAGTTCTCTATTAATTTAATTTCATGAAAACATACACATTTAAAAACACTATTTGAATCTAAATAAAAAGTTTATGCTTAGAACGTTGAATTATTACTTTACTCAATCACTTACTCCCAGATAAAAAAAAAAAAACTAAGTCCCAAAATCTATATATTTAATAGGCAATACGTTTTTTGGGGTTAGTCCGTCGGCCTAAACTGCTCAACCAATTTCAATGATCAAGGTGTCATTTTAAAGGAAATAAGCTGTAGATTTGCCAAAACGTGCCAAAATAATTTATTAACACTTTATTAATTAGTTAATTTTCAATAGTTTTCATCATTAAGCTACTACAAAGCCTCAATGATTTTGAATATATGATTGGCAACATCCTTACGTATGTAAACAACAAACCGGCTGCTCGGGGGTTCAACCAACCAACCGTTGCTAATTTTAAAGCTATCCTTATATGTAAACAACAAACCCATTGCTAATTTTAAAGCTCTTCTTTTCAAAGTTGACTTTTTCTGTTTTTCTGAAGCATTTTTGTATTAGAGTAATTATTATTTTGAAGTATTTCTATCCAGAAAATGCTTCGCGTTGGACGTCGTTCTCTAACGGGGCGACTTATCAGAATAAATAAAAGATATTGGGACTTCAATATAAGGGCATAGCTAATGAAGTTTTAAGTCAGAATGTTTTCGGATAGTATATTTAACTTTCTATTATGAAACTTGCAATTTGAGTGTTTTCTCTATTAGGCCTTACATTAAATTTATAAGAATTTGGTTACATTTTTTATGGCTGGCAAACCTATTCGAGCGCAGCAAGTTGTTTTAACCACAAATTCGAGCGGCAAAGCCGCTCATCCGAGCGCAGCGAGACGTTTGGGGGTTGGCGAGCGTTAGCGAGCAGGGGGCGAAGCCCCCTAGTATTTATTTAAATAACAATACATTTTGGTTGGTTGGTTGTTTTCAGATTATCTGGCGCCGTCAGCAACACGAGGGCTATAATGCGCCGAAACTTTCGTCATTAGACAAGCCAACATACATTTACAAACACCCATGCCTAACACGGGACTCGAACCCGCAACCTCGCGGTCTAGAAGCTAGCACGCTAACCACTATACCGTTTGGTCGGCCAATACATTTTGAACCCTTGTTCAATGTATGTGTTAGGAAGTATAAGTTATTTCCTTACAAATTAATATTTTTATTATAAAAGATACAAAATTATAAAATTTATATCGTTGGTAGGGTGGGGGGGATGGGGGGGGAGTAGCACTTGTCTCCAACTTTTTGGCATCCCCCCCCCACTTTTTTGTAGCATTGCCACCACTGACTGAAAGATGACATGAGACCTGGAACTTCACTATAATAAGCGAGTTCATCCTCTTGAGAAAAAAACAGAGCTAACTTTTTTCTGCTCCAAAAAATGAAAAATTACACCCTCCCCCCCCCTTCCCCCTCCTCCCCAGGTGTCAATAAATTTATTTCCATCAAACTAGAAATTATAGAACCCAAAACTTGTGCCGCAATTCCTTAGGAAGTTAGAAGTCTCAAGATTGAAACTTTTAATTCTGACTGGATAAAAAGTTCGGCTCTACGGACACGATTATTGACTTATAAATAAAGAAGGCTTACCTATCACTATTGTTGCACAAATTGTCTGTATATAGTTTAAATAGTGACGTATTATTTTAAAATTATATTGTAATTTATTTCTATCTTATTTTATTTATTAGCAGCGATAATTCAGGTTAGAAAAAGGTGGCAACACCTAAAGCAATCGAGAAGTTTCGAGATATTTCTTTTCCGATGAATTGGCTGGAAATTTCGAGAATGTCTCACGCGCTTGTATATAAAAGACTGGAGAACGGGAAAGTTTTCAGATTGACTTCGGACTTCGTTGAAAGCTGATCGCTTTGTTTACCTATTGGAGTGAGCTTGTATAATCGCTGAATTCGAAGTTATTTTTGTTGAAGCTTGTGTTGAAGCTTGAGAGTAATTAAACTGTTGCCTGTGAATAAATTTTGTGAGTTTTCTGAAGAGAGAATAAATACTTTTAAACCGTGAAAACTGTGCCATCATTGCCTCAGTGGAAAAATTCATAACACTATAAAGATATGTATTAAAAATTTCCCCCAGAATAAAGTTAAAATCTGTTTGTAAGCATGAGCAACATATTACATGGCATTATGTGAGGAAGAATTCAGTTGGCTTCATCGACTTCTAGAGAAAAAACCGGTTATAAGCTATCTAGAAGTTGAAGTTAGGATTAATTTCGTAATATAATTAAATTCGTTAATAAAAACTTATGTCTTTTATTTATATTGATTAAAAAAAATTTTGCAACAGGAAAGAGTTTCAACAATGATAACAGTGATAGAGGTCGGAAATATCGATACTATATCATTGCATAGAAAAAAATATCGATATATCGATCGATACTTTTTTTTATTTCATTTTTGCTTGAAACAAAGATTTTCGGAGTGAATTTCTAAATTACATGATTGCTTTTTTGTAAGGTGATTACTTTTTCAATTAAAATGGATCTATTACAAAAAAAAAGTTATATTTTTCCTTTATTTGTGCAGTGATTTTAAGAAAAATTTAGATAATTTTCAATAGCTTTTAAATGTATGGCAAAATATTGAATATTGGTGCCATTTTAACTGTCTCTCTGCTAAGTTCAAACTTTAGTTTTGAAGTTTTTGAAAAGGGAATACAGAAAATTGAAAAAACACATGGAACTACAAAAAGATCATCAAAAAACTAAAAAAATTTGAAAATATTGATATATCGGTGACTTTTATCGATATTTTTAATATCGATATTTTTTTAGAAATATCGATAAAAATACCGTCGTATCGATATATCGCCGACCTCTAAACAATGATGAATCGATATATCGCCGACCTCTAAACAATGATGAATCGATATTAATATTTGAATAGGAAGTCATACTAAGAATCATTCCCTATACTCGCTATGTTTCAGTCTTCTAGTCCTGTGCATTTAGAAACTACTTTTTATTGCCACCTTGACATTTGGTACGAAAAAGATCACTTAATGAAATGACATAAATGATTTTCATTTAATGTTTAACCTTTATAAAATAAAATTAAAATGGCAAAAGACGAAACCAGGTGGAGCCACTGCATAAGCAATGACGTAAGGATTTCAAATATAAAACAAAATATAATAGATGGTATTTTCGAGTTTTTAATTTATGTCATTTCATTAAGGGGACTGTTAAGGCACAAATTTCAAAAATTTCTATTTTTATATTATAGTGGAAATATATTGCCTTCAATTCTAGCTTTCAGTACATACCTTACTTTTGCTGATCCGAGAAGAACTAAGAATATTATTTGAGTTTTTGTAAGCACGCATATCAGAAATCGTATGTATTTCAACTTCTTAAATTGCATTTTTCTCTTCATGTGTATTTTAAGATTTTTAGGGTATTCGATTTGTTCCTTGCGATTCAAAAGTTGATGTATTTTTTTTTTTAAACTTGGAGATATTGTTTACTATACTATTTTGAACACAATTGTGCATGGATTTTGGAATCTGGTATTTTTTTATTGTTTTACAGCAATTTTCGTAATGCTTCTATTCAAAAAGTTTACATTTTTTGCCGTTGTACGAATGTTTTACTTTTAAATAATTAACTAATGAGTCAAATTCAAAATCCATGCACAATTATGTCAATATTTATTCAATTAGCTTGTACAAAAAAAATTGAGACAGATTGCAAAAAATTTGAATCGCAAGGAGCATTTTTAAAATTAAGGAAAAAACGCTAAATTTTTCAATAAATTTTTTTTATTTTTGACTTAACAGTCCCCTTAAGGTGATAATTTTCGTACCTACTCACCAAATTTGAAGGTTTTATACAAAGTAGTTTCTAAATGCACTGTGCCAGTAGATTGTAACATAGAGAGTATTTGAAATGATTCTTACTGGGATTTCCTCTTACTAGAAATACACATGAAAAATCGCCATTTTTCTAAGGCAACTATATAAGAGTAAATGAAGAATGCATTTGAAAACAAAAAATAATTGCGCAACCAATGTAACAACACATTATTAATGATGTAAAACGGAAAACCTTCCTTATACAGGAAATAGTCTAAAGAAGTTGGAGTTGTCATTGATGTTCCCTTAGAATAAGAAAAGATGAATCAAAATACTCATGAATAATTCAAAGTACTTTTGGCGGCAGTAAGTCTGATCAGGGATTAGTTACAGTAACGGTCCTTACGGGGACTTTTATGCAGCAAGACTTTTATTTCTGCACCCTATTCATTCGTAGTTCTTTCAGCATTTTTATGCTGATGAATTTTATGCAAATTTGTAATCTATGTTCCCAGTATACAATTTCTACAAGTTGTAAACTAAACTCATTTCTACTTCTTCTGGCTTGTTCCTTGGAGTTTCCTGATACTCGCAGAGATGCACCCACGACATGATGTTTATTTGTTGCAAAGGTTAACCTAAATTTATAGTCCGAGAGGCGACTGCAATTTTTGGACCCCATCGAACATCATTCTGAATTTTTGGTAGAAATTGGAGAAAAGTGAGTAGATTAGGCATCCACTGGTCTGCCATGGCAAAAATGGCCGAAACTGATCAAAAATCGACTTGGAATGAGTTGAACTAATATCCGATTGCCAAATATGTCATAACTTGCCAAAAAGAGAACAAACTTTTTCGTCTGGCAACCATGCATTTTGATTTTCAATGAGAAAAAGCGCAAACGATTTCTGATCTCTGGCTATGAAAATTTGTATCTTTTAAAAGTAAGTTAAATTGGCGACATCAGTTACGTCATCCATGACGTAATGTTTATTGCCAACTTGGCTCCCTTTTAATAGATGCAAGTAGACCGTCGCCAGATATCTGAATCGTCTGCAACCTTCTTAATTGAGGAGGGTGTGAGTGAGGGTTACCAAATAAAAAAAAATGCTCATTATTTGGCAAGTTATGGCTCATTTGGCAATTGGATTTAGTTCAACTTATTAAAAGTCGATTTTTGACCATTTTCGGCCATTTTTGCCACGGCAGACCAGTGGATTCGTAATCTACACACTTTTCTCTAATTTCTTTAAAAAAAATCAGAATGATGTTCGATGGGGTCCGAAAATTGCAGTCGCCTTTCAGTCTATTAGTAAATGTTAACTTTGAAGGACTTCGTCTATATATTCATGCTTCAAACTTGCTATGAATAGCGTCAAAATTGTAGAAATACCTTTTCCCTCCATACTCTAGTGTAAGTCAATGCAATAAAAGTCGGATACCCTGCAATTTCGTTGAATGTAGAAGTATCTTTAAAGGTAAAACCCTTTCAATATTTTCATACATTTGAATTGAAAGTAAGATTAAATTTTTCACTCATAATTATGCTCTTTTGTTCTTCTTAACAAAACAAATGAGCTTTTTAAGAAACTTGGAAACTATTTGCCCGTAAAAATCAGTTTCGTATTTTATTATTTTCCCAAAAGACGTTTGTGATATATTTTTTTTTTATAATCATTCCTTTTTGTAATCTTAGTTTTATTATTCCAAAGAGTTTTCTCTTTGGAATAATAAAACATTCATTCTCTCATTTGGCATTATCTCCGTCCATTTTAAAACATTCTTTCTTTCCAATTTTTTTATTGTAGCGTATGAACAATTAAAAAGAACAATGCAATAACAAAACAAATTAATTTCATGTCAAATGATATAAATACTCTGAATGCTCACTGAGACTCAGTATCTCAACTCAGTAATTCAAGTCAACTAACGGACTCAACTCACTCCCCGCTCACTTGGCCGGCCTTATATAGGAGTCAAACCTTCTTGAAACTTCTAGAGCTAGATATTTGGAGAACTTTCCAGATCGTAGTCTAAAAGTCCTATACATGTACATGGAGACCGAAAATGTCGCCAAATAGTCGCCAAATTTGGCGAAAAAATTAGTCGCCAAAACCGTCGCCAACTTGCCTAGATAAATTGAAAAACTGAAGATCCTGCTAATTATTGACTTATAATTAAATAATGATGTTTTTAAATACTAGTTTCCAGGTTGAATTTACCATACAGGTGGTTATTGAAATAATGGAAACACCCATGAATAAAAGTGACTTTTAAGAATGAGCTTCGTAAACATTAAAATATAATCAGAGCTACCATATTTTGTAATACAAAAAGTATTGTTGCGTGGATGGGTTTGAAAGACTTGAAGCCAAAGCAGATCAAAACTTGCAGATATATATTCCAATATAACTCTTCACAGATTCCCTTACAACTCCAGAACTTCTCGTTCTAGTAGACAGAATACAGCTCTTTTCACAACAATAGAGCGCAAAACAGCAATTAAAAACTTGACAACACAAATGCTAAAATCTCTGCAAAAGACAATGCAATACAGTTCGCTTTGGAATTACTCTGAATGCTCACTGAGACTCAGTATCTCAACTCAGTAATTCAAGTCAACTAACGGACTCAACTAACTTCCCGCTCACTTGGCCGGTCTAATATAGGAGTCAAACCTTCTTGAATCTTCCAGAGATAGACATTTGGAGAACTTTCCAGATCGTAGTCGAAAAGACCTATACATGTACATGGAGACCGAAAATGTCCCCAAATGGTCGCCAAGTTTGGCGACAAAAACGTCTCCAACTTGGCTCTATCTCGCCAATTTGGCGAGATTGCCATTACCATAATGTTAAATGCCCTGCTCCTTGCAAAACTCGCTTCCCAGCGTTACCTCTGTAAAACTCGTTATCAAGCATTAAGACCCATATTGCAGGGAAGCCAAGTTAAGACGAACTATTGCACTGCCTTATGCGAAATGTACATAAATTTTCCTATTTACAAAATTAACACTACGAAATATTTACAAATATACAAAAATTCGTAACAGTATATATTACGGTAAGCATGAGATAGCTTTAGAGAAATTGTAAACGTCTTGGATTTTTTTTTTTCAAAAGCATAAAATGTCAGACCTCACACACTTTCAAAGTGCCCAAATTGTAGGAGCCCGACTAGCTGGAACAAATATGACCGAAACATCCCAGCTTTTATTCGTTTCTAAAGGTACGGTGTCTAAATTCATGACATCGTACACACAGAGCGGAAAGACAAATTAAGGTATACATATACGTTGGACAATTTTTTTTTAGTTCTTATGCCAGCGTGTCAAATTTTTGTGAGAATTGCAATAGCAAAAAATGTAATGTATTTGCAGTAACAAAATGTTAAAAAATTAAATATTTATTTAATTAATTGAATTTTAATTCACTAATTAAGGTCTAATTGCAACGATGATAAAATAATACCTAATTAATTTTGAAACAAATTTCTTACTGGAAATTAAAGATAAGGTATTGATACACGGACCAAAGCAAAATATAATGCATAACTTAAATATTTTTTAAATTTTAACATTTAACATGAAAAATACAAGATAAAATAAAAAATTTCTAAAAATAAAAATATTCTAAAATACACAAAAAAAACTATTTTTTACCATAACTTTTGTAAACAGGTACAGCACGTGCTCTGAAATGTTATCTAAATTATACAATTTAAATTTTAAAAATCAGTTAATTAACTCTTAAGATATCACCGTTGGAGTACATTCACTCAACAATGAAAAGCAGTTCTCCAGAAATTGAGTTCGAAGTTTTCGACATTTTCTTTTTTCCAATACGTTTTAAACGTCGACCTTTACGAAATTGAGTGTAATTAAAAAAGTATTTTAACTTTTAAGAAAGTTATTGGGATCATTTTAAAGATAATGAATAAGAAAACATTTTAGAATGAAAAAACAAAAATGCCTCTTTAGGTCAATTTTTGCCATTCCCAACGTATATGTATACCTTAAGCAGAGAAAAACTGTGTACGGTAGGAGAAGCTGAATGAAATTGACCGATGTGTTTTGAAGTGGATTTTAATGTCTAAAAAGAAATGAAGAATGGTATGCCTCTAAACCAGTGTTCGCCCTTAACTTTTAGAGGCGAGCCTTATTACTTATGTTGAAGCTTTTCGCGGGCAGGATGGGTAGATACACCAAAATTTGTATTTTTAAGGTATACGTATAGGCTTCAAATAGCATAACTCGCAAAAATCGGGGAATATTTGTAAGGCCGTAAAAAACAAAAGCAAAATAAAAACAACACAAAAGAAGGATACCCTATGATGGAGGAGCATACAAAAAAGGAAATATATAATAATTTGTATAATAATAAACAGTTTTTTATATAAAAAATACTTTTTTAAAAGTTATTCTCAGATTGGAGTTTTTTCTCTTTTGCATTTCATTCAAACAGTAATAACTCCAGTTTAAATAATATTTTTTGAAATTTGTTTTTTGCTATATAATCTGCATACATTGCTGAATGTTTTGACCCTGAATACTAAGTGATTTGTAAATAAATATTTTTTTAATTGAATATTAAAGATAAGATTCTGTATAAAAAAACTTGGATTTTTCTAATAGATTCAGTTAAAGCAAGATATCGCAAAATATACACACTGTAAAATTCTGTTAATAGGGTCAAAACATAGAGCAGGGTATTCCACATTATTTAACACCAAAATTTTATCTGTGGGTTAATTAGAATTTTTGTCATTACCGTTCGAAATTAGCCTAATTAGTTGATTAAATGTTAATTAATTATTAAAATTGAAGAAATTTAAAAAAAAAAAAATTATTGGAAACCGTTTAACAAATAATGTACTTTTCAAGGTGCAAAGGTCTAATTTTTAAATTGAAAATTAAAAAGAAAATGTTGAAACCTATACGTACACCTTAATTAATATCGATTTAACAATTTATAGTATTTCTAAACACTGGAATTTTTTTTTTTTATCGTAATAAAATTACACTTGATATTGGATTTTTTTTTTTTTTTTTTTTTTTCAAATATTTAAAATATGGTTTTCATTATTAATAAATTAAAGTCTAAAAAAGAAGGGAATCTTTAATTTCAACGTGATAATACGAGTTGACCTAACTTTTAATAAAAGTATTTAAACTGTACTTCCAGATTACTTTTTGTTTTAGTCGATATCGATTGTGAAACGATGGCGGTCGAAATCGTTCAGTTTATTTTGTGATAGAGTCGATGCTTTTCGCAGTATTTGTTGTCAATTTTAATAAAGTGACCAAATGAGATTCTGCTAAGTTATTCTTGTATTTATTCTTGATGAAAACCACCTTGCTGAAAGCTTCTTCGTATAGTTTCTTAGGGCACGCAGTGAAGTACTCTATTCTACATAGTAAAGGGAGATGTTAAGTCAAAAATAAAAGTTCTTCAATTTTTGTCCAAAATTCATGAAATTTTTTGTGCAGTTCAATAGCAATTAGATGAAACACAACCTAAAATTTCAAAAATTTAGATTGATTTTTTTTCAAGAAATTAAATTTTTATTGAAAAATTTAGCGTTTTTTCCGTAATTTTAAAAACGCTCCTTGCGATTCAAATTTTTTGCAATCTGTCTCAATTTTTTTGCGTAAGCTAATTGAATATATATTGACATAATTGTACATGGATTTTGAATTTGACTCATTGGTTAAATATTTAAAAGTAAAACTTTGGTACTACGGCAAAAAATGTAAACTTTTTAAATAGTAGCATTACGAAAATTACTGTAAAACAATAAAAAAATACCAGATTCCAAAATCCATGCACAATTGTGTTCAAAATAGTATAGTAAACAATATATTTAAAAATAATATTATAAAAATTTATATTTAAAAAAAATACATCCACTTTTGAATTGCAAGGAACAAATCGAATACCTAAAAATCTTAAAATACACATGAAGAGAAAAATGCAATTTAAGAAATTGAAATACATACGATTTCTGATATGCGCGCTTACAAAAACTCAAATAATTTTCTTAATTCTTCTCGGATCAGCAAAAGTAAGGTATGTACTGAAAGCTAGAATTGCAGGCTATATATTTCCACTAAAATATAAAAATAGAAATTTTTGCCTTAACAGTCCCCTTAACACATATTATTTATGATTAATTACAATTATGTAAGAAAAAAAGTTCATATTATGAATTTTTTTTTTTTTTTTAAATCTTCTGTAGTGCCGGCGGTCAGCAGAAAAATCTGTCTCTGGCCAAATCCGGCCCACGGGCAGCGTTGTGGCTAACACTGCTCTAAACACTATTCAGTATTTGTATGATTCGATTTCCAAGCGAATCCAAGCTGTATTACATGCCAAATGTGGACCTACGCCATATTAGAAAAGGATTTCTTAAACATATAAGGTTTTTCCATTATTTTGATAACCACCTGAATCTAACTCTGATGAACTTTCAAAAAACGAGTTTTTACTCCGTGCAATCTTAGCTTATGGCGTTTCAGGATTAATGGTAAAATAACCCTTTGCGCTCGAGCGGTTTCCTCTCGGGCGCCACATGATTGGATGCCGAAACTCTAGAGGACCACTAGGTTTGATGAAAAATATTCTATTTAAGGCCAGTGACTGTGTTTAGTTTCCATGAAGCGAATCCGTAACAGCAAACCGAACTAAAAATGCAGCGAAATGTCTCGAGTTGCTGGTCCCTCCTCTCGAAAAAGGCCTCGAGAGCAAAGGATTAATAGCAAGAAGAAAAGCAAACACCGCAGTGCCTTTTCGTATAAGGGTTTTAATCATGCAGAGCCCCTCCTTGTGGAGAACACCCGTCACCGCATCAGTCACGCAGACGAGCCACTCGAAGCGAAATATGCAATCCTGTGGAGCTTATTATACTGAGCCACAGAAGTGGCCAGAAATGGTGGAGCAAGTTCGAACGAACTTTTGCTGTTTGTATTCAGATTATCTGGAGCCGTCAGCAACACGAGGGCTATAATGCGCCGAAACATTTATCATTAGACAAGCCAACATACATTTACAAACATCCATGCCTAGCACGGGACTCGAACCCGCTACCTAGTGGTCTAGAAGCCAGCACACTAACCACTATACCGTTTGGTCGGCCTAACGAACTTTTGTGTGCACCGATATGCATCTTGTAAAAATACACAAATACAAGCTCATGAGCAATATCTAAAAGTCTTGCAGCCGACCAAACGGTATGGCGGTTAGCGTGCTAGCTTCTAGACCGCGAGGTTGCGGGTTCCGAGTCCCGTGTTAGGCATGGGTGTTTGTAAATGTACGTTGGCTTGTCTAATGACGAATGTTTCGGCGCATTATAGCCCTCGTGTTGCTGACGGCGCCAGATAATCTGAAAACAACCAACTTACTGCAATCCAGGGTTCCCACGGTCATTGAAAGTCTTATCGTCTTAACCATTATACCGCCCAAACGGTATAAGGGTTAGCGTGCTAGCTTCTAGACCGCGAGGTTGCGGGTTCCGAGTCCCGTGTTAGGCATGGGTGTTTGTCAATGTACGTTGGCTTGTCTAATGACGAATGTTTCGGCGCATTATAGCCCTCGAGTTGCTGACGGCGCCAGATAATCTGAAAACAACCAACCAACTAAAAGTCTTGCAAGGAAAACACAGATGATCAACAAAAAGGCTATACACTCCTACAAATCCACTGGCCACACTTTGCTACTTCAACGTAATCACAGGGCCGAGATCCGCGAAAGAATAAACTGTCTTTGAAATACAACTTTCCGTCCTGCCGTTAAATCTTACATTTAAGTGTTACTACTTTTCATTCCTTACAGTTGATATTGTAGAACTAAGATACCAAATATCCGAAGTGCTTCAAATAGTTTCTTTAGGACGATCGCAGGCTTTCTAGTTGTAAAGATTTTCGTCACGACTTCAAGCTCAGTAAAATAAAAGTAATTGCAGTTACTTTCTGCTCAAAAAAAAAAAAAAAAAAAAAAAAATGTCAAAACTACTACTATGTAGTTAAATCTTGCAGCCAAACTTGTCCCGTCCTCTATGACAATGGAGATAAAATAGCTTCATTTGGCATTTCGAACTCTCTTTTATTTATTCTTTCACCATTCTTATTCTTTATTCCAAGGTTTGATTCATTCAAAAAGAGTTTTGAATAAAATTTTCGGAATATTTGTAGGCTCTTTAAGGGAACCTAATATATGAAAAGATATTTCCAATTTTAAAATACGGTTACTGTGTAACGATATATTGAATCCAATATCTTGTATAGTATTTCTGAAGTTTTTTTTTTTTTTTTTTTTTTTTTTTTTTCTTTTTTGAGGATGTGCGTGTATGTGACGTGCCTTTTTGATTTCTTTATAAAGAAAAAAAATTTGATAAGGGGACGTTACAGTCTTCGACGAAATTTAAAAGCAGTATTTACATCCAATTTCGATGTCCTATAAATTATTTAATTTTCAATATATATGCACATTTTTTGCACAGGATTTATTGTTGAATATTTGTTAATATAGTAATTGTGTCAAAATAATCAAAAAATTGAATAATTTAATTTTATAAACATTTTTTGAACGATGAAATTTTTTTAGATTTAAAATATAGTCATTTGCCTTGGTACACTTTATAAAGAAAATAATCTATAAATATTTATTTAAAAAATACCAATGTTAAGTAAACATTTGGAATTAATTTGCTGACCTATTTTTTAAAGCAATAGTGCTTTTGAAATTTATTAAAAAAATTATTCATTTTGTATGCACTAAAAATAACTTTTTTTTCGATATAAAATCCATAATAATATATATATATATACATATTTATAGTAAATATTTTAGGTCTACAATATAAAACTCACTACTGTATAATATGTTACACAAAAATTAATATGAAATATGAAATAGATTTTTTTTAAAGTGTATCAAGGCAAATGACTAGTTTTTAAATCTAAAAAAATTTCATCGTTCAAAAAATGTTTATAAAATTAAATTATTAAATTTTTTAATTATTTTTACACAATTACTATATTAACAAATATTCAACAATAAATCCTGTGCAAAAAATGTGCATATATATTGAAAATTAAATAATTTATAGGACATTGAAGTTGGATGTAAATACTGCTTTTAAATTTCGTCGAAGACTGTAACGTCCCCATAAGTGATATACCAATTTAAAGGCTGAGACATCTGCTTCAGAAGAGTGTATTTAATATTGCACTTTGTAGAGTAAGTGTGTATTAGTTGTTGCAAAATGCTTTTTTTTTTTCTCGGTGTTATTTGTTACAAAATCTGTTGAAATTGTGGTACTCTATAAGAAGGGACTCTATGTAAGGGTTACTTTATGAAATTAGACTCTATTTATAGAGTACGAGAGTGGACTCTATGTAGTCGACTCGTTAATACCGTTTTAAGGGGGTCCAGTACCGAAATTTTTTCAAAAATCCCAAATTTTTTTTCTGATTTTAAAAAATAGTTCATACATTCCTGAAGAGAATGATGTTTTTATCTTATTCCTCCGGTGATTAGAACACCACAAAATTACCTGTTATTTAAACATCACTAATGGGCGTAACACCTTGAAGCGTCTGCTTAAAGTGCGTTTTTCGAGCACTAGTGTTTTTCACAGATGTTGCATATTCAAATCGATATATCTCCAGAACCATTAATAATTGGCTATTCAAATTTTTGGAGAATTTCATTTATATAGTTTTAAATATTTTGTCTTCGCAGAATTTTATTTTTTTAATACTGTTTTAAAATATAACATTTAGCGTAAAAGATAACATAAAAAAAAGCAAAAATTTCGATATTTTAACTGAGAATTTTTTTAATTTTTTTTAATTCACCTATCAAAATTCTGTGAAGACAAAATTTTCTTTATATAAATATGTATTACAGAAAGCTTTCACTTTGAAAAAAAAATTATTTTTTCTTGACTTATATCAAAATATGCAAACATCAATTATTATGGATTTTTCTTGGTTTTTAAATTTTTTTTAAATAACTAAACACAATATTTAAAAAAACATTTTCTCAAAGATATATAAATAGGATCTCATACATAAAATAAATTTTTGACATAAAAATGTACAGAAATAAAGTTTTTTTTATTTTCGGTACCTGACCCCCTTAAAGATGTAATTCTCCACTTTAAACAATTTTGCCGATAAATGAAAGTCAAATGTTGAAAACGTCCAACTGAATTATCTGTTATGGGTTATATGAAAAACGATTTTTGATTAAACTGACCAGGTACAATAGGGCGTATCGAAAAAAACTTTTTTTGGAAATTCAAAATTTCAAGTCGATAAAAAGTTCACATGTTTACCAAAATTTTTTTTTAGTTCAATCGAAAAATATTTAGGTCTCCCGGAATGGAGCTGAAGTTTGATGTTTTTTGACAAAAACAAAGATTTTAATTTTTTTTTTTTTAAACATAAATATAAAGCCAATTTTTATTTCCAAGAATAAAAATGTCGAGTTTATAATACTAATTAACAGTAATAAAAAAATTATATCTGCCATTTAATAATTAGGTCTCCCTGAATCTACATGAAAAACTTAACTTTTTTACAAAATACGGATATTTTTCAATTTTCAACCCATTCTTTTGGTTAGTTTCAATTATTTTATTCATAGTCTAGGTATAGTAGTACAGCATTTTGAAATATCGGGAATATCATTTTATGAAATGGTGAAAGTGGTTGAAAATTGAAAAATATCAGTATTTTGTAAAAAAGTTGTTTTTCATGTAGATTCAGGAAGACCTATTTATTAAATGGCAGATATAATTTTTTTATTACTGTTAATTAGTATTATAAACTCGACATTTTTATTCTTGAAAATAAAAATTTGCATTATATTTACGTTTAAAAAAAAATTAAAAATCTTTGTTTTTGTCAAAAAACATCAAACTTCAGGTCCATTCCGGAAGACCTAAATATTTTTCGATTGAACTAAAAAAAATTTTTGTAAACATGTGAGCATAGTGACAACTTTTTATCAATTGAAATTTTGAATTTCCCCAAAAAGTTTTTTTTCACTGCGTCCTAAGCTACAAGAACAGCTTTATTCCGAGTTCTGCTTTCCAAATCAAGTTTCACTATATTTCTCAGTAATAGTATTCCATATACAGGTGATTATTAAAATAATGGAAATACCTTTGAATCAAAGTGACATTTAAGAATGCGCTTCGTAAGCATTAAAATATAATCCTAGCTACCAGGATTTTTTAATATGAAAAGTATATATCATGGTACGTATGATGTAGCTTTAGTGAAGTTGTATACGTCTTGTATTTTTCTTCAAAAGCGTAAAATATCAGACCTCACAGACTTTCAACGAGGCTAAGTTGTAGGAGCCCGAATAGCTGGAGCAAATGTGACAGAAACATCCCAGCTGTTTAGCTAAACGGTATAGTGGTTAGCGTGCTAGCTTCTAGACCGCGAGGTTGCGGGTTCCGAGTCCCGTGTTGGCATGGGTGTTTGTAAATGTATGTTGGCTTGTCTAATGACGAATGTTTCGGCGCATTATAGCACTCGTGTTGCTGACGGCGCCAGATAATCTGAAAACAACCAACCAACCCAGCTGTTTGGCGTCTCTAGAGGTACGGTGTCTTAAGTCATGACAGCGGTGAGACAAGACAAGTTCGGCAAAGCAAAATAGTGAGCAGAACACAGTTAAAAGTTTGGATGCACCTTGCACCAAAAATTGGTTCCCATTTAGCCAGGGACCGATTTAGAATTTTTTTTTACTGTAAGCCCAACATTCAGAGAGGGGCCCCAAAAGTAAATGTTTATTTCCTTACATCACAATATTACCAGATCAAGCTACTTTCGTTAAGACTAACTTTTTACAACTAAAACTCATAGTTTACTTTCACACGATTTTTTTGTTATAATTAGTATGATCTTGATTTCCTCAAAATTTTTGAATCAATCAAGACCCCCCA
This sequence comes from Linyphia triangularis, assembly GCA_963978545.1. Classification (NCBI taxonomy): domain Eukaryota; kingdom Metazoa; phylum Arthropoda; class Arachnida; order Araneae; family Linyphiidae; genus Linyphia; species Linyphia triangularis. The sequence goes on from OZ021728.1 coordinate 88,132,041, forward strand.
TGAACACTGATTTTAAAGCACACTTTCCTGTATTTTAAACTTACATTTTACCACAGGGTCCACAAATTAAATAATAATAAAGATTACTTAATTTTATAACAATAATTGTAAATAATACAAAGTAACCTCTCCACTGTTTCCACGATCTCACCAAAAAGGAGGGCCAAAAAAATCCACGGAAGAGCCTGCGAATCAACCAATCACAAAGATCTCTTTCATTTCATAATATAAGAAGTTGTATAAGGTTGGTTGGTGAACATCTCTTTACAAGAGGCGAGAGAAGGAGAACAGCGGCGTAAAACCCTTGTCTCCGTGTACATATGAAGAAGTTGTATATGATTGGCTGAGCAGGAAAGATTTGCTTAGTTAGGTTTTATTAGGTTAATCTATCTAACATAACTCTCTGCGACTGTAAAAAATATGGAATTTGCGGATGTGTAACTAAAAAGTTTTTATTATTTTTGTTCAATACTTCCCATAAAAAGACCATTATATTTAAAATTTTCAGAAAACTTTCCAACTTTCAAAATTCGGGGGCCCCTAGGCCCGGACCTAGTGGGCCTAATGGTAAATCATGCCCTGCATTTAGCTGCAACCAATATTTGGTGCTTTGTTTCACGATTTAATGGTGCTTCCCCGCACCGTAAGCACCATTAAATCGTCAAACTAAGCACCAAAATTTGATTGCAGCAAAATGAGAACCAATTCTTGGTGTAAGGTGGAACAAAATTTTTAACAGTGAAGGAGAAGCTGAGTGAAAGAGACCGACGGGATTTGAAGCGGAATGTAATGTCTAAAAAGAAATGAAGATTGGTACAATATTCCTCTAAATACTATTCAGCACTTGTATGATTCGAATCCCAAGCGAATCCAAGCTGTATTATATCCCAAATGTGGTCTTAACGGCATATTAGTAATGGATTCCTTATAGTCCGAGAGGCGACTGCAATTTTTGGACCTCATCGAACATCATTCTGAATTTTTTATAGAGATTGAAGAAAAGTGAGTAGATTAGGAATCCACTGGTCTGCCGTGGCAAAAATGGCCGAAACTGATAAAAAATCGACTTGGAATGAGTTGAACTAAAATCCGATTGCCAAATATGTCATAACTTGCCAAAAAGAGAACAAACTTTTTCGTCTGGCAACCCTGCATTTTTATTTTCAATGAGAAAAAGCGCAAACGATTTTTGATCTCTGGCTTGGAAAATGTGTATCTTTTAAAAGTAAGCCAAATTGGCGACATCAGTGACGTAATGTTTACTGCCAACTTGGCTCCCTTTTAATAGATGCAAGTAGACCGTCGCCAGATATCTGAATCGTCTGCAACCTTCTTAATTGATAATTAAAGAGTGAGAGTTACCAAATAAAAAAAAATGCTCATTATTTGGCAAGTTATGGCGCATTTGGCAATTGGATTTAGTTCAACTTATTAAAAGTCGAATTTTGATCAGTTTCGGCCATTTTTGCCATGGCAGACCAGTGGATTCGTTATCTACTCACTTTTCTCTAATTTCTATAAAAAAATCAGAATGATGTTCGATGGGGTCCAAAAATTGTCAATTTGGCTTACTTTTAAAAGATACAAGTTTTGCCAAGCCAGAGATCAGAAATAGTTTGCACTTTTTTTCATTGAAAATTAAAATACAGTGGGTTGCCAGACGAAAAAGGTTTATCTCTTTTAGTTATGACATATTTGGCAATCGGATTTTAGTTCAACTCATTCTAAGTCGATTTTGAACAAGTTTCGGCCATTTTTACCACGGCAGACCAGTGGATTCGTAATCTACTCACTTTTCTCTAATTTCTATAAAAAATTCAGAATGATGTTCGATGGGGTCCAAAAATTGCAGTCGCCTCTCAGTCTATTATAAATCTTGGGAGTTCTAGTAAGTATTTTGATAACCACCTGCATCTAACTCGGATGAACTTTAAAAAAAAACGTGTCTTTTCCCTGAGAAATCTTAAATGTATAAGCTGCCACAGGTTCATTAGTAACGATTTATTCAATAAATCACTTTGAGAAAAAAAAAGGGGGGGGAACGATAAAAGCTCGTAACAGTGCTTTTTAACTAACTATGGCACGTATCTTTTTAATTGACCTTAAAAAGTGAGATAATCGATAATCCGTTTGTGAATTAAAGTAAGCTGATGCTCAAAATTTTCGATATCGCTATTCAAATGACTTGGAAAAAGTGCCTAGTGGGATCAATAAAATAGATGTAAAGCATTTTTTTTTTCTGCCTTTGCATTGAACTTGTTTTTTGGCCCATTTGGACAAAATTCCCCCTTATTTTTATTTAATTTATTTATAAAAATCCTATTTTAAGATTTAAAACCCGATAAAGTGGATTGAACACTTATTCAGATGAATAAAACAATGTAAGTTGTTTGTTCTCAATAAAATATAATCTGCACTCGCACTTGAATTTTTACAATTCATGTAAAAAATATTTTTACAATTTATGTAAAAAATATATTTACAATTTATATAAAAAATATTTTTACAATTTATGTAAAAAATATTTTTACAATTTATGTAAAAAATATTTTTACAGTTTATGTAAAAAATATATTTACAATTTATATAAAAAATATTTTTACAATTTATGTAAAGAATATTTTTACAATTTATGTAAAAAATATTTTTACAATTTATGTAAGAAATATTTTTACAATTTATGTAAAAAATATATTTACAATTTATATAAAAAATATTTTTACAATTTATGTAAAAAATATATTTACAATTTATATAAAAAATATTTTTACAATTTATGTAAAAAATATATTTACAATTTATATAAAAAATATTTTTTACAATTTATGTAAAAAATATATTTACAATTTATATAAAAAATATTTTTACAATTTATGTAAAAATTATTTTTACAATTTATGTAAAAAATATTTTTACAATTTATGTAAGAAATATTTTTACAATTTATGTAAAAAATATTTTCATATACATTTTAAATAATACTTAAACTTGCACAAAGAATGGCTAAACAAAAATATCTGTTGGAACTCTACAAGCACTGGCCATTAAATTTGAAACCCATAAACCTTTTTGTAAATGCAGTTTGGGGGTTTGTTAAAATGTGATTCTAGATGACACGTAACCCAATTGTTGACATAAGTATGGTGTGTATGTAAATTTCACAAGAAACTAAACATAGAGAGAATTAAGTCCCACCTTCCATTTAAATGGTAGCAAAACTTCTAAAATATCATTTTACGTTTCCATGTCTATGTTTTATCATAACATTTGAACTAGAAAAAAAAAAAAATCATAATTAAATTTTTAATATGCCTAATGCAGGTGCTGTTTGTTTTTTCGAAGCAGAAGTTATGGTCCATTTCTTGCTTACGAATGAAGTAGAGTTTACATAGCAAGAATAAAAAAATAAAAAATAATAAACTTTAATATAATTAATTTTATGCTCAAAAGTAAGTATACATCCTTTAATCACAAGCATATACACTTGAATAAAAGCTTATTTTAATAATTCACTCAAAATGAATTTATTTTTTATTTAGTTAGCCCTTTATGGCAAAAATGTACTAAATCATACAAGACAACTCCTTTCATTTAAAATCCTTTAGTAGCTAGGAAAATTCCCCTTATATTAAAATAGTCTCGGTTCTTTGAAGTAGTACTTAGCCAAGAGCCGACTTTAAATCCGTTAAATCTGAATGTAAAAGGAAATACTCTATCATAATCATAATTTGAAATGTTTGTTCTTTTATTCAGTTTTTATGTCACAAATTTACTTAAAAGGGAGTGTTGGTAGGTGTTTCTTTGACTTAAACCAATTAACGACTTCATATGCTTTTGTCATCTTCAGTACGTTGAATGAAATTTCGTTCAGATTTCAAATTTAAACGTTTGAATGAATATTAAAAATTGAATTAATAATGTTATTCAGTTTGTATACATGTACATCAATTCTGTAAAATGAACAAAAATTCTATAAAATGAACATAAGTTCTATAAAATGAACATAAATTCTGTAAAATGAACATAAATTCTATAAAATGAACATAAATTCTATAAAATGAACATAAATTCTATAAAATGAACATAAATTCTGTAAAATGAACAAAAATTCTATAAAATGAACATAAATTCTATAAAATGAACATAAATTCTGTAAAATGAACATAAATTCTATAAAATGAACATAAATTCTATAAAATGAACATAAATTCTGTAAAATGAACAAAAATTCTATAAAATGAACATAAATTCTATAAAATGAACATAAATTCTGTAAAATGAACATAAATTCTATAAAATGAACATAAATTCTATAAAATGAACATAAATTCTATAAAACTTCGTTAATTATTTAACGCTTGCGTTTCATCTGATTTTTAAGTTCTTTTATATATACTAATATATAAAAGAACTTCTTTATAGAATAGAACTAATATATAAAAGAACTTCTTTATAGAATAGAACTAATATATAAAAGAACTTCTTTATAGAATAGAACTAATATATAAAAGAACTTCTTTATAGAATAGAACTAATATATAAAAGAACTTCTTTATAGAATAGAACTAATATATAAAAGAACTTCTTTATAGAATAGAACTAATATATAAAAAAACTTCTTTATAGAATAGAACTAATATATCAAAGAACTTCTGTTCTTTAACTATACTAATCCAATTATGCCATCGTTGTTAGTCCTATATTAATTGAATATCGATTACGTAATTCTTTGAGCTCGAAGGTCAATAATAACTGAAGAGCACACAGGATGAAAGTGGTGTTTAATTAGGGTAATGGAGATGGCATAGGTCAGAATAAATACAGTTTTAAAAATAACTAAGGGTGTGGAACATCGCACAACTTTCAATTACTCTATAATGCTGTTGTCAATTTGTTTCATTTACCGGTTTTATATTTTTATTATTCATTTAGAAAAATTTGCCACTTTGGCGATATTTTTTTTAAATAATTCTTGAAAGGGTCGAAAAAAAAAAAAAACTTTGCTAATTAGATAATTTTGGCGATATACTTTCCAATAATTCTTATACTATTAGACTGAGAGGCGGCTGCAATTTTTGGACCCCATCCAACATCATTCTGAATTTTTTATAGAAATTAGAGAAAAGTGAGTAGATTTCGAATCCACTGGTCTGCCGTTGCAAAAATGGCCGAAACTGGTCAAAAATAAACTTTTAATAAGTTGAACTATATCCAATTGCTAAATGCACCATAACTTGCCAAATAATGAGCATTTTTTATTTTTATTTGGTAACCCTCACTCTTTAATTTTCAATTAAGAAGGTTGCAGACGATTCAGATATCTGGCGACGGTCTACTTGCATCTATTAAAAGGGAGCCAAGTTGGCAAAAAATATTACGTCACTTATGACGTAACTGATGTCGCCAATTTGGCTTACTTTTAAAAGATATAAATTTTCCGAGCCAAAGATCAGAAATAGTTTGCGCTTTTTCTCATTGAAAATCAAAATGAAGTGGGTTGCCAGACGAATAAGTTTGTTCTATTTTTGGCAAGTTATGACGTATTTGGCAATCAGATTTTAGTTCAACTCATTCCAAGTCGATTATTGATCAGTTCCGGCCATTTTTGTAACGGCAGACCAGTGGATTCCTAATCTACACACTTTTCTCCAATTTCTATAAAAAAATTCAGAATGATGTTCGATGGGGTCCAAAAATTGCAGCCGCCTCTCTGACTATATCCTTTCTTCCTTTCTTATAAGGGAAACTGAGGGGAGGAGAAAAAATGATGAAACTTACTTTGATGAGGCATGCTCAAGAAAACAGAACTCTGTGTTAAAGGCATTCGTTTTTCAACTTTTTACGCCATTAAAGCTTTTTTACGGGAGTTTCGGAGATGGAGATGTTTAGAACACCTGAAGAGGCATTACAACAGAGATTTTTAACAAAATCGTTAGAGCCATTTTTTAGCAATTACTGATAAACATGATATTTTCGATGGCAGAAACTTTATGTGCATGTGCGATTTTGACGAAAACCTTAATGGTAGGTCCTTGTGCCATTACCAACTCGCACACCAAATTTGAACATCGTAGGTCAATTTGATCGGGAGTTATGCTGATCAAATACACTCATACACACACAGACAGACATTTTTTTATAGATCACTTTTTTGAAATCAGGATGTTCCAAAACGTGGTGAAATGGAAAAAAATTGGATTTTTTTTTTTTTCCGAATGCTATACTTTTATTACCCTACATTACCTGTGCACATATGGGTAATTGAAAGTAAAATGTTTATCTCTGTTAAATGTTTAGCAGTTTCAAGCGATCACAAGGAATTATGGAGGTGTGGCTGTTATATACTGTTAGTGATGATGTTTGAGTCAAGTATCAGAAGGATTTTAGGAGCATTTTAAGACTTTAATCTCCACACAACACACGCTACATATAAGACAAAGGAATATTTGAAAAGAAGGAACACAGGTCCTTTAGCATTTGAATCAGAGCTAGAAGTGATGTCTTTTCGGTTCAGATCACTTGAGAGGAATGAATTAGCCACACCTACTTTCTGCAGTGATTGGCTAAGTTAAGTTTTAGTATTACTTTCATTTGCTGAAGATTTTGATCGACAGTTTTTAGTTTTGGTTCGCAAACGAAAGTTTCACTTCGCGAAAATGGTTGACGCATAAAGAAAGTTGGATGAACTTATTACGTCACCACAGAATTAAACTTCACAAGTTGATTTTATAAAGTATTTTTGTTCAGAATATTTCCTTCTTTTTGTTCAGAACTTTTCCATCAAAGCAACCTTAAACGAATCTTCATCAGATCGCGCACTCGCTGGAAGAAAATCACCAAAACTATATATATTTATAAAGGAGAATATCTTTATTCAAAATACAAATTTGAAAACCAAAATCTCACTCAAGGCCCAACAAGGGTCGGTCGAGACAAATAAAAATACCGAAATTGCATACGTAAGATTAAGCACTGAATTTACAGAATAACATAATAGAAAATACAGAACACACAATAAAAAATACCAAAATTGCAGATTACACAATATACAAAGTACACATAATTAATTTTACTAAGTTAACATTACTATACTACATGCAGTACAAAATACAAAAAGTTTACAGAATCATACCGAAATAACGCAACACAATGTACAAAGTTGACACAGTGTTTGACAAAGAATTATAGTGGAAAAATACAATGCATAATTCAAAGTTTACAGAATTTATAAAGTTTACAGAATCCTAGTGGAATAATATGATGCATAATCCAAGCTGTCAAAGTAATATAGAATCCAATCACTTGATAAAATAAGTACAATTTTTAAATCTCTTATATTGATTTCGATTTTAGACGTGTGTGTGTGTGTGTGTGTGTGTGTGTGTGTGTGTGTGTGTGTGTGTGTGTGTGTGTGTGTGTGTGTGTGTGTGTGTGTGTGTGTGTGTGTGTGTGTGTGTCAATGATGGGCAAATCTGCGGAAGCCTAATTTCTTACCCCTTTTCCGTCATCCAATCGGTCTGAAACTTGTCAGATAGATTCGATGTTGATGACAATGCATCCTATCACATTTTGAGGCTGCCACTAATATATCGCTTTTACGGAATACTAATAAACGAACTTGCCATCATCCAATCACGCTAGAATAGCATTTAATCGACCCTTGAAGAAACTCTTTCCTACTGCCAAATTTTTTTTAATAAATAAATAATCGCATTGTTTTTAATCAGAATAAATAAATGATATTTGGTTGTGAGTGCATAAAATCACGTTAATTTTTAATTAATGTAATCTTAAAAGTAATTTCACTTCAAGTAATTTTAAAAGTAGTTTACCGCATATTTCGCTGATAGAGAAGTTTTTAATATTTAAAATTAGATGTCAACACCCAGCACACGCTGGCAACAGAAATGGTGCTTTGTTAATGAGCAAAAAAACTGGCAATGCATATTGTTACCCAAATTTTTTGTATATAGTTGTAAATAGAGACGTATTAATTTAAAATTCTATTGTATTTTATTTTATTTATTAACAGCGATAATACAGGTTGAAAAAAGATGGCAACACCTAAAGCCATCGGGAAATTTCGAGATGTTTCTATTTTTTTGACGAGTTGGCTGGATATTTCGAGAAGGTTCTCACGCGCCGGTATAAATTAGACCCCAGCTAAAATCGACACACAATTCGACTTCGGAACTCGATGAAAGCTGAATGCTTTGACCTGAATTATCGTTGAATTCGAAGTTGTTTTTATTGAAGCTTGTGTTGTAGCTTGATAGTGATTGCACTGTTCTTCGAATAACTTTTGTGATATCTTGTAGAGAGAATAAATAATAGATTTTATCTAATAAAAACTGCGCCATCATTGCCTCAGAGGAAATTTCATAACAATATTGTTACGAATTTCTGCATATTTGTAAATATTCCGTAGTATTGATTATGTAAATAGGAAAATTTATGTACTTTTGGCATAAGGCAGTGCAAGAGTTTGCTTCCCTGCAATGTGTGTCTTAATGCTTGAAAACGAGTTTTACAGAAATAATGCTAGTAAGCGAGTTTTACAAAGAGATGGCCATTTAACATTATGGTAATAGCAATCTCGCCAAATTAGTGAGATAGAGCCAAGTTGGCGACGGTTTTGGTTACTAATTTTTGTCGCCAAATTTGGCGAGAAATCGCCAAATATCGCCAAACTTGGCGACCATTTTGGCGACATTTTTCGGTCTTCATTTACATGTATAGGGCTTCTCGACTACGATCTGGAAAGTTCTCCATATTTCTATCTCTGGAAGTTTCTAGAAGATTCGCTTTTCCTATATAAGTCCGGCCAAGAGTTAGTTGAGTTACTGACTGAGTGGAGTTACTGAGTTAGCTGTCTCTCAGCGAGCATTCAGAGAGTTCCGAAAGTGAACTGTATTGCTTTGTCTTTTGCAGTGATTTTAGCAGTTGTGTTGTCAAGTTTTTAATTGCTGTTTTATTCTCTATTGTTGTGAAAAGAGCTGTATTGAGTCTACTGGAACGAGAAGTTCTGGAGTTGTAAGAGAATCTGCGAAGAGTTATATCGGAATAAATTTCTGCAAGTTTTGATCTGCTTTGGCTTCAAATCTTTCGAACCCATCCACGCAACAATATAAAGGATTTATATTAAAAACTTTGTTTTATGGATTATAATATTATCAATATAGTACACTAAATAATCCAAATTAAATAAACATTGCAATACAGTAATTTTTCTTTTTATGAACTCACATGGGCAATTCATATCTAGTTATTTCTTAAAACTTTTGGCACTCAAGGAATTATCAATATTTGTAGGCACAACCAAACCAATCTTTGATTATCCCATTGTACAAATAGCATTTTCATCTTTCCCTATTAAAATGTAATTTAAATTATTTGCACCCATTTTTTCATGTGCCATGGACAATTCCCGTATTTTTTAAAAACGTGTGAAATTAGTTTATATTTATGAAGAATTTCTTTCTGATTCCAAATATTTAAACAAAAGTTCTTTAAAAAATTAGTTGTTTAAATATTAATAAAGGAAAATGCCTCAAAATCGAGCCAAAACCAGTCCGATCAAAACACACCACAAAATCTGTGACGTCAAGGGTTCCTACTGTTTCTATTGTTATCGTGAGGTTTCTGCCAAAATAGTTGGCCTTGAAAGAGTTGGCGCTAGTAGATTTTTTGTCATATAACGTTGGCGCGATTTGCGAGAAACTTGTAAAACTGGTTTCGAATGCTGCATTTCAAGTCAAGATGTTTGGGAAGCCTTGACGTCACTTTCAATTCGAGCTGAATTGATCGTTTTCTCTCCAACGTCTAACAAAAAAACTTTGATTGCAAATTTAAAAAAATGAAAAAGCGCATTGAGCTGAAATGTTTTTTTTTTTTTTTTTTTTTTTTTTTTTTATGGCCTCTTCGAAACATTAAGAATTGAATAATAATTTTTTTTAAAAAATGTGGGAATTGTCCATTGTCAAGGATGTATTCTAAACCCATAATTTCTTTCTTTGTAATAAATTTAAACAACTATTTTTTTTTACATATGGAGTTAGTTTTATTTCAATCTTAATACAATTTGGCACTCTTGATCTTTGAAACAAGAGGACAATTCTGGCTTCTTGAAATTTTGAAATATCCTTCCTATCTTTAAGCTTGACTTTAAGGAGACGGGGGAGGCAAAAAAAATTCAAAAATATCGATTTTTTTTGTCCGAAGTTATAGCCTGACATTTTGTCTTTAAATTCATACAAAAGTCAGAAACTGCTTTTTATGATGCTGGGCTTTTTCTGTGAAGCTAATATCAGCAAAATTTCGATTTGTTTAAGGTAATTATTTTTTTTATTTTCGTTTTTCTCTTAAAGTATTTTCCTTGATTTCAATAAATTTAAATTGTTCCTTGCGATTTAAAAACTTGTATATTCTTTTGAAATTTTGGGATATAGTTCCTGTTAATATTTTGAATATAATTGGGCATGGATTTTAAAATCTGATTGTCTTTTATTACTTTAATTCAGTTTTAGTATTAATGTTTTTTATTAATTTAATTCAGTTTTAGTATTAAAATGTCATGAAAAAATCAAGAAATTTTCCAGTTAACAACAATTTTTACTTTTAATTGATGAAAAAATCTGCCAAATTAAAAAATCCATACACAATTACTTTAATATATATTAAAATAGCTTGTACCAAAAAAAAATGAACAATTTAGGAAAAAATTGAAACGCGAGGGGCATTTTTTAAAAACTTAAAATTTTAAAGTTTAAATGTTCTAAAATGAGAAATAACTTAAATAAATTTATGAAATTTAAAATTTACAATTATTATCAAGTCATTAAGTTACCTACAAAATTTCATGCATTTTGATAGGTAACTTTTTAAAATAGGTTTTCCCTCTCCGGTCCCATTAAAAGATGTAAAAGGGTAAACCTTTTTCATCTTTAAAGTCATCCTTAAAGATAACTTATGATCTAATGAACAAATGTTAACCAGTTTTTTCCCTTCCCGTTCCCTGAAGACCAAACGGTATAGTGGTTAGCGTGCAAGCCCGCGAGGTTGCGGGTTCGAGTCCCGTGTTAGGCATGGATGTTTGTAAATGTATATTGGCTTGTCTAATGACGAATGTTTCTGCGCAAAATAGCCCTCGTGTTGCTGACGGCGCTAGATAATCTGAAAACAACCAACCCTCCCCTTTCCCCTTAAAAGATGAAAAAGGGGAAACCTTTTTCATCTTTTAAAGTCATCCTTAAAGATAACTTATGATCTAATGAACAAATTTTAAACAGTTTTTTCCCTCCCTGGTCCCCTTAAAGGATGAAAAAGGGGAAATCTTTTTCATCCCTTAAAGTCATCCTTAAAGATAACTTATGATCTAATGAACAAATTTTAACCAGTTTTTTCTCTCCCCGGTCCCCTTAAGGGTTGAAAAAGGGGAAACCTTTTTCATCTTTTAAAGTCATCCTTAAAGATAACTTATGATCTAATGAACAAATTTTAACCAGTTTTTTCTCTCCCCGGTCCCCTTAAGGGTTGAAAAAGGGGAAACCTTTTTCATCTTTTAAAGTCATCCTTAAAGATAACTTATGATCTAATGAACAAATTTTAACCAGTTTTTTCCCACCCCGGTTCCTGCCGACCAAACGGTATAGTGGTTAGCGTGCTAGCTTCTAGACCGAGAGGTTGAGGGTTCGAGTCCCGTGTTAGGCATGGATGTTTGTAAGTGTATATTGGCTTGTTTAATGACGAATGTTTCGGCGCAAAATAGTCCTCGTGAGATAATCTGAAAACAACCAACCCTCCCCGGTCCCTTTAAATGTTGAAAAGGGGAAACCTTTTTCATCCTTTAAAGTCATCCTTAAAGATAACTTATGATCTAATGAACAAATTTTAACCAGTTTTTTTTTCCATGCATACATTGAAAAATCCATAGTACGGCAACACAATTTCATTACGATGTTTTGTTACTGAGGTAATGGAATCAAGAATATGGGATTAAGGGTGGCATGCGATTAATTTGCAACTAAAGTCTTTGAACCTAGTAGTACTGGTTAACATGGTGCCAATGCTGTTTGAGAAATGTTGGTTATTAAATAAATCAAGTTATAAAATAAATTACATCTCTGCAGTACTTTACAGAAACCGTAAAACTTTTTCCATAGTTTCCAATGATGTTTTTTATTTCTTTTTTGGAGGAAAAGCTCCTTTATTGAATTAAGATGAATATGATACTGCGAAAATTATATCAGATCTTGTTCCTTTAGCTAGGTATATTAATTCACCATTTCTAAATATATTTAGATTGCTCAAATGAATTCTCAGTTGATGTTCAAAGTACAAGGTGGTCATACAAAAACTTTGCCGCCTATATAAGGACCTTTGGCTTCCGTTCCGTTCAACAGATCGGGGTAGAGATTTTATGTATAGTTATTCAGAAATATAAGTTCGAGGTTTTATGAATGGCGAATGGCAACAAAATGGCGCTCACGGTTACGATTATAGGTACAGAAACTCGATATTTTACAATGGAAACGCCCACTTTATCTTGTCACAAAATTCTTACCACAGTGAAAACCCTAAAGAGCGTTGGAACGGTACATATATCACAAAAAACGGACGCGTTATGCTAAAATTCTCATCTCGATCTGTTGAACGAAATGGAAACTAGAGGTCCATATATCGGCAAAGTATCTTTAATACTACCCTGTATTTATCCTCGCCTTTTATTACTTACTTTTTCAATACAATCCACGCCACGTTTATATAAAAAAAAAAAAGGGATCAATATATCATGTTTTTGTGTTATGGAAAAATTTATATCAATTCCAAGCAATTTCTCTTCATGTATAATGTAAGAGACTCGACCTTTGGCCATGCCCCAACAAACGGACACAAGGGATTTTAAAATTTAAAAAAAGAAACGTTGTTTAAGTTTATCAGCATAAAATATTTCCGAAAAAAATCATTCAACACTTTTGGTTTGATTTAAGACCAGCTGCTGGTTTTTGATTAATAAAAGAATAAAACAAAAAAATAGAAAGACACTACTCGTGTACATGAACCGATTTCGTCTATTTAAATCCTTTATATTAACTTCGATTTTGAGTATGTGTCAATGGGAGGCAAATCTGCGGACTCCTAATCAACTCCCTTGCCTTCATCCAATCGGTCCGAAACTTGGCAGATAGAATACATCGATATCGAACATATCAAATTTTGGGGCTGTGACTGTCTCTAAAAAGGTCGCTTTTACGGAATACTAATAAACCAACTTGCCTTCATCCAATCGAAGCTGAAATAGCCTTTAACAGATCATTCTGGAAACGCTTTCCTGTTGCCAATTTTTTTTTATAAATATATAAAAAAAATTACTTTAATCAGAATGAATGAATGATAAATAAATTTTGAAAAGTAGTTTGCTGCACATTTTGCTGATAGAAATGTTTTTGATATTTAAAATTAGATGCTAACACCCTAATGCTACGCTGTTTACAGAATCAGCGCTTTGTTAATGAATATAAAAATTTACATTGCATATAAGGGATTTATATTAAAAACTTTGTTTTTATCGGTTATATTGTTCCGATATAAAATAAGGTTGCACTTTATACGGGTAGGGATTTTTTTAATAACTTCGTAATTTTTTTTTTTTTTTTTTTTTTTTTTAATTTTGAATAGAAGGTTGTTTAAATGTTGTGTTTTAAGTTATTTTAACAGTTGAAAATAAATATTAATTTTAAAAAAGTTTATAATAGACATACTGAATGCATCAACTATTGGCTAATGATTTAATGTACACCACCCATAATGAACAATGGGATAAATATATACAGCGTGTCCCCGTATAACCTGGTCAACCTTTATTTTCGATACCGTTGGTCCTAGGTGCATAGTTCCAATTGAAGAAATGTTTTAAATCGTTAAAATATTTTTACTGAATAGTTATTAAGTTCGGAAAGAGGTTGGTATAAAAATTACGGATTGTAAATTTTTATATGGTCCCCAGTTCCCTCAATTCATATTTAGAAAAATGTTGCCCATGAAAAAACATTTAAAACAAAAAAGAATCGAAATTTGTACGACCAATATTCATGGAGATACGAAAAATTGAATTTAGTGACTTTTATACCACTTTACACCCGTGGTCATTAACATATTTTAAGGGCATGTACACAAAATGAAATACAGGGAAAGAGCGATTGGGTTTGGAAAATTATTCTCTAATATTACTATGTAATCGAAATAGGCGAGTGGCTGCAAGACAATATGCAATTAAATTTCCAAATGCTTAATTTCCAATGGTAAATTTCTAAAAATTTCCAAATTTTTAAATGTTGTAAAGCGTTTGCTAGAAACGGGTAGCATAAGAAGACGACCGCGATCCGAAAATTCAAGAGTGGTATTTTAGGCTATGCTGTTGCTTTCCCTTATTCAGTGTCAAGGACATTAGTGAAGCATGTGGATACTCAAAAACCCATGTGTGGAGAGTCTTAAATCGACATGGTGCACATCCTTATCGCCCGCAATTGGTGTAAGAGTTTTTGCCCGGGGATGAAAATAGATGGTTTGATTTCTGCAATTTCCTCATGAACAAGCTAGAAATGGATTCATTATTTATGAATAACATTCTAGTTTCTGATGAGTGCACGTTTTTAAGAACTGAGGTAGTAAATATTCAAAACACACACTTTTGGTCCCTGCAAAATCCCCATGTAATCCGTCCAAACAAGCGTCAACTGCGATGGTCCGTTAACAGTTGATGTAGCATATGGAAGGAAGAGTTAGTAGGACCTTTCTTTTTTGCTGATACATTAACAGGTAAAAAGTATGTGAACCTGTTACAGGGACCATTATCTGACTTTCTGGATGACCATGTCGTGTTAGCACACCTTCAGACCTTATAAAGATGTGGTTTCAACAGGATGATGCATCACAACACAAGCAGCTTCCTGCCGAACAATACTACACAACATGTTTCAAGACAACATAATAGGCTATGGAGGTCCGGTAGAATGGCCTCCTAGATCTTCAGGTCTAAGTCCTTTAGATTTATTTCTTTGGGGATTATTGAAAAGCAAGGTCTATGAAAAAAAATCGACGAGTCTATTAGATTTGTCGAATCGAACTTTATCCGCTGCTAGGTATATTACGCCTGTAATGCTGAAAAATTTTGAAGGTGAATTTGAATCACGTGTGCGCTTAGGTATTTTAGTCGAAGGAAAACATTTGGAGCATTTAGGCGATGAACAACAACTTGTTTGCCGTAATCAAACCTAGTCTAGAAGCTTGCTCTTATTCCGATAAGACGATATTTTCTCATTTCAATTTATGTACGGGCCCCCCAAATAGCGTTAAAACTTTAAACTCTAATAACACCGTTGCTATTGGTCGAAAAAATTTCAATTTTTTTTTTTATTTTAAATTATTTTTTCATGGGCAACATTTTTCTAAATATGAGTTGGGGGAACTGGGGACCGTATAAAAATTTATAATCCGTAATTTTTATACCAATCCCTTTGCTAATGTAAAAACTATTCAGTTAAAATATTTTAACGATTTAAAGTATTTCTTCAATTGGGACTATGCATCTAGCATCAACGGTGTCGAAAATAAAGGTCAGCCAGGTTATACGGGGACACGATATATATATATATATATATATATATATATATATATATATATATATATATATATATATATATATATTCAATTGAACCATGCATTGATTAGTAAAAGGAAAGGATATTCAGGTTTATCTTGATTAAAAAAAACATTTATAATTCTTGAAAAATAGTACATACAACCATAACAAAAAAATTCTCACCATAACTTCAAGCTTATTATAATGATTATCATAATGAATGAGTTTATTATAATATTAAGTTTATAAAAAAATTTACAAGTAACTTACATAAAAGAATTCTACGGTTTTTATTTTCTTGTGTGATACTATAAAGAGAGCTTCATTGTGCTTATTTTTTATGATATTATATGAATATTTCATGTTATGAAAGTTTCAGTATTTCTTTTAAATATTCATTGAATGACAATCAAAATTAATCATTTTCCTAAAAACAAATGTTATGCTTAAGTTATTGTTAATATTCATAAAAATAAGTACAGTAGTGTCCTTATTTATGGTAAGCATAGTTTCTAATCAAAAAAGTTTTTTCTTATAAAAGAAAAATCAATTGTTAGACAAAAATGCTGCATTTTCTACTAAAACTATTTTATTTTTTACAGAAGTATTGATTAGTATCACTGACCAACATAATTTACTAATCCTTTCCATAAAATTTATTTAGGTTTAAAAGAAACTTATTTTGTAACAATTCAGACAAAGGACTGAACACTGAACATTTTTTTTTTTAAATAGCAAGCTTTTAAAATTTAATTTTTGAAACAAAATTATTGTAAAACAAAAAGTACCGAAACGTATGAACTTAAGTAATTAATTTACAAAATAAAAAAAAATTATCATTTCCTATCACTATGTGACCAAA
Source organism: Linyphia triangularis (assembly GCA_963978545.1). Classification (NCBI taxonomy): domain Eukaryota; kingdom Metazoa; phylum Arthropoda; class Arachnida; order Araneae; family Linyphiidae; genus Linyphia; species Linyphia triangularis. The sequence continues at coordinate 88,148,543 of OZ021728.1, forward strand.
CACTGTAGATTTTACCTTAGCGGCTTATTTGCAAAATATTTCCAAGTAGTCGGATCTCTTTGTTGCTGAAAATTGTTAAGTCATCTCCATTAACTCAAAGTGCTATGAAGACATTTTGCGATTTAGTTTTAAGTACAATTAAGCCATTTCAGCTAGATTAGGGCAACTCATATAGACTTCAATGTCATTCAAAGTTGAACTTTTGAATCCTTAATGTTAACTTCAATTATGTGTGTTTGTGGTAAGTGGTTTCGGAGGTATAACTAACCTGTTGTCACTGATAATGCATTCTATCAAGTTTTGGTGGCTGTCACTAAAAGACCGCTTTACACGCCTTTATATTGTCGCTTAGGAGGACCAATTAATCGCCTTTCCATAAACAAATCGTGATATGAAACTTGGCAGGTACACTCGTGTAGATGACAATGCATTCTACACTATCTACCAATAAGTATTTGGACACTCATGCAATTGAGAATGTCTGCACTCCTGATCTAAGTCACCCTTGATCCCAATTCATGGTAGGCTCAACGCTGACTACTACTCCACTAACCTAGATAACTATGTGCTCCCTACGCTGTGGCAATTTTAAGGTTGGATCATTGTTACTTCCAAGATGACAACGCCACTTGTTATGTTGCGAGGTCCACCATGGATTAGTATGATGACATCGGGCTGAACCGACTGGACTGGACAGCTCAGAGTCCAAACGTGAATCTTATGGAACACCTCTGGGAAGAGTAGGATCGCCGAATTAAGGAGTGCAGCAACCGTCCGAAATCGGTGAAAGAACGCACAGGTCCACTCCAAGCCGAGTGGAAGAAAATACTACTGTCCATCATCCAAACACTTGTGGAAAGCATGCCCCGGAGTGTTAATACTGTAATTGCCTTAGGTGGAGGCTCAACCACCTATTGAATTCGAATGAATTGTTTTTATCTCTTTTATCACAGGTGTCCAATTACTTATTGGTAGATAGTGTATTAAGTTTTGGTGACTGCCACTAAAAGGCTGCTTTCACACATGTTTCTGTTGTTGCTTCGAGTGACTAAACAATTCCCTTGCCATCTTCTTCTTCACTGGCACGACAGCCTTGGGTGGGACTTATCCTTCTCGAGGAGTTTCTTCCAGGCGTCTTTTCGTTTGGCGACTGTCTTCCAGTTCCAGGCCCACAAAACACTTTTCGACACAGTCGATCCACCAAAGACAAGGTTTGCCTCTTCGTCTTGTTCCGGTAGGCTTGGCTAGAAATAATTTTCTGCAGTTCCGGTCTTCCTGCATTCTAACCAGATGTCCAACTCATTTCATTCTTTGATTTTTAATGAATTTGATCACATCAGTCTCTTTAAAGATTTTATATATACAGTAGAATCTCGATTAACCGACCTAATTCGGATCAAAGGTAGGTCGGTTAAGCGAAAATTCCGGATAAAAGAGAGTTGTAAAAAACAATAAAAAGTAAATGATTTTCGTTTATTGAATACAGGACTTTTAGTGGTTTTTTTTATGACATAATTGTTGGAAATGAGTTTTTGTTGCAATAATCTTGATAGTCTTTGTTTCGCTGCTCTATCACGGAGTCTTTTTTGAAGGCAATAGTTCAGTTTGATCTGCATCCGTAGGTTGTTCTAATCATGTCAGTTCTTTAGAAAAACAGTCAAAAGCCTCACCATTACTTATGTAACTTTAGAGCAAGGGAAAAGATTACGGTTTAAAAAGGAACAAATGATTTATTACTCATTTGGGGCATTTTGATGTCGACTAAATGATTACCGGTTAACAGAGAGTTCCGGATCAAAGAGGGACGGTTAATCGAGGTTCTACTGTAGTTCTGAATTTGTTCGCCTTCGCCATGATCCATGTATTTGAGTTCCACCACAAACACTTCATAGGACTTTTCTTTCGAAAATTTCCATTGCTTCCTCATCCATCGAGGACAACTCTCATGTTTCAGATGCGTATGTTAACACAGATCTTATTAGAGTTTTGTATAAAAGAAATTTAATTCTTAATTTTAGAAAACTGGACTTAATATATTTTTTTAGACTGTAGAAACATCTATTTGCATTTGTGATTCGTTTATGAATTTCTGAAGTTAGGTCATTGTTTTTGTTAAATTCTGCTCCTAAATAAGTGAAACTATTCACTTTTTCAAACTTATAGTCGTCAATTTTCAGATGTCTAATTTGAGGATCTGAACATAAGCAAGGCATATACTTTGACTTTTTTTTTTTCTCATTTACTGATAAATTTGTTGTTTTTGAATTTTTTTAAGAGCTTGGTGCCGCTATAGCAATATCTTCAGCATAAGCCAATATCCCTTGCCATCAAGAAATCGTCATGAAATGAAACTTTGCAGTCAAATTAGTTGTCGATGACCAAACATTTCACTGAGAGGTCGCTTTCCCCGCGTTTCTATCCCTCTTCGGTTAACTAATTAATCATCTTAATGTCATCTAGCTGAGCTGAAATTGGGCGCGTAGAGGCAAAGACGACGAATCTATGGTTTTCACAAGTAGTGATTATGAAAACTCTTTCTGGGTCCAAAATTGCTAGAGTGAGTTGAAATTGCAAGTACAAGTAGGCAATGCTCATAAAGGATTTATATTGAAACTATGGGTGAGGAACATCGTACAGCTTTCAATTACACTATACTACTGATGTGGATTTGTATCATTTATTGTTTTTATATTTCATCATTCGCTTAGAAAAAAAGGCCAGTTTGGCGCTATTTTTTGCGATAATTCTTATATTAGTCTATAAAAAAAACGAGAAAAAAAATAATACTTCGCCAAAATGGTGTTTTTGGCGATATACTTATGGAAAATTCTTATATTATCCTTTATTATAAGTGAAACTGAGGAGAAGAGAAAAAAAAAAGATCTCCCGTGAGCTATGTTCAAGCACAGTGTTGAAGGCTTTCGTTTTTCAACTTTTTACGCCGCTAAAGCATTTTTACGGAAATTTTGGAGATGGGGATGTTTAGAATATCTTAAGTGGCATTACCACAGCGATTTTGATCAAAATCGTTAGAGCCTTTTTTTAGCAATCATTGAAAAACATGATTTTTTTCAATGACAGATACCTTATGCGCATGCGGGATTTCGACGAAAACCTTTAATGGTAGGTCCCATTGCTACCACCAACCCTCACACCAAATTTGAACATCGTAGTTATGCTGACCGCAGACACACACACACAGACAGATATTGTTTCTAGATCACTTTTTTGAGATCAGGATGTTCCAAAACGTGGAGAAATGCAAAACAAAAAATCGATTTTTTTTTTCAGAATTTTTTTTTTTTTTCAGAATCAGAATTTTTTTTTTAACCGAATTCTATGTTTTTATTACTTTTTGTAATCATATAGGTAATTGAAAGTAAAAATTTGACTGGATGGGCCAATTTTTTTTTTCCTTTTTGTCTCAAAAGATTGAACTCTAATAAGCGTCAGTTTATCGATGACTTCAAGACTCTTTTACTTATTGATATCATTTGGCTGGCTCCAATCTTTTCTTTTCTTTATTTGTCTTTCCACATTAAATCCTGAAAATTTGTGATTAAATGGCAATTTAAGTTTTAATAATGTGTTATTAAGTGATAATACTATTTTTCCACAACCATAAAAATTACATATCAGATAATTGAAATCCTAAAAAATGTTCTTTTATTACGTTTTTTAATTAAACCGATACCATGAAAAATGCAAATTTACTCAACACTTTTGAACTCCCTCAGTGATTAATTTTCCTGGATTCTCCTAACAAAATCACAGTTTAGGGTTTCAGGGTTTTTTTTCCCGAATTTATTGAAGATATTCCTGACATTTAATTGAAATCAACATTCGCTTTGACAGTATGTGAATCGACAAAAAGTATTTCAGTAAGAAAATATTCTGAGTGGTGAAATTTCAATTTAAAACTGAGCGTTCGTTGCAGAAATATTTTCAATTTATTTCTAAATAAAGAATCCGATATTTAGTGAAAATGGAGAAGAACACTTTTGTGCAATTATAAGCTCCCAAGGTACTTGAAAATAAATCCTTCGCCTCACCGTTTATTCCTATATACTCCGGTTCAACAGGGCCAACTTGTAATATAATTTCTATGAAGAAGGAATGGTTTTAAATAGGAGATTTCACTTTAGTTTAATAACCTTGACATTCAGTTATAAAAGAATTTTCATTAGCGGTACTTCTTAAATTGCTTTTTTTTTATCCACGCAAAAGAAATACTTACTTAGAGCCTAAATTCGGAATGCTTGTAAAAAATGAATTATTTGTTTTAAAAACCATTTCATTCCGCAGACATAAAGGTCATAAAGGAAAAAAAAAAAAAATTACAGCTAAGGATAAATCTTTGAATGCAAGGAAATAGTCTCTGGCTTGTATTCATTTGGAAATATTTTTTTTTTTTTTTTTTTTTTTTAAATAAATTCATGCTTTTTCACAAATTGCTCGTTAGCTTATCTTTCGTACTAAGAAAGGCGTGTTAATTGACTTTTTCTATCACTAAATTGCCTTCCTCGAAATTTAAGTACCTTAAAAATGGGTGAATTGAACTAGAGGAAAGAACGAAAGAATTTTTATGAAAAGAGTTGTTGTGGTTATAAATTTATCCTGTTGAACACTGCGTTGCAAATTAAAAAAAAAAAAAAAAAAATACTGTATAATCACTTCGCTATAAAGATAAATATTATTTATCACTAGTTGAAGTACTCGGCATTGCCCGAACTCAAACAGCTGTGTTCCGGTACGGCTCGGTTCAAATTAGAGGTCGGAAATATCGATCAAAATAAATATCGATACTATATCGTTGCATAGAAAAAAATATCGATGTATCGATACATGATTTTTTTTATTTGATTTTCAATTTTGCCAGAAACAAAGTTTTTCGGGACAAATTTCTAGTTTTCATGATTACTTTTTTGTAAGGTGACTACTTTTTCAACTGAAATGGATCTAGTACACAAAAAAATAAATTAGATTTTCGTTTAATTGCTGCAGTGATTTTAAGAAAAATTTAGATAATTTTCAATAGCTTTTAAGTGTATGAAAAATATTGAATATTGGTGTCACTTTAACTGTCTCTCGGCCAAGTTCAAACTTTAGTTTTGAAGTTTTTTAAGTGTATGAAAAATATTGAATACTGGTGCCATTTTAACTGTCTCTCAGCCAAGTTCAAACTTTAGTTTTGAAGTTTTTGAAAAAGGAATAAAGAAAATCGAAAAAACACACGGAACTACAAAACGATCATCTAAAAACTAAAAATGTTTGAAAATATCGATACATCGGTAACTTTTATCGATACTTTTAATAGAATTTGACACTATTCTATTTTTTTTTTTTTTTTTTTTTTTTAGAATTTCTCTGAACCTTATATTTGAACGATTATGGGGTAGTTACAGAGCGGGGTTTTTTTTTAGGAGTTTTGTGATACAATTGATTTGTTATCTTATTTCGATGTAGTGATTTAATTTACTTTTTTTTTTTTTAATTTCTCACTGTTAAATTAAAAATGTGATGTGTGATTTAATTTACTTTTCTTTTTTAATTTTTTATAGTTAAATTAATTATAATTTTTATTAATTAAATTAATTTTAATTAAATTAATTTTAATTAAATTAATTTTAATTAAATTAATTTTATTTAAATTAATTTTAATTAAATTAATTTTAATTAAATTAATTTTAATTAAATTAATTTTAATTAAATGAATTTTATTTAAATGAATGTAATCAATAAATTAATTTAATTTTTTTTAATTAAATTAATTTTAATTAAATTATTTTCACTTAAATGAATTTAATAAAATAAATTTTAAGGAAATAAATTTGAATTTTTAAAACTTAAATTAATTTTAATTAAATTAGTTTTATTTTAATTAATTAGTTACTTAATTTACTTTAATTAATTAGTTACTTAATTTACTTTAATTAATTAGTTACTTAATTTACTTTAATTAATTAGTTACTTAATTTACTTTAATTAATTAGTTTTATTTTAATAATTTGAATTAATTAATTTTAATTAAAATAATTAATTTAGTTTTTTTAAAAGAATTTTAATTATATAAATTTTAATATTTTAAATTAAATTAATTTTAATTTTTATTAATTAAATTAGTTTTAATTTGTATCATTTAATTTTTATTTTTATTTTTATTAATTAATTATTTTTTTTAAATAAATTTGATTTAAATGAATGTATATTAAATTAATTTTAATTTTGTTTAGTTACATAAATTTTAATTAAGTTATTTTTATTTAAATCAATGATAGTAAAATAAATTTTACTTTTTTAAATTAAATTAATTTCAATTAAATTAATTTTAGTTGAGTTAAATTCAAAATTTTGATGTTGCCTTCTTTTATTATTATTCAACGCAATCAATTATTTATTCTTTTCTTTCAAAATTATTCAACAAACTGCTTTACAATTTTCACGGTATTTTAGTTCGAAATTAAAAAGAAAAGAATTCAGGGCCTTCTTTTGCAGGAAAAGAGGCCCCTTCCATTCTTTTACTTTATGACACTAAAATTTTTCTTACTTCAGTTAGGCTAGTGATTATACGTCAACTCTCACCAAAAGTGATAAAGTAGAAGGGGAGGGAGTTTTCTAAACTATCAGAAAGTTAGGATACCCTCAATGATAGCCGCCACTGTCAGCTTTGTTTAATGGAACTTAAAACTTTCTTTTCCTTTGAACAAAAATCTCAAAACTTCTCTGAACCTTACCTTGGCCGAGTATAAAGTTGTTATAAGAAGGCCTGACATTATATCTTGTTTCGGAGGGAATGCCATAGTTTTCACCCTATCAAATGTTGGGAATGACATAGTTTTCACCCTATCAAATGTTGGGAATGACATAGTTTTCACCCTATCAAATGTTGGGAATGACATAGTTTTTACGATATCAAATGTTGGGAATGACATAGTTTTCACCCTATCAAATGTTGGGAATGACATAGTTTTCACCCTATCAAATGTTGGGAATGACATAGTTTTCACCATATCAAATGTTGGGAATGACATAATTTTCACCCTATCAAATGTTGGGAATTACATAGTTTTCACCATATCAAATGTTGGGAATGACATAGTTTTCACCCTATCAAATGTTGGGAATGACATAGTTTTCACCCTATCAAATGTTGGGAATGACATAGTTTTCACCATATCAAATGTTGGGAATGACATAATTTTCACCCTATCAAATGTTGGGAATGACATAGTTTTCACCATATCAAATGTTGGGAATGACATAGTTTTCACCCTATCAAATGTTGGGAATGACATAGTTTTCACCCTATCAAATGTTGGGAATGACATAGTTTTTACCATATCAAATGTTGGGAATGACATAGTTTTCACCCTATCAAATGTTGGGAATGACATAGTTTTCACCCTATCAAATGTTGGGAATGACATAGTTTTCACCATATCAAATGTTGGGAATGACATAGTTTTTACCCTATCAAATGTTGGGAATGCCATAGTTTTCACCCTATCAAATGTTGGGAATAACATAGTTTTCACCCTATCAAATTTTAGTAGTTGATGATGACACTTCTCAGCATGGCCACCACAATATTGCTGAACATTGTTAATTCTCGTTTAATCATAATGCTTTAATTGCCGGCTGCAAAGTTCGATCAGTATTTCGAAACATATTTCAAAATTAAAAGGAACACATTCAGAGAAGCTTTTAGCAGTACAGCAAACTAGTTTATACATGGGTTTAGAACTTATGCTCTGGATTTTAAAGATTTAAAAGACGGCTAATGTTACGAGAGAAGCTTATCTTCGAGTATTTAAAGATGGGCTTCGGGAAAAGGACTTTAAAATTGTGGTGAAACGGGAAGAAAGAATTTGTCGGAGCGTGAACTTATCTTCCAGGTTCAGTAGTCGCGTTCGATAAAGGTAGTGAACCGAATAACGTTTTCGGAATTTTGTGTTTACTTAATTTTCACCACATTCTTACATTCATTGCAGAAAGTTCTTGTGTTTACAGAACAAACACAATTGCGCTTTTCTATAACATTGGAACAAAAACTTTGAAAAGCAAAGTGTGCTTTAATTGGCCTATTCATTGAGGTATTAAATTCCACATATATGTTATTGTAGGAAGTATGAGGTATTTTTTTTATAAATATAAAGACAGCAATTTTAAAATAAGTGCCATTTAAAATATAAACAATTGAACGACTATAATAGTTAGTAAATAATATCTATGTGTAATTGGAAAAGATATCCCAAATTTCTAAATAAATACCGTTAGGTAATAATTATAATTATTCAAATAAAAAAACGTAGATAAGGTAAAAGAAGAGAAGTTAAATTTTTGACTTTTAGTAAATTTTTCGATAAGTTTCAAACTTATGTACATATTTTTCATGTTTATTCAGATTTTTTTGTTCACAACCAACATATTTCCGGCTAATTAAAATCTTATAAATAATATTTTCAGAAATTATATACTATACTGTTGCACAAATTGTCTGTATATATTGTAAATAGTGACGTATTATTTCAAAATTCAATTGTAATTTATTTTTATCCTATTTTATTTAGTAATTAATAGCGATTATACAAGTTAGAAAAAGGTGGCAACACCTAAAGTAATCGAGAAGTTTCGAGATATTTCGTTTCCGATAAATTGGCTGGAAATTTCGAGAATGTCTCACGCGCTTGTATATAAAGGACTGGAGAACGGAAAAGATTCAGATTGACTTCGGATTTCGTTGAAAGCTGGTCGCTTTGTTTACCTATGGGAGTGAGCTTGTATAATCGCTGAATTCGAAGTTATTTTTGTTGAAGCTTGTGTTGAAGCTTGAGAGTAATTAAACTGTTGCCTGTGGATAAATTTTGTGAGTTTTCTGAAGAGAGAATAAATATTTTTACACCGTGAAAACTGTGCCATCATTGCCTCAGTGGAAAAATTCGTAACAGTGGTGTCAGAAGTGGGATTTCTTAATTTTGAATGCCGACAACTAGAGGAATGATGGAAGACCAAATGAAACAATTAATGGAAATGATTGCTGGAATAAAAGCCGGACAAGAATCCACGGCCGCTGAAATGAAAGCCGAAATAAAAGCCGGACAAGAATCCACGGCCGCTGAAATGAAAGCCGAAATAAAAGCCGGACAAGAATCAACCGCCGCTACAATCGCCGAAATAAAAGCCGGACAAGAATCAACCGTCGCTACAATCGCCGCTGGTCAAGCCCGTCAAGAAACGACAAATGCCGAACTCGCCGCTGCAATCGCCACCTGCCGAGAATCCACATCAGCAGCTATAATTGGGATTAAAGAAGAAATGCAATCCGAACTAGCTACAATGGTGGAATCTACGATAATAGAGACTACTACAAGTGTTCTACAATCGGTAAAAGAAGATGTTCTGAGTGAAGTAAGAAAAGAAATCAGTGAGAGTTTTGAGGCGGTTAATGGGAAAGTTGACTGCTTGGGAGAAAAGGTTTCTACAATGAAAGAAGATCTTGTGACTGTGCGGAATGAAATCGAAGAAAAGGTTTCCACCATGAAAGAGGAACAGGAAAAGTTTCATGACGCTGTTGAAGAAAGGCTACGGAAAATTGAAACGGGGGAAGCTATGACCGTTGCAATGCCTAAATGGGATAATGTTTCCACTCCCTTCTTTGCGCCACGTTCCAACATCAAAGTAGCCACTTTTGATGGGAGGTCGTCTTGGCGCGTTTATCAAACGCAGTTTGAAATGATTGCTTCTGCGAATGGTTGGGACGATACTTCGAAAGCATTCCATCTCGCGGCATCTCTTCGAGGTGAAGCTGCTGACATTTTACAAACACTACCCGAAGAGAAGCGGGGAGAATTCGTGGCGCTGGCAAGTGCGTTGGAATTAAGGTTTGGGGAGCAACATCTAAAGGATTATAACAGACTGCAATTGAAAGTGAGACAGCAGAAGGCCAATGAAACTCTTCAAGAATTGGCATCGGATATAGAAAGACTGTCGCTCCTCGCTTTCCCTGACTGTCCCCCGGATGTACGAGACGATCTTTCTCTGCAGTATTTCATCGACGCTATTCAAGATCCCGATGTGCAGCAGGCGGTAAGGTTATCCCAAAACAAAAACCTGAAGTCGGCCCTCGTGTACGCCATGAGAGTAGAAGCCGCGCAGCTAGCTTCTGGAAAAGACCGACGATATGTGCGTGGTGCATTAGCCGAGGATTCTTCTGACTTTGTCACCAGTAAGCTTCGAGAACTGGAGAGCAAAATTGATAGAATGATGAGAAGCTATCCCGGAGCCAGGGATCGAAGGACCAGAGTCGTTTGCTGGCACTGCAAACGGGAAGGGCACCTACGACGAAACTGCCTTGATTTGAAAAAGAGAAGGAATAACACTACCACGGATTCTCCACAACTGAATCTAAGAAGATGTCATCTCGCAGGGCAGAAGCTGCAATGTAGAACAGGTGAAGCCCCGACCAGTCGTTTCCACGTTTCATCGAGACAAGGAGGAAACCAGGGTTTATTCGTGAAGGGGGAGATCAACGGAACTCCATGTCGTCTAATCGTCGATTCGGGAGCGAACGTAACGATCGTAAGGACGGACGTGGCTCGTCGCCTGAACAGCCGACTCCTCTACACAGCGCCCTCTGTTTCTCTACAAACTGTGTCTGGTGGTAATATCTCTGTTCATGGGAAATTGCAAGTGGACATTGCCCTTGGATTTAACACCTACAAGCACACCGTTTATGTTGCCGAAATTGTAGATCCGTGCATTCTCGGACTAGACTTTTTGAAGAAAAATGGAATTACGCTGAATTTTGAGAAAAGCCAGCTGCAAACATGGAGAGGCGAAGTTCCTTTGCACGATCTAGACATGAAAGAGCTGTGCGTATATCGGATTATGGCTCATGAAGACAATGTCATAGAGAATGCTGAAGAGTCCACATCTATGGAAAGTACCTCTCCAGCCTCGGAGAGAGAACCGAAGAAAGCGACGTTGATGAAACCCTCCCAGGATTATAACAGACTGCAATTGAAAGTGAGACAGCAGAAGGCCAATGAAACTCTTCAAGAATTGGCATCGGATATAGAAAGACTGTCGCTCCTCGCTTTCCCTGACTGTCCCCCGGATGTACGAGACGATCTTTCTCTGCAGTATTTCATCGACGCTATTCAAGATCCCGATGTGCAGCAGGCGGTAAGGTTATCCCAAAACAAAAACCTGAAGTCGGCCCTCGTGTACGCCATGAGAGTAGAAGCCGCGCAGCTAGCTTCTGGAAAAGACCGACGATATGTGCGTGGTGCATTAGCCGAGGATTCTTCTGACTTTGTCACCAGTAAGCTTCGAGAACTGGAGAGCAAAATTGATAGAATGATGAGAAGCTATCCCGGAGCCAGGGATCGAAGGACCAGAGTCGTTTGCTGGCACTGCAAACGGGAAGGGCACCTACGACGAAACTGCCTTGATTTGAAAAAGAGAAGGAATAACACTACCACGGATTCTCCACAACTGAATCTAAGAAGATGTCATCTCGCAGGGCAGAAGCTGCAATGTAGAACAGGTGAAGCCCCGACCAGTCGTTTCCACGTTTCATCGAGACAAGGAGGAAACCAGGGTTTATTCGTGAAGGGGGAGATCAACGGAACTCCATGTCGTCTAATCGTCGATTCGGGAGCGAACGTAACGATCGTAAGGACGGACGTGGCTCGTCGCCTGAACAGCCGACTCCTCTACACAGCGCCCTCTGTTTCTCTACAAACTGTGTCTGGTGGTAATATCTCTGTTCATGGGAAATTGCAAGTGGACATTGCCCTTGGATTTAACACCTACAAGCACACCGTTTATGTTGCCGAAATTGTAGATCCGTGCATTCTCGGACTAGACTTTTTGAAGAAAAATGGAATTACGCTGAATTTTGAGAAAAGCCAGCTGCAAACATGGAGAGGCGAAGTTCCTTTGCACGATCTAGACATGAAAGAGCTGTGCGTATATCGGATTATGGCTCATGAAGACAATGTCATAGAGAATGCTGAAGAGTCCACATCTATGGAAAGTACCTCTCCAGCCTCGGAGAGAGAACCGAAGAAAGCGACGTTGATGAAACCCTCCCAGGAAGTGGTTCATGTGGAAATGGACAAAGTTAGTGACGAGGGAATCGACATCCGTACTCCTGTTACAAGCATCGAACGGAGGTCCCGGGATCTATCAGCTGCACCCGCGGATGATTCGGACGCAATCTCAAAATCATATAACCAGCAAGATGGGGATCAGAAACTTTCACCGCTTCTGTTGGCATACGGGAGTGCAACTCACGAGACCACCGGATTTTCTCCATTTCTAACGATGTGTGGAAGAGACCTTAGGCTCCCCAGCAACCTCCTCTTTGGACAACCACAGGACACTCCTTCCTCGCCTGTCCAGTATCTAGATGATCTGCAGGCACGTTTGGAAGCCGTACATCGGTTCGCCAGAGAGAGAAACAACATCATGACGGAGCGCGTGAAGATCCGGTACTATGCCAAGGCCATGGACCGTTCATTCCAGGAAGGTGACAAACGTCGGAAGGGACTCTCCCCTAAGCTCCAGACGAACTGGGAAGGGCCGTATGGGATCCTTAAGAAGATCAACGACGTCGTGGTGAGAATTCAGCGGCCACCTTCCTGTAAACCTAGAGTTGTACACTACAATAGGCTAGCCCCATATTATGGTAGAAGTCATTGAATGGCTTAAGGATTTCACTGCCCGGGACGTGCAGTCTTTAAGAAGGGGGAAATGTTGCACAAATTGTCTGTATATATTGTAAATAGTGACGTATTATTTCAAAATTCAATTGTAATTTATTTTTATCCTATTTTATTTAGTAATTAATAGCGATTATACAAGTTAGAAAAAGGTGGCAACACCTAAAGTAATCGAGAAGTTTCGAGATATTTCGTTTCCGATAAATTGGCTGGAAATTTCGAGAATGTCTCACGCGCTTGTATATAAAGGACTGGAGAACGGAAAAGATTCAGATTGACTTCGGATTTCGTTGAAAGCTGGTCGCTTTGTTTACCTATGGGAGTGAGCTTGTATAATCGCTGAATTCGAAGTTATTTTTGTTGAAGCTTGTGTTGAAGCTTGAGAGTAATTAAACTGTTGCCTGTGGATAAATTTTGTGAGTTTTCTGAAGAGAGAATAAATATTTTTACACCGTGAAAACTGTGCCATCATTGCCTCAGTGGAAAAATTCGTAACAATACTATTAAAAGTTAAGATATTTCATAGTGATTTTTTAAGTCAAATTTCTAAGACATAATGTTTAAATTGATAAATTTGTGAAAGAGTGCATTTTAGTGAGAGTTCCCAAAACATTATATAATTCACTCTCTTCGACAGCGAGTCTATCTGACAAGTTTCTGCTCGATTTGATGATGGCAATAGGTTAATTAGTTCTCGGAAGCTGAAATACTAGAATGTGTAATAGCGGCTTTTTAGTAAAAGCCTACAAAACTGGATAGCCAAATCTTCTGCTGGAATCTTCTGCTTGGTATTGAATGTAATCGACAACGGAATCATCTGCCCGATTGAGTGACTGAAAGTGGGTTAATTAGCCCTCCACAGATTTGCTCGTAACAAACAAAGAAACAAAATATAAGTTAATGTAAAGGATTAAAAAAGGATAACTGAAAAACCCTGCCACTTCAAAAATTCAAAAACGAAAATCATAAAAGCCTGTATTGCTTTTCCCTATAAGGGAGACCATGTCGTAATAGCGGCTAATTTCCATATATTTGACAGTATCTAAAGCACAACTGATTTATGTATGGTTCATATACTAGAAGGACGACTAATTTCTTTTTGTACTGATATATTTGAGCACAATTTTCGTCGAGTAGAATCTTTAGGAAAAATGCTTTTCTGGCGTAATAAAAATGTTACCAATAACCCCTCTTACGGGGCAAGTTGTAACAGTAATATCGGCATGTTGTAACATGAGTTAAAAATGAGAAAACGTTAGAAGAAATTGCTTCAATTACCTACTTTAGTGGGCAACTATATTCTTTTAGTGTAGTCCTCTACATCAAATTATCAGAATCACAATTCTGACACACAAATCGTGGTTCTCAACGAGTGCAGACAATCGATATAGATAAACAACTGGATAGACTGCTTAACGCTGGGAAAATGAAGCCGTTGCCAGATGCCGTTGGTGGGATAAAAAATACGGATTGCCGAGGATTGAAAATAAAATTTTGGGTTGTACACAGCAGAAATGTCAATAGTAGACCTTAATTAGTAATAATGTGCCAAAAAATATATACTCTAGCATTTTACAAGGTTTTTCGCATTTCCATTCAACTATTGAAGTGAACTGTGATTGGTTAATCTTCCCACCAGCTTCGCAATCCCCGGCGCGTTTTGCTCTTTGCATTGACAATGGAGCAGTCTATCCAATTGTTTATCTATATCGATGGTGCAGACTGGATGAGTCTACCTTTCACAATTGCAGCATTTAATCCACTTTTTATTTTGTTTGATCGATGAGATAAGGTCGCAGCATGATATACATTTCGTTCACTTCAGATTCGTCATCGGATTGATGTTGCTTTTTTCTATCTTCCTATTTGTAACATGTCACGTTGATGCTGCGTAGCCCAGTCGGGAAAGTTCTCGCAACGGGGAGGTTCGATCCTGGCTTTTTTTTTTCTCAAAATCCTGATGAAGGTGAGTTCAGGGCCTGGAACCGACGAAAGACCGTCGTGTTCGCTAATGGTGATTGAGACACGTTAAATCATCAGTCGTGGTCGCAAAGTCCTCCAAGTTTCCATACAAACCTTGATTACCACCACCAAGTAATATAACTTATAAGGTAATCTGTTAAGGGGGTCCAGTACCGAAATTTCTTCAAAAATCCCAATTTTTTTTTTTCTGATTTTAAAAAATAGTTCATACCTTAATGAAGAGAATGAAGTTTTTATCTTATTCCTCCGGTGATTAGAACGCCACAAAATTACCTGTGATTTAAACATCACTAATGGGCGTAACACTTTGAAGCTTCTGCTTAAAGTGCGTTTTTCGAGCACTAGTGTTTTTCACAGATGTTGCATATTCAAATCGATATATCTCCAGAACCATTAACAATTGGCCATTCAAATTTTTGTAGCATTTAATTTGTATAGTTTTAAATATTTTGTCTTCGCAGAATTTTATTTTTTTAATTCTGTTTTAAAATATAACATTTAGCGTAAAAGATAACATAAAAAAAAGCAAAAATTTCAATATTTTAACTTTGAGAATTTTTTTTATTTTTTTTAATTCACCTATCAAAATTCTGTGAAGACAAAATTTTCTTTATATAATTATGTATTACAGAAAGCTTTCACTTTGAAAAAAAATTATTTTTTCTTGACTTATATCAAAATACGCAAACATCAATTATTATGGATTTTTCTTGGTTTTTAAATTTTTTTTAAATAACTAAACACAATATTTAAAAAAAAACATTTTCTCAAAGATATATAAATAGTATCTCGTACATAAAATAAATTTTTGACATAAAAATGTACATAAATAAAGTTTTTTTTTATTTTCGGTACCGGACCCCCTTAAAGCGCCAATACGTCTTTCCCTTTCTGAAGGCAGAGCGTAACCTTATTCCTCATATAAATTCCAAGTATATCATCGCATTCTTACTTGCAAAACAAACAGTCCAAAATCTGAGCCAGCAGTGCATAGGAGCTTAAGGAAAGTTTCTGCCGTGTTCGTTAATGATGACTGGAGCACGTTAAATCAGACGTGGTCGCTAGGTCCTCCAAGTTCCATTACCTCTGGGGGGTGGCATAGCCAAGTCAACTGGTTGAATCTTCTGCTTGGTATTGACTCTAAATTAATTGTTCCCCATACGGTCGGTAGTGTTGCCATCTACAAGGGTAGCTACCGAAAAGAGGTAGAAATGAACTCTTCGAGGGTTATAGGTAGACTAGCGCACTTCCTCTCACGAGAGTGTGTGCTAACATCCTGTGCAGTACTGCCCACTACCGACCTTCAGGAAATGAGGTTTGGTACAAAATGCTTGAAAAAAGCAGAGCTGCTTTAGTCCCCCCATAGGCCTTGATAAAAAGAAGAAGAACGTGTTACGGTTATAGTTCAAGACAACTTATCCTGACCTCATTGCACAAGCAGTAGAAAGGATCCTTCCAAGCTGAAGATATAGTTCCGAGCAAATTATAGCTTATATAACCTGCGCGCATTGTTTTGTATTAAACTTAAATATATGTTGATAAAAAAAAATTTTAAAAAAAAAAGCTCTTTTAAATTTTAATTTTACTTAATACTTTACTTTTCTAACCACGGTTACTGTAAGAGTTTCGACGAATCATATGGCTTTGACCGAGCTATTTCATGACGTCATTCAATTGAGGAATCACTATTGGCTAACCCTGTCTCCTCACAGTCACATGTAAGATTATTGCGCAGCCAATCAGCGCGTAGAAAAACCGGATCACACATCAGTGTAGCGTATTCAGTAAAGTCAAGATAAGTTGTCTTGGACTACAGTTGAATTATTTAAATGAAATTTGGTGTAGAGTTTGTTTATATATTCAAAACATGTTTTATACAAAAAATATATTTATAAATATTGAGTTTACAATTGTTTTAGATTTGAATAGAAAAGTTCTTTAATAACTCTATTTTATACTTCAACTTTAACCTAACAAGAAAAAAAAACATAATCAATTGCAAAGCTATCTAACGGTTTAGAAAAATGGCATTCATTTTATGAGATTTTGTAGTGTCCATATGTATAGCAAGTATATTTTTTACCAATATTTCAATTAATTAATAAATAGTCTAAATTTTTTTAATTAATCCCATAGGTTAAGGCACTTAACATTATTTTCTCTTAATAATAAACGCATTGAAACTAATAATCGGATTAATTAACCTTTACAATCATTTAATGAAATTTGAATACCAAATTGCTCATTACTAAAATGCCTTTCAAGTAATTTACTTTTTAATAGATATAAAAATTTAAATTTTTCATTGAGATTCAATTTAATGCAAAATACATTTCATGACTAAATTTCGACTGTAATATTAACAAGGAGACCTTACGGTCTCGGAAATTCAGATCGGGATGAAATTCGGCAGATTGATAGTATATCTTAAGAGTATCCACACTGTAAAGTAATAAAACGCACTAGCCAGAAGATTCCGAGAAAACAGGCTCTAAAGTATTACGCGCAGCTTATATACTAGTAGAGATTTTTGCTCTGCAAACGCCCGGTGGCTAAGTGGTCAGCGTGCTTGGTTACCGTACGGGCGATCCAGGTTCGGTACCTCGTGGGGTATTTTTTTTTTCCAATTTATTAAGTGACTGTTACAGCTAAATGAAATTTTAATTAAAGATAATACTTTATTTTTAAATACGTAATGTATTTTTAATGAAGGTACATTAAAAGTCTATTTACTATTTTCACAAACAAGTGATTATAAATTTTGAGATATTATAAGATGTAGAGAAGTAAGTGATTTTCCCAAAAAACATGAAGAACCAGTTTCTATATGGAAGAGTAAGAATGTTGTCCTATTGTACACAAGCAGGTAGTCAGAAATTTTCAAAACCCTAAAGGCACTTTGCGAAGTCGATTTTTATAGACGAGGTAAAAATATCTAATAAAGCGTATGCAAAATTGCTCGTATCTGGTTGAAAATAATAGAGAAATAAATACCCGTGAAGACTGCACAAAAATACAATCAATAGTCTATCATCAACTGTCATCCTCAATTTTTTAATAAAATAATCCGGTATGCCTGGTATGCTTCCAAGTTTTCTGTTGAAAGATATATTTTCATGAATGTTAATGAAGTATGTTTTCCAACGAATCTTTTGCAAAAAGGTTGTTCCTGTAAACAATCTTCCTTTATAAATTGTGCAAGATGTCAAAACTGTTTTTGTTTTCCATGTTTTTATGATAAGTGTCATTCTGGTGATGATATGAATAAATAAAAACTATGTCAAAATTCACCTACCCTAATTTTGTTGCCGTGGTAATTAGAATTTCAATTTATATCTATTTTCTCTATTAAAAATACATTACGTATTTAAAATTAAAGTATTATCGTTAATTCAAATTTCAATTAGCTGTAACAGTCACTTAATAAATTGGAAAAAAAAAATACCCCACGAGGTACCGAACCTGGATCGCCCGTACGGTAACCAAGCACGCTGACCACTTAGCCACCGGGCGTTTGCAGAGCAAAAATCTCTACTAGTATATAAGCTGCGCGTAATACTTTAGAGCCTGTTTTCTCGGAATCTTCTGGCTAGTGCGTTTTATTACTTTACAGTGTGGATACTCTTAAGATATACTATCAATCTGCCGAATTTCATCCCGATCTGAATTTCCGAGACCGTAAGGTCTCCTTGTAAGTATTAATTGTATTATTAAGTACTATTACATTGAAATCAACGTAGACGGTACAAAAAATAGGTATATAGCTCATTAAGAAAAATTAATGTCATTTCACAAAAAGTTCGGTGTTCTTTAACAATATCAGAAGTCCCAGTTTTCTCATGCAATATTTAAATTATTAAAATGATAAAACGACTAAGAATTTAGCATTAATTGTTAGATTCAATGCACGGAAACCTTATTAATTGTGATTACATCTGTTTATTGAATAATTTAAATATCTTTTATTCTCAAATGTAATTGCTACAATTTTTCTATTGTAAATCTATCTTACAAATCCGGAACGCTAATTACATTTTAATAATTAATTAGGTCCCCAGTAGCAAAAATACAATGAGCAATATTAACCCGACTCCAACCAATCTCCATTAAAAAAAAATTCAACTTTGTATTTATCAAAATAACTCTCTTATAGTTAGGTCTTTAAGATTTATTTCGACTATGTCTCACAATAATATATAGTCCGAGAGACAACGACAATTTTAGGACCCCATCGAACATCATTCTGAATTTTTTATAGAAATTGGAGAAAAGTAAGTAGACCAATGGTCTGCCGTGGCAAAAAATGGCCGAAATTGATCAAAAATAGACTTGGAATGAGTTGAACTAATATCCGATTGCCAAATATGTCATAACTAGTCAAAAAGAAAACAAACTTTTTCATCTGACAACCCACTGCATTTTGATTTTCAATGAGAAAAAGCGCAAACGATTTCTGATCTCTGACTCGGAAAACTTTTATCTTTTAAAAGTAAGCCAAATTTTCGACATCAGTTAAGTCATCAGTGATGTAATGTTTATTACCAATTTGGCTCATTTCTGAAAGAGGCAAGTAAGCCAAAGCCACGCATCCGAATCGTCTGCAACCTTCATAATCGAAAATTAAAGAGTGAGGGTTACCAAATAAAAAAAAGCTCATTATTTGGCAAGTTATGGCTCATTTGGCAATTGGATTTAGTTCAACTTATTAAAAGTCGATTTTTGATCAGTTTCGGCCATTTTTGCCACGGCAGACCAGTGGATTCGTAATCTACTCACTTTTCTCCAATTTCTCTACAAAATTCAGAATGATGTTCGATGGGGTCCAAATATTGCAGTCGCCTCTCAGTCTATTACAATTGTCTTGAGTTTTTTGTCCTCTTTTCTTTCAACATATACTCTCTACTCATATTCCAAGCAAGTACAAGTTGTTTTTCTTATAAAACTTCACAAATATACTGAATAAAAGACACAGACATATTCCTGCTCGATTCACCCGTATAAGGTGATTTGAAGGGACTGCTCTTAAGAAAAGCTTGAATTCAAATTCCACATTTTGTGCTCAAGTAAGAACTCTAAAATGTAGATACCGGGCACAAAATTCTAAAATCTATTCCAAGACGGTATCTTTTATTTTATTTGCTTGTTTTATTTGAGATACAAACTCCAAATATTGCGTGTTTTCGCAATAGTCCTTTTAAGTTTCAGGTTTTCAACGAAGGTCCTCAGAACCAGAATAAATCGTTCCGCTTACTACGGTGAAAATATATACAGGATTTTGAGAATCATTCAGAAAAAGAAATATCAAATAGGAGAGTGGAATATCGCACAGCTTTCAGTTACAGTATAATACTGGCCACTGCAGTTAGTTTTGGTGGGAGTTGGAGTAATTTACAGTTTTCTTTTTCATATTTAAAAATATTTTTCATATTTTTATTAATTAAAAAAAAAAATGGTTAGTTTGGCGATATTTTTGGAGATACTATACTAAACTTCAACTTAACTAGACATCACTTAGACGGTAGATCGTCACAGTGCTCATAGGTATTTAATCCATTTTGGCGGCGTGAAAGCATAATGTTCGCCAAACCACAACCCTATAGAGAACAAAAGGCTATAAGGTTTGGCGAGAATTATGTCTTCACTCCGCCAAAATGGATTAAATACCTATGAGCACTGTGACGATCTACCGTCTAAGTGATGTCTAGTTAAGTTGAAGTTTAGTATAATTATAATTACCGAAAAAATCCCCTTCAAATTGGCGATAACTTTGGTCATAGTTATTGCATTATTCGTTTCGGATAAGTGATACAAAGGAAGAAAGTCAGTTACTCTTCCGTTAGACGGGTACCAGATAAAAACCGACAAATTGCATTAATAACTCATTCAAACAAACAATCTCCAAATCATGTATAATTCCTATGACAAACCGTTTAGCAAGCCTATAACGAAACGTAAACATTTAGGCTTGGCGAAATATTTACGCTTCATTTAAACGGTTAAACATTTAGGCTTAAGTTTAAATGCGCCAACTGGTCTAACCATAGACTTCTAACCATCGATATAGATAAACAACTGGATAGACTGCTCCATTGTCAATGAAAAGAGAAAATACGCGCCAGGGATTGCGAAGCTGGTGGGAAGTTTAACCAATCACAGTTCACTTTTACAGTTGGATGGGAATGCGAAAAACCTTGCAAAGTGTTAGAGTATATATTTTTTTTTGCACATTATTACTAATTAAGGTGTACTATTGACATTTCTGCTGTGTACAACTCACAATTTTATTTTCAATCCTCGGCAATCCGTATTTTTTATCCCACCAACGGCATCTGGCAACGGCTTCATTTTCCCAGCGTTAAGCAGTCTATCCAGTTGTTTATCTATATCGATGCTTCTAACGGAAGAGTATCGAAAATCTTTGATGGACAATGCCCAAGGAAACTCTATGTTAAAGAAGTTCTTTTTACAACTCTTTCGCTTTTACTGAATTCTAAAGGAAATAAGAGAGATCAGGATGTTTAGAACACCTAAAAACACACTATTCGAGTGATTTTGATCCCAAATTTTTGAAATGAATTAAAAAAACATACATTTTTCCATGTCAGCTACCTTATGCGCCCGCGTTATCCCGAGGGTGTCCCGTATCCACCACAAACCCGTATACAAAAGTCGAACATCGTAAATCAATCCGTTCGAGTGTTATGCTGACCACAAAAGAATACACTTCAAAACTTATAGAAATATAAGAAACTCAAAGTTTTATTTGCCCGAATGATTATAGTGTTGCGTGGAAGAGTTCGAAAGACTTGAAGCCAAAGCAGATTAAAACTTTAAAAAATTTATTCCGATATATCTCTTCGCAGATTCTTTTACAACTCCAGAACTTTCTGTTCTAATAGACTCAATACAGCTCTTTACAAAACAATGGAGCAAAAACAGCAGCTAAAAACTAGATACACAACTGCTAAAATCAACGCGAAAGACAATGCAATACAGTTCACTTTCGGAACTACTCTGAATGCTCGCTGAGAGGCAACTAACTAACTCAACTTTTGGCCTTATATAGGAAGGCGAATCTTTGCGAATCTCCTAGAGATAGAAATTTGGAGAAATTTCCAGATCGCAGTCAAAAAGCCCTATACAGGTAAATAAGGACCGAAATGTCGCCAAATGGTCGCCAAGTTTGGCGATATTTGGTGATCTCTTGCCAAATTTGGCGACCAAAATTAGTCTCCAAAACCGTCGCAAACTTGGCGAGACTGCCATTAACCATAATATTCAATGGCGTTCTCCTTGTAAAACTCGTTTTCCAGCATTATCCCTGTAAAACTCGTTTTTAAGCATTAAGTGACGCATTGCAGGAAAGCGAAGTAAAGACAAACTCTTGCACTGAAATATACATGCATTTTCCTTTTTACATAATTAATACTGCAAAATATTTACAAATATACAGAAATTCGTAACAACTAGGGGGCTCCACCCCCTGCTCGCTGACGCTCACCAACCCCCTGGATTGCTATGCAATCCCCTTGGCTCGCTTTGCTCGCCTCAAAGTGAAGCATTTAAAATATGCCCTAGCAAAAGGTATATCAACTGCATAATGCCATGAAATTGAAAACGTTTTGTTATTTATGAAGAGCCAGAATACTTGCCACGTCATTATCCTACTGCTGTCGAGACGCGTTAAGCAGGGACACTGTGGCAACGTAGTAGAAAGTTCTTGGAAAACAAAAATAAACAGAATCGTACATATATTTAAAAAAGATCGTTTATTTAATTGAACAATTAAAATTTACGGGCTGGTATCGTATGAAGCGCTAAAATAATTAAAGTTGTTTATCGAAATTTCTTAGCGAAGCAATCATATGTTCGTATCAACTTTTTTGCGATACTTAGAAAATAAAATAAAACAGTGAAAGGCCATTATGCGGCATTCAACCAACAGGAATTTTTTGAAAATCAAATTTGGCGAGAAAATTAGCCCCATTTCGCCAAAAGTTTTTTATTTATTTCATATGATATTTTGAAGTTGAGCGGGTGGTTTTATTCGTTATTTTGATAGTTTTCAATGCGTAATAGCTGAATTTGCGCTGATTAGATATGAATATAGGTTCAGATTTACTGCACAATGCCTCTTAGCGACTTTTTGAAAGTTGGCGAGTTAGTGCTGAATGCAACCCGGCGACCTCCGGAACATGTTCCAGCAGATAACTTTTCCGAAAAGTCTGGTTTATCCGGAATTCCAATCGAAAAGAAATATACACATCTTGAATCTATTTATTCTGGCATCATCGTAACTATTAAATCAATACGTTTTAAATACTCAATAATTTCTATCTGTAGACTGTAATAAGAAAAACAAAATATAGCGAATCCAAATTGTTGCTGTTGCCAGATGTATTAGCCAAATTTCAAAAGATATATTGTGATTGGCTGGATTACTGAATTTGGGAATTCATGCATAAAGTACATTTAGAAGATTTGTTTGAAGTCATTGCCATTCTGCTCACAGAAATACAGCCGAATTTGGACGTTACGCAAGAGAATTATATATATACATACTTATGTTACCCTATATCACCCATATATCACCCATCCTCCAAGGGCTGTCCCTAATAAGTCCCCAGGCATCCCAGGGATTCCGAATGACTTAGAAGGGACTTACATGGGAGGTTGTGTGCTATATGGGTACATATATGCTAATCGAAATTAAAAAGAAGTTGTATGGTATAAAATTTAAAATAATAAAATCTCCAAAAGAAACATACAACATATTAGTTACCTTAACTTTTTAACCGATTATTAGAAAAAATTGGTAAGGCTTGTTCTAGGGAAATACTAAGGTGTCAATGGGAAATACTAAGGTGTCAATGAAATCCTATAAATGGTTTTCATTTAATGTGAAGCAATTATAAATGAAAATTAAAATAGCAATCCACAAAACCAGGTGGAGTTACTGCATATGCATTGACGTAAGGATTTCAAATAGAAAATAAAATGCATTAGATGCTATTTTCGAGTTTTTAATTTATGTCATTTCATGAAATTATCATTTTCGTACCTACTCACCAAATGTCAAGGTGGTTGTAGAAAGTAGTTTCTAAATGCACTGGGCTAGAAGATTGTAATATAGCGAGTATAGGAAATTATCTTTACTAAGACTTCCTATTAAGAAGAGTTTGATTTTTCGCACGTTGTTATTAAAACTAGGGGTGAGGAACATCGCACAACTTTCAATTACACTATAATACTGAGGTGGATTCGTGTCTTTACCGTTTGCAGTTTTTCATCTCTCATTTAGAAGAAATTGCCAGTTTGGCGATAACTCTTGTATGGGAAAAAAAAAATCGCCAAAATGGTGATTTTGGAGATATACTTTTCGATAATCCTTATATTATCCTTTATTATAAACGAAACTGAGAAGAGAGGAAAAAACGATCGTTGATGATGTATGCTCAAGGAAAGAGAACTCTGTGTTAAAGGCATTCGTTTTTCAACTTTTTAGGCCATTAAAGAATTTTACGGCAATTTCGGTGGAGGGGATGTTTAGAACACCTTAAGAGGCATTACCACAGCGATTTTTAACAAAATCGTTAGGGCCGTTTTTTTTAAATCATTGAAAAACATGATTTTTTCATTGGCAGCTACCTTTATGCGCATACGCGATTTTAACGAAAACCTTAATGGTAGGTCCCATGCCCACCACTAACCCTCACACCAAATTTGAACATCGTAGGTCAATTTGTTCGGAAGTTGTGATGACTACATACACACACACACAGAAATTTTTTCTAGGTCACTTTTTTGAAATCAGGATGTTCCAAAACGTGGAGCAACGCAAAAAAAAATCGATTTTGTTTTGACCATATATATATATATATATATATATATATATATACATATATATATATATACATATATATATATATATATATATATATATATATATATATATATATATATATATATATATATATATATATATATATATATATATATATATATATATATATATATATATATATATATATATATATATATATATATATATATATATATATATATATATACTGTAGTTTTATAGCTGTGAGCATTGTATATATTATTTTGATTAATTGTTTTAAGTTTAATATTGTAAATAATAGATTTAAAGCCTTAAAATAATAAGTATTTTACATATCATTATTTACTCATTCAGCTCCAAGAGAAGGTAGAATTGTTACAGCCATTTCACATAGACGACAGATTAAACTTTTAATTTAAATGTTTATTTTTGTTTTCTGTATTTTAATTTCATATTAATTACTTCAATCTTAAAAATTATAGACATTTTGAAATTATAAAATCAAGTTATGGAATTTTTAGTTTTTTTTATTTTAACTTACTTATATTTAACACCATGATGTTTCTTAATGAAGCTGCGGTCATTTAGAGAAAATGAACGAATGCTTTTTACTTTCATTTATAATTAGTGCATTAACTACAACATTAAATAATACAAAAAAAGTTATTTTTTACTTTCAATTTACTCATATATATATATGTGACATGGTGCTAAATATAAGTAAGTTAAAATAAAAAAAACTAAAAATTCCATAACTTGATTTCTAATTTCAAAATGTCTATAATTTTTAACATTGAAGTAATTAATATGAAATTAAAATACAGAAAACAAAAATAAACATTTAAATTAAAAGTTTAATCTGTCGTCTATGTGAAATGGCTGTAACAATTCTACCTTCTCTTGGAGCTGAATGAGTAAATAATGATATGTAAAATACTTATTATTTTAAGGCTTTAAATCTATTATTTACAATATTAAACTTAAAACAATTAATCAAAATAATATATACAATGCTCACAGCTATAAAACTGCAGTTTATTTATTATTTAATTTTGAAATAATGCCCTAGAAATGTTCCTACTATTCTCAATTTAATAATACCTAACTCTAAAATTCGTTAAAAAAAAATTCTCAACGTTCTCGGAATTTGCTATCTGTATATATATTTAGATTAAATTTACCCCTTTATGGTTATTCGTCAAAAGATTTAGTCAAATCCTATCAAACAATCAAGTTGGTTGTTTTCAGATTATCTGGCGCCGTCAGCAACACGAGGGCTATAATGCGCCGAAACTTTCGTCATTAGACAAGCCAACATACATTTACAAACACCCATGCCTAATGCGGGACTCGAACCCGCAACCTCGTGGTCTAGAAGCTAGCACGCTAACCACTATACCGTTTGGTCGGCCAAACAATCAAGTGATTTAGCACTTGTTTCAAATTTCTCAATTTAATTCGTATTTTAACATTAGACATGTTCTACTTTTTCTTTTGTATCTACTTGTAGTTTAAAAATGAGCTTTGTATCAGCTTTTAAGATTTCAAAAAATAAACACGGTAATGTTTATTTCCAATCAGGATGTTTTAAATGGATATGTCCCTAACTCCAAAAGCTTTTTCCAATTGTTCTTTTTAAATTCTTCAAAACGTTGCTCAATAATTCAGAATAAATTCTTGCCTTGAAATATTCAAATGAATTTTGCCTACTTGCATTCGTTCAATGAAATAAGATCATCCCATTTCAAATTAGCCAGTAGAAAATTTAAAATTTAACTAATAGATTGAGAGGCGACTGCAATTTTTGGACCCCATCGAACATCATTCTGAATTTTTTATAGAAATTGGAGAAAAGTGAGTAGATTACGAATCCACTGGGCTGCCGTGGCAAAAATGGCCGAAATTGGTCAAAAATCGACTTTTAATAAGTTGAACTAAATCCAATTGCCAAATGAGCCATAACTTGCCAAATAATGAGCATTTTTTTTTTTTTTTTTTTTTTTTTTTGAGAACCCTCACTCTTTAATTTTCAATTAAGAAGGTTGCAGACGATTCAGATATCTGGTGACG
This sequence comes from Linyphia triangularis, assembly GCA_963978545.1. NCBI lineage: Eukaryota > Metazoa > Arthropoda > Arachnida > Araneae > Linyphiidae > Linyphia > Linyphia triangularis. Next base: position 88,175,168 of record OZ021728.1, read on the forward strand.
GTCTACTTGCATCTATTGAAAGAGAGCCAAGATGGCAATAAACATTACGTCACTGATGACGTAACTGATGTTGCCAATTTGGCTTACTTTTAAAAGATACAAGTTTTGCCAAGCCAGAGATCAGAAATAGTTTGCACTTTTTTTCATTGAAAATTAAAATACAGTGGGTTGCCAGACGAAAAAGGTTTATCTCTTTTAGTTATGACATATTTGGCAATCGGATTTTAGTTCAACTCATTCTAAGTCGATTTTGGACAAGTTTCGGCCATTTTTAACACGGCAGACCAGTGGATTCGTAATCTACTCACATTTCTCCAATTTCTATAAAAAATTCAGAATGATGTTCGATGAGGTCCAAAAATTGCAGTCGCCTCTCGCACTATAAGCCAATCTAAACACATTTTACATCACCTCACATTAAATCAAACAAAGTAATAATATAACCCATAAAAACAAAGTTTTTAATATAAATTCTTTACATGCATTGCCAATTTGTCAATTCATTAATGTAGCACTGATTCTGTTGTCAGCGTGTGCTTGATATTTGCTTCCCATTTTAAGGTATACGTATAGGCTTCAAATCGCAAAACTCGCAAAAATCGGGGAAGATTTGTAAGGAAGTAAAAAACAAAAGCAAAATAAAAACAACACAAAAGAAGGAAACCCTATGATGGAGGATCATACTGAAAAGGAAATATATAATAATTAGTATAATAAATAGTTTTTTATATAAAAAATACTTTTTTTAAAGTTATTCTCAGATTGTAGTTTTTTTCTATTTTGCATTTCATTCAAACAGTAATAACTCCAGTTTAAATAATATTCTTTGAAATTTGTTTTTTGCTATATAATCTGCATACATTGTTGAATGTTTTGACCCGAAATACTAAGTGATTTGTAAATAAATATCTTTTTAATTGAATTTTAAAGAAAAGATTCTGTATAAAAAAACTTGGATTTTTCTAATAGATTCACTTAAAGCAAGATATCGCAAAATATACACACTGTCAAATTCTGCTAATAGGGCCGAAACATAGAGCAGGGTATTCCGCATTATTGAACACCAAAATTGTATCTGTGGGGGAATTAGAATTTTTGTCATTACCGTTCGAAATTAGCCTAATTAGATGATTAAATGTTAATCAATTATTAAAATTGAAGAAATTAAAAAAAAAAAAAAAATTATTGGAAACAGTTTAACAAATAATGTACTTTTCAAGGTGCAAAGGTCTAATTTTTAAATTAAAATTTAAAAAAAAATGTTATAACCTATACGTATACCTTAAATATTAAATCATCCCTAAGAGAAAAATATGCGGCAAACTACATTTCAAAATTTATTTATCAAAATTGAATGCGAGTTAATTCATTCATGTCCAAATATCTTCTTTGATTAAAACGATTTTGGCAACATCAGGATAGAGTAGATATCAAGGATCGGTTAAAATTCTGTTCACTTACAACGTTACTATACTAAACTTCAACTTAACTTGACATCACTAGACGGTAGATCGTCACAGTGATCATAGGTATTTAATCCATTTTGGCGGCGTGAAAGCATAATGCTCGCCAAACCACAACCCTGTAGAGAACAAAAGGCGTTTGGCGAGAATTATGTCTTCACTCCGCTAAAATGGATTAATTGCCTATGAGCAAGGTGAAGATGTATCGTCTAGTGATATCAAGTTAAGTTGGAGTTTAGTATACACAAAGCAAAGTTAAATTAACTAGACTTCACTCCATAACGAATAGACTGAGAGGCGACTGCAATTTTTGGACCCCATCGAACATCATTCTGATTTTTTTATAGAAATTAGAGAAAAGTGAGTAGATTACGAATCCACTAGTCTGCAGTGGCAAAAATGGCCGAAACTGGTCGTAAATCGATTTTTAATAAGTTGAACTAAATCCAATTGCCAAATGAGCCATAACTTGCCAAATAATGAGCATTTTTTTTTATTTGGTAACCCTCACTCTTTAATTTTCAATTAAGAAGGTTGCAGACGATTTAGATGTGTGGCGACGGTCTACTTGCATCTATTAAAATTGAGCCAAGTTGGCAATAAACATTACGTCACGGATGACGTAGCTGATGTCGCCAATTTGGCTTACTTTTAAAAGATACAAATTTTCCAAGCCAGAGATCAGAAATCGTTTGCGCTTTTTCTCATTGAAAATCAAAAGGCAGGGTTGTCAGACGGAAAAGTTTGTTCTCTTTTTGGCAAGTTATGACATATTTGGCAATCGGATTTTAGTTCAACTCATTCCAAGTCGATTTTTGATCAGTTTCGGCCATTTTTGCCACGGCAGACCAGTGGATTCGTAATCTACTCACTTTTCTCCAATTTCTATAAAAAATTCAGGATGATGTTCGATGGGGTCCAAAAATTGCAGTCGCCTCTCGGACTAGAATATATGAGTTCACATTCAATGGACAATTCCCGCATTTTTTAAAAACGAGTGAAATTCATTTATATTTTTGAAGAATTTCTTTCTGATTCCAAATATTCAGACAAAATATCTTTAAAAAAATAAGTTATTCAAATATCAAGAAAAGAAGATGCCTCAAAACCGAGCTATGACCAGTCCGATCAAATCACTCAACTATAGCTGTGACGTCAAAACTTCCTTACGGTTTCTATGGTTATCATGACGTTTCTGCCAAATTGTTGGTGTGTGTTTGGCATCGGTGTTTAGTAGACATTTGAAATATTCCATAAAGGATAGCGCGATTTGCGAGAAACAAGCAAAAATGGTTTTCGCAGCTGCGTTTCAAGCTAAGTTGTTTGAGATGTAGTAACGTCACATTTAATTTGAGCCGAATGAATCGTTTTCTCGCCAAAGTCTAACAAGGGAACTTTGATAGCAAATTTTTTAAATAAAAAGCGCATTGAGCAGATATTTTTGTGTTTATGGTTTTTCGAAACTATTTAGAATGAAATAAAAAAAAAATTTAAAAGGTGGGAATTGTTTATTATCTTTTATTTATTTTAATTACAACATTGTTGGCAACAGGAAAGAGTTTCAACAACGTTCATTTAAATGGGATTTATTAGTATTTCGAAGCTATTATACTAAACTTCAACTTAACTAGACATCACTTAGACGGTAGATCGTCACAGTGCTCATAGGTATTTAATCCATTTTGGCGGCGTGAAAGCATAATGTTCGCCAAACCACAACCCTATAGAGAGAACAAAAGGCTCTAAGGTTTGGCGAGAATTATGTATTCACTCCGCCAAAATGGATTAAATACCTATGAGCACTGTGACGATCTATCGTCTAAGTGATGTCTAGTTAAGTTGAAGCTTAGTATAGAGAAGAGTGTGTAAAAGCGAACTTTTAGTGACCTTTAATGACTCAGAAATTTGATAGAATGCATTGTCATCGACATCGAATCTATCTGCCAAGTTTCAGCCCGATTGGATTATGGCAAGTGGGATAATTAGGTCTCTGCAGATTTGCCCGGCAGTGACAAAACATACACACCCACATGATCGAAGCTAATACTAAGGATATAAAAAGAAAGACTAAAGGTGTATACATCGTACAACGTTAAACTACACTGTATAAATTCAGAAATTACGCCAACTTTTCGATCTTGGCGATAATTATTATACTGCATGAAAAAAAAAACATTGCCAAATTTACAAAATTTGGTGGAGGGGGGGGGGGAGGTGTTTGGTATTAATTTTTCCATTTTTTATTTTCTGGGAAACATAACCAAGAAGAAGGAATAATCTTTGATGAGTAAAGCTCGCAGGAAATGAACTCTATGTTTAAGACATTTGTTTTTCCTCTTAAATTCCTACCTTTGTCATTTTTACGGGTATTTCGAGAGTGGGGTTGCTTAGAACACCTCAAAAGGAATTGCCACAGAGATTTCGACCCAAATCGGTTGTCTTTTTTCAACTGCTGAAAGAAAAAATTAATAGCACCTACCTTATGCGCAAGCGCTATTTTGACGAAAACCTTAATAACAGTTTGCAGTGACTTTTTCAAGATGAAACCACTGTGCTGTGATTAAAATTCGTCATTCCTGATTATTATTATTAAAAAAAAAAAAAAAAAAAAGGTGGATCCTAGCACAGCCCACCTCTTGGCGTCTTTTTGAATTCTCGCCAAACGAGTGGCGATAACGTCTCCAATGTGACAACCTAACGGATTATGGAGGAGAACTGTCTACAATCTTATTGTTTCAGTCATTTGCGCTTCTGATCTGTTGGGAGAAGGTTTTTTTACGAGATTCTTTTGATTCTTTATTGTTCACGTAAGTGTTAATTTAAAAAAAAAAAAATATTATTATTATTTTTGGCCTTCAAGTACCGTTTTTTAATTGAAAAATAATAATAATAACAACAAATATTCAATTAGTAGTCCAACTTGGCGAGATTTCAAATAAGTCGCCAAGAGGTGGCCCACCTTAGATTTTACAAAAAAAAACAAAAACAAAAAAACGGCTTTGAAATGCCACCAAAACTTAAAAATACAAAATTTTCATTGAGTTTCTAACATAAACAAGAACTAAAAAAAAAAAAAAAAAAAAATAGTTACAAAAAAAAAAAAAGACTAGCATCACTTAATCAACATTATAACACACACCCTACGTCACAAGAAAAACTCTCAATCTTAATTACAACAAACGGACACTTCAAGAGGCAGAGTACCAGAAAAAAAAAAAATTCCCCTGGGAACAGCCAACTAATAGTCTCCAACAACGAAAATATCCTGGACAAAAGCGAGACTGAATTCCTTATCTCAAGAGTGACACTGCGTCTCAAGGATGCTCAATAAAGCTTTGTTTAGGCACGCCACAGCTCAGCAAAGCCATCCATTAGCTCGGGCTCTATCAAAACAAGACTTGGTGATTAAGCGATCCTTTGACTAATGCATTAGCTCATTAATATTGTTACATGCGCTGGAAGCAGTCTTGACGCTTTTAGGGATGTTGTAAATCGGTCCCTGTGGTTAGCGAAGTCATATTAATGTATTTTCTTTTTATTCTTTTATCCGTTACATGGTTTTGTTTTGTTATTTTATTTCCATAAGCATTTGTATTACATCAGCGTTAGCCACTACGCGGCTATAGCGGGCCAAACAGATTTTTCTACGAACCACCGGTTCCATAGAAGAAGGGGAGAGGGGGGGGGGAGAATCAAATTTCACGGTACGGACTTTTTCTTAGATAGCTGTAATTAATCTGAAATAGCATGTGTTAACACGGCCTGATTTACCATTAGGCCCGAGCCTAGGGGCCCCCAAATTTTGAAAGTTTTCTGATTTTTTTTAAATATAATGGTCTTTTTATGGGAAGTACTGAATAAAAATAATAAAAAATTTTTAGTTACACATCCGCAAATTCCATATTTTTAATGGGCACAGAGAGTTAAGTTAGAGAGATTAACCTAATAAAACCTAATCAAGCAAATCTTTCCGGTTCAGCCAATCATATACAACTTCTTCATATGTACACGGAGACAAGGGCTTTACGCCGCTGTTCTCCTTCTCTCGCCTTTTGTAAAGAGATGTTCACTAACCAACCAACCATATACAACTTATATTATGAAATAAAGAGACTTTGTGATTGGTTGGTTTGCAGGCTCTTCCGTGGACTTTTTTGAACTTTTTTAGCCCTCCTTTTTGGTGAGATCGAGGAAACAGTGGAAAGGTTACTTTGCATCATTTACAATTATTGTTATAAAATTAAGTAATCTTTATTATTATATAATTTGTGGACCCTGTGGTAAAATGTAAGTTTAAAATAAAGGAAAATGTGCTTTAAAATCAGTGTTCATGGGGGGGGTGGGGGTCTTGATTAATTCAAAAGTTTTGAGGAAATCAAGATCATACTAATTATAACAAAAAAAATATGTGAAAGTAAACTATGAGTTTTAACTGTAAAAAGTTAGTCTTGACGAATGTAGCTTGATCTAGTAATATTGTGACGTAAGGAAATAAATATTTGCTACTGAGGGCCCCTCTCTGAATGTTGGGCCTACAGTAAAAAAGTTTCTAAATCAGGCCCTGTGTGTTAACTATGTAAAACAGAGTTTTCCACTACATGGCCGAAGAAACTATACGAAGAAGCTTTCAGCAAGGTGCTTTTCATCAAGAATAAATAGAAGAATAACTTAACTGGATCCCATTTAAACAATTTATTAAGATTGGCTGCAATAAATACTGCGAAAGACATCAACTCTATCATAAACTAAACTAAACAATTTCGACCGCCATCGTCTCGCAATTGATATCGACTAAAACGGAGTAATCTGGGAATACAGTTTAAATACTTTTATTAAAAGTTAGGTCAACTAGCATTGTCACGTTGAAACAAAAGATTCACTTTTTTTTTTTTTTTTTTTAGACTTTTATCTACTAATAATGAAAAATATTATTTTTTAATTATTTGAAGAAAAAAAAATCAAATATTAATTGTAAATTTATTAAGATAAAAAAAAATTCAATATTTTTTTTTTTCAGTTTAATAATAATTCAAGATATCGGTGTATGCGGCCAGCGAAAAGCTCCAACGTAAGTTCATATGGCCCGCCTCTAAAAGTTAGTGACGAATTAAGATGTATTACATGAAAGACTCAAATCTTTATACATAAAAACCAAAAGCCATACTTAGTAACGCGTCACTAATTTTTTCACTTCCCCATATAATCACAACTCTGAAATTTGGTACAAATGCTAACACGGGCAATCATAGAAAAGGTAAGATATTCCGATGTCGATTAAAAGAGGACTCAGTACCCCATAAATATTGATAGAATGCATGTTGAATAATGACGTTACAAATCTCTCTCTATATATAATGCTCACTATATATAATGCTATGACTAACTGACTCACTCATCACTAACTCTCGCCGACCAAACGGTATAGTTGTTAGCGTGCTAGCTTCTAGACCGCGAGGTTGCGGGTTCGAGTCCCGTGTCAGGCATGGGTGTTTGTAAATGTATGTTGGCTTGTCTAATGACGAATGTTTCGGCGCATTATAGCCCTCGTGTTGCCGCCAGATAATCTGAATTCAACTAACCAACCATCACTAACTCTCCCTCATGGTCCCAACTCTGAAAATTGGTACAAATGCTAACACGGGCAATCATAGAAAAGGTAAGATATTCCGATGTCGATTAAAAGAGTACCCCATAAATATTTTTTTTTTAAATTGGAGGTTTTCATTTTATGTTATTCTATGTATTTTCGTCTTTCCATTGATGTATTACTTTTGTGTCTACTCATATTAGAAGTGGGTCATATTTTATTTTTAAACGCATTTTAACTTCAACTCTGATTTTCTCGAAACATGATATTTTTAAATTCAATGTGCCTTTTCTAACTTACTAGTAAGAGATATGGCAGTAATTTTTTTTTTAATAAATTGTAGTACATAACCTACAGATTAAATGGAGTTTTTAAAAAAAATGCCCTGTTTTATTTTCTTAATTATTTTTTAAGTGTCAAATCTTTGTAAAACAAGAGATTTTTCTCAAAAAAGGAAAAAAATTGAAAAATTGATTGGAATTTAACAAGGAAAATTCTGATGATATTTGTCCCCCAAACTTTAAACTCAGTTTAATCCGTAGATTATGTACTACAGTTCCATAAAACAAAATAATGGTATATCCTCGACTAGTTAGCTAGAAAAGATACATTGAAGTTTAATATATCACATTTATAAAAAATCAAAGTTAAAGGTAAGAGGCTTATATACTACACATACATCTATAGTTATATAACATACTTCTAATTTGAGCACAAAGAAAAGTAATCTATGGAAAAACAAGAATACGTAGAGTAACATGATATGAAAATCTCAAAATCGATTTAATTTTTATTTTTAGGGTCATGAGTCCCCTTAACACATTCCAAGCGAAGAATATTTCTATATCCCACTTCCATTGTAATCACAACTCTGAAGCCGACCAAATGATATAGTGGTTAGCGTGCTAGCTTCTAGACCGCGAGGTTGCGGGTTCCGAGTCCCGTGTTAGGCATGGGTGTTTGTAAATGTATGTTGGCTTGTCTAATGACGAATGTTTCGGCGCATTATAGCCCTCGTGTTGCTGACGGCGCCAGATAATATGAAAACAACAACAACAACAAACTGAAATTTGGTACAAATATCAACAAGGCCAATTGTGGAAAAACTGTTTCGATTTTGATAAACTAAATTTCAGGAATCAAACGCAGGTTAAAAGTTTGAAATGGGGAGTATTCCAATTTCAAATAAAGCTATGATGCTGAAAATCGGTACAAATAATCACAACACTGGACAAAACGAAACAAAACTATCACGAATCGGATCGCCACCCTTTAGAGTAGAAAGTATTCAAATTTTCCAAGTGCAGAATAATATCTCAATGTCCTTTTGCCCATTGAGGCAGAATGTTCAAAATCGGTAACCAATTTTCCAAGTGCAGAATAATATCTCAATGTCCTTTTGCCCATTGAGGCAGAATGTTCAAAATCGGTAACCAATTTTCCAAGTGCAGAATAATATCTCAATGTCCTTTTGCCCATTGAGGCAGAATGTTCAAAATCGGTAACCAATTTTCCAAGTGCAGAATAATATCTCAATGTCCTTTTGCCCATTGAGGCAGAATGTTCAAAATCGGTAACCAATTTTCCAAGTGCAGAATAATATCTCAATGTCCTTTTGCCCATTGAGGCAGAATGTTCAAAATCGGTAACCAATTTTCCAAGTGCAGAATAATATCTCAATGTCCTTTTGCCCATTGAGGCAGAATGTTCAAAATCGGTAACCAATTTTCCAACTACAACGTAAAATCAAGCTGTTACAATTTCTAAATTGCACTTGCATTGATTGCTAAAATGCAGAGGAGTAAAATTTCGGAACGAAACACAGGTATTCAGCTCGTAACATAAATATCATAATGCAAATTATCGATTTTTTTTTTTTTTTACCATCGAGTTGGGGTTGTTAGAAATTAAATTGGCCCAGTTTCATAAAATAACAAACTTAGTTGAGAGTAACAACTACTGCTGCTTTAAATTATAGCCTTCGTGTTGCTGACGGTGCCAGATAATCTGAAAACAACCAACCAACCAACTGCTGCTTTAAAATGTCAAAAGATATTATTAGGAATTAATTCAACGAAATGTTGAGATTATTGCCTTCTTTCATTCCCTTTCAATAATAGCTTACACCGTTAAATTTTTCCCACTCACCAGTCAATTTCTTAGTTTGAGAACTGAATACAATTTGAATGCTTAATTTACGTCATTGATGGCACGAAAACCCTTCCGAATTGATATTAGTTCTCAAAGGAAGGGCTGATTGACGAATGAGGAATTTCGAAGATTCAAAAGGAAATTTTAAAAATAATTTAACGAAGACTGCCATGGAAGAACATTTGTTTAATATTTGTTTAATTTGAAAGATTTAGCTAGTGATTATATATCTACTTTTAGAAATTGCTCTACACAATAATTACGCCTAAACTAATTTCGGATTACCAAGATATGTTTAAAATATTTGTACTTGCCTGCATTATATAAAAGATATTATAATTTATAATGATTTTCTTTAATGTATCATAACTGACAGTCTCTATCTATAACTTCTACAATAGACAACTATAATAATTAATAATTTTAAAAAATAATGTGGTGGCCCTTAATGTTCTAACTTACTGCTGATTCCTCATATAAGTCATACTTGGTATTAATAAGCCGTTATATTAATAAAATTGAGATACATATACAATACAATTGAGTATTACATATACAATTGAGATGATTTTCTTTAATTTTTAGGTTATAATTTCAAACTTTTTGGCAGTATATCAAAATTAAAAATGGTGCATGTTTATATATAAACTTTTTTTTTTCCCGTCAATTTCTTAATCAGCTCATTGCAATTAAAGTGACTAATTAGGACATTATTAGAACATACATAAATAAACTTGTAATTAACTTAGAGGTATTATTTTTATTGCAAATAAAAGATATTATATTGACACATGTTCCTATGGAGAACTTTAAGTTTGGCCTCAATATTTATTTAAAGTTTTTAAATAAACAGTTTACAAAAATGCATAGTTTTAACCACAAATTAAGATTAAAATATGCATGAAAAATGTGTTTATAACAATATATATTAGATTATCCATAGAAAACACATTCACAGCTATTATCTACTTAACAAAATTAGAATTTTGTAAATTGGACCATTTATTATGAACTTATGACCGTTGGCGTAAAGTCATACAACACCAAAATGACATTCTTCAAAAAACGCATTTCAAGTTTACTACACTAATGAACATGATACAAAATCTACTGTAATTTAAAAAGAAATTTGAGTCTCAGAAATAGAATGGTATAATTTTAATAGTATTGAATTTTGGAATATTTTACAACAAAAAAACGAAAAAGCAGACTTTAGTCAAATTTAGCAATTTCTAATGTGTATGTATACCTTAAGGATATTTATAATTCCCTAAGTATCACAGCAGACTGAAATCATCAATTTTCAGCTTCTTAGCTTAACAGAAAGTAGGACAATAGAATATTCCACAATTAAAATAATTTATCACTTTCTGACCTCTTAAGAGAATTTATTAAATGTGGAGTATCTGTATGAAATTTATTTGGCATCTTAATTCTTTAAAATTTTACTTGTTCTATTCCAATTCTTAGTAATTGACAAATAACTCTTTTCAAAATCTTAACTTCAAATTCCAGCGAAATTAATTTCGATGAAAATTCTCGGAAAATGCATCTTTGTAATCCCCTCCAAAAAAATAATACTAATAAAAACTATCTATCTTACCAAGTTCGAGAATCAATATTTAGTTTAGATTGTATAAATCACATTTCCAAAGCAATTACAAGCAAATACGTGTAACATGACACAAAATATTTTTGAAGTATAAAACTGTATTTTACGAGTGAACGGCTTATATTTCAATAAACTACATCCTGATCCGGAATTATTCATGAAAAATACTTTATTTTCTCTTTCTTTTTATGTTTCACTTTGAGCTCTATGTAAAAAAAAATCTATATAAAAAAAAATTCGAAGTGAATTTGGATTTCAAGATAATTCAAATTTAGGCTGATATTTGATCTACATAAAAATGTTTCAGTTTTAATATATTTTTTAATACGCCATTGTTTACAATTAATCAGTTTAAATTATTTATTTGTCAGGAAGTTTTATAAAGGATATTAAATTTGAAATGAAGTTTTTTTTAATAGAGAACGTGTATTTCTTCATATCTAGATATACATTAAAATTAATTAAAACCGTGTTTTTTAATTATTTAGATTAATATGAGATAAAAAGAAATTATTATAACGAAAGAAATCGTTTAGTAAAAAAGTAATTTATCAAATCTTTATAACATAAAATCTTTAAAGCTTAAAATCTGGAAGCAAAAAAAGTAACACTAAGCAAAAAACACTAAATAAATAATAACACTAAGTAAAAAAATTTCAAAATGTTTTTTACTGTTTTTGTGTGTTCGAAAAATTTTCCAGTTTATTGTATTGTATACTGTCAGTATTTTAGGTCCGATTACTATAGAAATTATAATAGAACAATTAAAGTCCAATTTAGAATTGACTACAAATGTAAGTAATTATTAACTTATGGATTTCATTTTCTAAAATTTTATTTTTGAAAGTTAGGTACTAACTTGCTTTTATACTTAATTTATTTGACATATCGTGAATAAAAACCAACCTAAATTTGGAAATTTTAATAATTACAGAGCATGCTCCTTGAAAATAATTTTTTTATAAATATTTATTTAATTTTTCTTCTTTACAAAAGGTTACATTACTACATAATTAATTAATTCCGGTTCAGCCAGTCCTGAAAAAATTGTAGACGTCTCGATTTTTAGAAAGCTTATCCAATTTAATACTCGAATTAATACAACGTAATTAAAAGGATGCACTATAAATTATACTTTTACTCTTAAAATTGTGTTGTAAAGCACAGTTGAAAAATATGTACGGCAAGAATAAACCAAAGAGATGAGTAAGAAATAACGTCTAAATTACAAAATATAGACGAAATATAATTTATACTAATATAACCCATAAAAACAAAGTTTTTAATATAAATCCATCGCCAATTTTTATATTACTTAACACAGCGCTGATTCTGTAAATAGCATGTGCTTTGTGTTTACATTTAATTTTAAATATTAAAAACATTTCTATCAGCAAAATGTGCTGCAAACTACGTTTCAAAATTTATTTATTAAAATTGTAAGTGAATTTATGCACTCACATCATAATATCTTTAATTTATTATGATTAAATCAATTTTATTACTTATTTATTTATTTAAAAAAAATTGGCAACAGGAAAGAGTTTCTTCAATGGTCGGTTAAATACAATTTTAGCGCGATTAGATTACGGTAAGTTTTTTTTATTAGAGATCAGTAAAAGCGACCTTTTCATGACAATTAAGGCCCCAAAATTTGATATAAGGCATTATCACCGATACCGAATCTATCTGTCAAGTTTCAGCCCGATCGGATGACGGGAAGGAGGTTAATTTGTTCTCCGCAAATTTTCCAGCCATTGACATACACAGCCAACCATCCACCCTCACACGTACACACAAAATCGACATACACGATAAAATTTTTAAACATAGTCGGGCTGTTCTTTTTGCTTTTTTTTTTTTAAACATCGATTTCGTGTGTCGATGGCGGGCAAATCTATGGAGGCCAAATTAACCTTCTTACCGTCACCTAATCGGGCTGAAACTTGCAGATACATTTGATGTCTGTGACAATGCATTCTATCAAATTTTGGGGCTGTGTAACTGTCACGAAAAGGTAGCTTTTACGGAATTCTACTAAAGCAACTTGCTATATATATATATATATATATATATATATATATATATATATATATATATATATATATATATATATATATATATATATATATATATTTAATATAATATATATATATATATTTAATATAATATATATATATATATATATATATATATATATATATATTTAATATAATATATATATAATATATATATATATTTAATATAATATATATATAATATATATATATATTTAATATAATATATATATATATATATATATATATATATATATATATATATATATATATATATATATATATATATATATATATATATATATATATATATATATATATATATATATATATATATATATATATATATATATATATATATATATATATATATATATATTTAATATAATATATATATATATATATATATATATATATATATTTAATATTATATATATATATATATTTAATATTATATATATATATATATATATATATATATATATATATATATATATATATATATATACATTTTTTAATATCGGATCAACAAATTCTAGCATCATCGAAATGATGCGCTTAAAATTACTTCCTTTTTGAGATGGGTACAGTTATTGTTCTAAACCTGCTGGTATATTTATTGCAAACTGAAAATTATATTTAGAGTAGCTCTCCCAGCAGCACAACAACGCTGGCCAGTATCGGTCAACATTGCACTATTTACAGTGTAAACCTTGTTGAAGGATCATAGGTAGCACAGAAGTATTGGTCAATGTTGGAAACAGGGGCTCTGAAAATATTGGCCAGTCCATGCCGAACCTCGAGCATCATTCCAAAATATATTTTTTTAGAAATAAATATCTCAAAAACAACACAAAACATATTGTTACGCCTCCATCCTATCTTATAAAAATATATTTCAATTTTTAAACTCTACATGAACATTTCAAAACTTCCATTACATTTTATACAGTAGCAACAGCTCAGTACATAGATCCGTAGCAACAGCCAGTGTACAATGGGATTGGCCACTGTCGAACTATATTGAGAAACGTATTTTTGTTACTGGGGGTTGTTCATGAGAACCTTATGAACAGTTATTGATCAGTAAATCAGGACCTCCTTTTTCAAACCTTTAAAAATGTTGCATCCTTGTCATCTCAACCTAACAAACCTTTTAGCTTTTAGGAGGTTTACATAAGGTGTTGAAAAGGTTAAAACGATATTTGAGTATCTCATGTAATATCCATTTTACCTTTTTTCACACTTATATTTTATTGAGTTAAGATTAATCAAGTTCAGATAAATCTGATAAGTTTATAACTTGATTGTTATGAAATCGTTTTTACATGTAATTATAAGTATTTGTAATAAATTTTATTTATTTAGTTATGAAATGGTATTTTAATAAAATCAAACAAACATATAAATGCCATTTAATACAAATACGTATAATTATATTTGATACAATTTCATCACTTATTAAGTTATAAGCTTCCATGAATAAGATAATACATACAGGAAAACTCAATTGCAAACTCGTGCTTCCTCTTTTCTCTCAATATTACATACTAACTTAGTAAACCTTCGATACACCAAACACACAATAAAACTGATTTTAGGAGGGAAACTCAGATATTGGTCAACACTTCCCTATGCCGATGCTTCCCTACTAAAAAAGAGATAATATTCTGATACTTTATACAGCTCTAAGATAAATATGAACTTAAGCCGTATATCTTCCACCCAATATAAAACTACAAATATTTGCATTTGGAAAAATAAACTCTACTACAATCTGTTTCACAATATGTTTTCTTTTATCATTTAAGTACACACCAGTGTTCATCAAGCAAAAAAAAAAAGATCCGAACAATGGATATAACTTAGGTTCTAATTATCGTACAATCTTGCGGTTTGCACCAAACGCCCTTTGCTTCGTTTACCCTAGATACCAAATTTCAGTTTATTATTTTGAGAAACACGTCACTTATGCGCGAAAATACCCAACTACAATTTATTTCGAAATATGTTTTCTTTTATAATTTAAGTACACATCATTGTAAACAAAGCATCATAAGCACACAAAAAATCAAAAATCCGAACGATGGCTATAACTTAGGTTCTAATTATCGTACAATTTTGCGGTTTGCACCAAACGCCCTTTGCTTCGTTTACCCTAGATATCAAATTTCAGTTTATTATTTTGAGAAACACGTCACTTATGCGCGAAAATACCAAACTACAATTTATTTCGAAATATGTTTTCTTTTATAATTTAAGTACACATCATTGTAAACAAAGCATCATAAGCACTCAAAAAATCAAAAATCCGAACAATGGCTATAACTTAGGTTCTAATTATCGTACAATCGCGGTTGGCACCAAACGCCCTTTGCTTCGTTTACCCTAGATACCAAATTTCAGTTTATTATTTTGAGAAATACGTCACTTATGCGCGAAAATACCCAACTACAATTTATTTCGAAATATGTTTTCTTTTATAATTTAAGTACACATCATTGTAAACAAAGCATCATAAGCACACAAAAAATCAAAAATCCGAACGATGGCTATAACTTAGGTTCTAATTATCGTACAATTTTGCGGTTTGCACCAAACGCCCTTTGCTTCGTTTACCCTAGATATCAAATTTCAGTTTATTATTTTGAGAAACACGTCACTTATGCGCGAAAATACCCAACTACAATTTATTTCGAAATATGTTTTCTTTTATAATTTAAGTACACATCATTGTAAACAAAGCATCATAAGCACACAAAAAATCAAAAATCCGAACGATGGCTATAACTTAGGTTCTAATTATCGTACAATTTTGCGGTTTGCACCAAACGCCCTTTGCTTCGTTTACCCTAGATATCAAATTTCAGTTTATTATTTTGAGAAACACGTCACTTATGCGCGAAAATACCCAACTACAATTTATTTCGAAATATGTTTTCTTTTATAATTTAAGTACACATCATTGTAAACAAAGCATCATAAGCACACAAAAAATCAAAAATCCGAACGATGGCTATAACTTAGGTTCTAATTATCGTACAATTTTGCGGTTTGCACCAAACGCCCTTTGCTTCGTTTACCCTAGATATCAAATTTCAGTTTATTATTTTGAGAAACACGTCACTTATGCGCGAAAATACCCAACTACAATTTATTTCGAAATATGTTTTCTTTTATAATTTAAGTACACATCATTGTAAACAAAGCATCATAAGCACTCAAAAAATCAAAAATCCGAACGATGGCTATAACTTAGGTTCTAATTATCGTACAATCTTGCGGTTTGCACCAAACGCCCTTTGCTTCGTTTACCCTAGATATCAAATTTCAGTTTATTATTTTGAGAAACACGTCACTTATGCGCGAAAATACCCAACTACAATTTATTTCGAAATATGTTTTCTTTTATAATTTAAGTACACATCATTGTAAACAAAGCATCATAAGCACACAAAAAATCAAAAATCCGAACGATGGCTATAACTTAGGTTCTAATTATCGTACAATTTTGCGGTTTGCACCAAACGCCCTTTGCTTCGTTTACCCTAGATATCAAATTTCAGTTTATTATTTTGAGAAACACGTCACTTATGCGCGAAAATACCCAACTACAATTTATTTCGAAATATGTTTTCTTTTATCATTTAAGTACACATCATTGTAAACAAAGCATCATAAGCACACAAAAAATCAAAAATCCGAACGATAGCTATAACTTAGGTTCTAATTATCGTACAATCTTGCGGTTTGCACCAAACGCCCTTTGCTTCATTTACCCTAGATACCAAATTTCAGTTCATTAGTTTAAAAAACACGTCACTTATGAGCGAAAATGTTTTGGCCGATCTTGAGGGTGAATTTCTTTGGTTGTATTCAGATTATCTGGCGCCGTCAGCAACACGAGGGCTATAATGCGCCGAAACATTCGTCATTAGACAAGCACACATACATTTACAAACAATCATGCCAACACGGGACTCGGAACCCGCAACCTTGCGGTCTAGAAGCTAGCACGCTAACCACTATACCGTTTGGTCGGCGGTGAATTTCTTTAAAGCGAGGAAGAAGCAAATTTTTTGCGTGCTTCAAGACGTAATCTACTACATGGTCCTTTAAAGTGAGCTTTTTTTACATTGTTGCTGAAATATTCAGAAACAAAAGTCAAAATGGAATGAAAAAAAAAATTCTTGAGGGGTTTTCGACTATGATAATTCTAATGGAAGAAAAAAAAATACAAGTTTCAATTTAAAAAATTTCAAACTTGTTTTATTAATTAAAAATGAGTTATTAAAAAATTGTTGAAAAGAAAAGTTGCATGTTATTTACGTTTGGCCTTTAATAAAGTATCGTTTGAAACAAAAATTGCTGAAATATATTAACTATTTTAGAATTTATGCCGAAAAAAATCAATTTACCTTTTTATCATTAATTTCCTTTATTTTTTTTTTTTTTTTTTTTTTTAAATCTAGGCATGGTATAATATTATGGGATTTTCTTTTAACTTTTTAAAGTTTGATTTAGCTTAAATATGCAGATGACCCCTCATGATGAAAAAAATATATATACAATTAATAAAGACTTTCCACTATTTACAATGATACTTGACTTTTGTTATTTCATCCATTAAAATATACAAGATATAGCAATCGTTAACCTTTTTTTTTTTTTTTTTTTTTTTTTGGCGTACTGTACCACCAAATGATCTATTAGGGATATAGACATCCCAGATATATCTTGCCTCTAGATAATTTTATATCATTTGAAATGCAAATTCTATATATGTGCTCTGTGATTTAAATTTTTCTTATTGAACAGACTTTAGTGGATACTCTGAATTCAGCTTTTTTGGCAGTTATTTCAGTAATAGAATGAAGTACTCGAAATTTTAATATTTAGAATGTAGATACAAATTTTAAAGTGGGTTTAATTACCTACATATCAATATCGAATAAATGTTTAACTTTCGGAAGGTTTTTGAAAATTTGATGCTTTTGGCTGTTTTTCATCGCTTGCACGTTAAGTTTTGCTTTGGAGCTGTACTATGCCTGATGAAAGCATTAGTGCTTACATTTCCAGAAGGTATTCAGATATAGCAAATACATATTAATAGGATTTTTAAAATATTTAAATTTAGAATGTAATGAACATCTCAAAAAACAGTTACAGAGGATTGAAATTTCTTGTATACTTACTGAATAGTCAATGAAATTAAAAAAATCAATCTCATTTTTGTCAATTATCAATTAAAGAATAAAAATAATTAGTCCCCTATTAGAAACTATTTATGAGATGTTCTTTTTCCAATTATATGAACTCGTTTTTGTACACTTTTTAAAGGTAGATATTGTTGCGTGGATGGGTTCGAAAGACTTGAAGCCAAAGCAGATTAAAGCTTGAAGAAATTTATTCCGATATAACTCTTCGAAGATTCTTTTACAACTCCAGAACTTCCAGTTCTAATAGATTCAATACAGCTCTTTACACAACAATGGAGCACAAACAGCAGTTAAAAACTAGATACACAACTGCTAAATTCGACGCAAAAAAAAAATGCAATGCAGTTCACTTTCGGAACTACTCTGAATGACAACTAACTAACTAGATCACCCTCTTTCCTGCCCTTATAAAGGAAAGCTTCCTTCGCGAATCTTCTAGAGATAGAAATTTAGAGAATTTTCCAGATCGTAATCAAAAAGCCCTATACAGGTGCATGGGGACTGAAAGTGTCGCCAAATTTGGAGACATTTGGCAATTTCTCGCCAAATTTGACAATTAAAATGAGTAGCCAGAACCAACGCCAACTTGGCGATATTGCCATTAACCATAATATTAAATGACTTTCTCCTTGCTAAACTTGTTTTCCAACATTATCCCTGTAAAACTCGTTTTCAAACATTAAGAGACACATAGCAGAAAAGCGAAGTAAAGACAAACTATTGCACTGCCTTATGCGAAATGTATATAAATTTTTCTTTTTACATAATTAATACTACGATATATTTACAAATATACAGACATTCGTAACAATATATTTACAAACGACAATATAAAATAAAAATAGGGTTGTATTTTTCGAGAGAAAAAGTTTTATATTCCTAAGGTATCCACAGTATAAGAAAGAGACGAATCCTTAAGATTGGAAATATTTCGGATTTTATTGATTCTCGAAGGTGTGTTTTATCTATCTTAATTTTATTAATTTACCAATAAAAAATAATCATAATAAATTAATTCCCTACAAGTAATTATTTATGAGATGTTCCTTTTCCAAATGTATGAGCGCGCTTTTGAATGCTTTTTAAAAGTAGATACACAAACAATGATACAAAATGAAAAACAGTGTTGTATTTCTTGAAAGAAAACAAAGTTTTAAGTCCCCAAGTATTGACAGTGTAAGGAAAAAGACGAATCCGTGAGATTGGAAATATTTCGGGTTTCACTGATCCCCGAATGTGTGTTTTAACAAACACTATAGGAGATAGCAATATATTGAATACCTATAACAAGAACTCTCTCAGTGTCTTACTAGAAGCTTATTTTGGGATTGTTGTTATGTAAAGGATAAGGATGTACTCAGGATTGTCGTGAATTTCACAACAATCAATACACGGACAAAAAAAAAATGACTTAGAAAACGAACGCATTCTCTACATTTTAGCTTAAGCCCAGTTGTTTTAAAACCAATCTAAGATTCACTCAAAGATAAAAAAAAAAAAAAAAAAAAAAAAAAAAAAAAATCTTTATTTAAGCACGAACAAGCCTAAATTAGTATAGATATTATACTACCGTGATAAATACTCAATATTTTCCTTCCAAATTTTCGCCGACCAAACGGTATAGTGGTTAGGGTGCCAGCTTCTAGACCGAGAGGTTGCGGGTTCGAGTCCGGTGTTAGGCATGGGTGTTTGTAAATGTATGTTGGCTTGTCTAATGACGAATGTTTCAGCGCATTATAGCCCTCGTGTTGCTGACGGCGCCAGATAATCTGAATACAGCCAACCTTCCAAATTTTCTTCATGTTCATTTATTTCTACTGTTATACCAAGTGTAAAAATTCAACTGTTTTAAAGCCGGCCAAACGGTATAGTGGTTAGCGTGCTAGTTTCTAGACCGAGAGGTTGCGGGTTCGAGTCCGGTGTTAGGCATGGGTGTTTGTAAATGTATGTTGGCTTGTCTAATGACGAATGTTTCGGCGCATTATAGCCCTCGTGTTGCTGACGGCGCCAGATAATCTGAATACAGCCAACTTTCCAAATTTTCTTCATGCTCATTTATTTCTACTGTTATACCAAGTGTAAAAATTCAACTGTTTTAAAGCCGCCCAAACGGTATAGTGGTTAGCGTGCTAGCTTCTAGACCGCGAGGTTGCGGGTTCCGAGTCCCGTGTTAGGCACGGGTGTTTGTAAATGTATGTTGGCTTGTCTAATGACGAATGTTTCGGCTCATTATAGCCCTCGTGTTGCTGACGGCGCCAGATAATCTGAAAACAACCAATCAACTGTTTTAAATCAATACTTTGTTAGATATTGTTAGCAAAATAATGAAGGGTAGTAAAAATTAGGTCTATGGGGTTGGTTGATGGTCCCCCTTAACTCAAGTATTAACATAAGTTTATACCTGCGGTCAGTCTTATTAAATAACAAGCTGCGTGACCCCGCGTAGTGGAAACTCATCACAGTTATGTTTATCAACTTTCGATGCTTGGAGAACAAAGCTCTCTTCGCTCGCTGAAAGGTTAATTACTACATAATCCCTTATTTTTAGAACCCCCACCTCTCAGTCAAGAAGCAAAAATATTTTCTCCCCGTTAATACAAACCTCCCACACTTCACTGAGGAGTATCCATTAAGATTATGTTTATGAAAAGTTAAATTAGTAGACCAGAGCTACTTACGTTTAAAATGCGTTTATAGGAAGTTCCTTTGTAAAGAAACTTTAAGAAATTGTTAGTTAAAAAACTAATTATATTTTATAACATTCTGTTTGTCAAAAGCATAATTAGAAGATCAAAACAACTTATGTTGAAATTTTCTGAGCCTATTTGAATTCACTTGGTAAAAAAAACTATTTAGCTTTGCAAATTTTTTTAACTACATATAAAAACTTATTAATATCTGCGAGTCTTATTTCAGATTACTACGAGTACTGGAAGTTTCTTTCTATAAAGCTACAAGGATAGAGTCACAAACCCGCACACATTCTTTGTTTTATTATTATAGGTATATAGACAAGAACTCGTACGTAAACACGCTTATGGTTGGTTGGTTGTTTTCAGATTATCTGGTGCCGTCAGCAACACTAGGGCTATAATGCGCCGAAACTTTCATCATTAGACAAGCCAACATACATTTACAAACACCCATGCCTAACACGGGACTCGGAACCCGCAACCTCGCGGTCTAGAAGCTAGCACCCTAACCACTATACCGTTTGGTCGGCAACACGCTCATGAAGCGTTAGAATTGTGTCCCAAACATCCGTATTGTACAAGAGATATACTTATAATACATTTTTCAATTAAATTGAATTATCGCTACCAGGTAGTTTTCTGTCATTTGTTCTGCATAATTGTGAAGATTAATGTAATGGCGAATATTAATGGTCGCATCTGCATGAGAAAATATTTTTTTAAAAAATAGCACGACAATCTTTGCACGGCATTATGGACATCAATAAAAATGGCATTACAAACGTGCACTTCCGAAATCTTTTACGTAAATATTCCTTTCAGCGGAGTTTATTCGTTTGTATTTATATCAATGTTTTCGAATGTATTTTACGTTTATTGATTAGATTTCCAACATAGGAAAATGTCATTCCAAATTCTCTTCATAGGCCCCAAAACTGAAGCGCTAGAGCATAAAACAAATCGAATAAATACCACTCTTAGATTTAATCATATACGTATTCCATATTCATTGAAACAGCACCCAACATGTGTGTATATAACTTCATAATTAATCTCTCTAAAGCGTAAGTAAACTAAATCGTTGCAGTTTGCCGATGCATATTCAGATCAAAACAAAGTAATTAGATTCACAAATGTATTGCTGATGAGAAATGCTCTTTCTCGTCTCGTTTTTCATTTGAACTGAACCTTCTTTGTACACTACGCAAAAAAAAACAGAACGATGGCTATATCTTCGGTTCTAATTATCGTAGAATCTTACGGTTTGCACCAAAATGTTTTGCTTACGATTTTCTATATATCTGATGCATTTTTTTTCTTGAGGGACCGTTCACTAAGTAAAAGTAACGCTATCTTCGAAAATTTCAATACGAACCCTTATTTTTTATCATTTCATTCGATTCAGAATACATCATTTACTCTATAGACCAAATTTCAACGCATTATGTTGAAAAACACGTCACTTATGAGCGAAAATGTTTCGATCATTTTTTAACCGATCTTCAGGGAGAATTTCCATAAAACGAAAGGTATTTTTAAGGTTCTTCTTCACAGCGGGAGAAATAGAACGGTCAATGTGGTGCGTTTCACGAAGATTAAAAAATACAAGTATTAGTCTAAAATTGCATAGAAACTACTTGGATTTATAGTGTCATGTTTAAGATTAATACAAAAATAGCAAGTAAACGCAAAAGTAACATAATTTATTTACAACATTAAAGATGTGCATTCTTCACACGAAATAAATAAAATATCGAAAACTGTAATTGCAGAAATATAACGAATACTACTGATAATTAGAAAATTAATAAATATTAAATGTAGGCATTAGTAAACAGTACTTGGCAAAGCATGAATATTTTACAGAAATATTTCACTATAAACACAAATGTAACTAGATCATTGAAATTATTTATAAAATGAAAAAGTCACATGATTCAGTAAAATTTTTAAAGGATAACTTATTGAAATTGCTTAAAAAATGTTGTTTTAAATAAATGGAATTTAAGAAAGCAAATAAAAAAAAAAAAAAAAAAAAAATGATAGTTACAGAAAAAATAATTAATAATTTAAAAAACTAAAAAACACACTTTAATAGAAAATCAAACTAAAAAGTAGAAAATAATCAATAGATTAAAAAACTAAGAAACACGCTTTAATAGAAAAGTGAACTAAAAAGTAGAAGATAATTTTAAATAAGTTTGAAATAAGAATAGAGTGATTAACAAGAAATATTTATTTTATCGTACAAAAGCGTGGGGTGCTTTTTAAGATATTTTCATAATGGCTCTACTTTTACCAATATCTGTCATTAAATATTTACAAAAATTGACATCAAGCACCCCACGCTTTTTTACGATAAAATAAATATTTCTTGTTAATCACTATTCTTATTTCAAACTTATTTAAAATTACTACTACTTTTTAGTTCACTTTCCTATTAAAGCGTGTTTCTTAGTTTTTAAACTATCGGTTATACGATAACTGAACGTTATGCGATTTTCCACACCTCTAGTTTACCTTGAATTAATCTTTGATAGTTTTCAAAAGTCGTCTACTATACGGTCCTTTAAAGTGAGCGTTTTTTACATTTTCTCTAAAAAATCGAGTACTAATTGTCAAAATGGAAAGAAAAAAATTATGGGGGGGTTTTAGGGTTTTAGACCATGGTAAATCTAATGAAAGCAAAAAAATATATGTTTCTATTCAAAAAAAAAATTTAATTGCTTTATTAATTAATAATTAATTATTAAAAAAGAAATTGATTCAAAAGCTGATTGCTATTTATGTTTGGCCATTTACAAACTACCTTTTGAAAAAAAAATTACTGAAATATATTAATTATTTAAGTATTTATGGCCAAAAAACCAACTTTTTTATTTAACATTAATTTATCATTTTCTTTTTATCATTCAAATTACAAACCATTCATTAAAAAATTACGAATTTTTGTATTTCAACATTTTTTTGGATGCTAAATCCAAATATGGAATAATATTATGAGGTTGCTATTGAACTTTTTAAAGTTTGGTTCTGTTTTAATATGTAGATGACCCCTCATGATAAAAAAAAAACTACATACAATTATTAAAAACCTTTCACGATTTACAACGGTACTTTTTGTTTGTTATTTCAACAATGAGAACAAAAGATATAGCCATAGTTCTGTTTTTTTTTTGGGGGGGGGGGGGTACTGTACTTTAGGAATCTTTCATTATGCACATGAAAGCAAGGACGGATCCAGAGTTTTATTACGGGTAGTCGGTGACTGTTGAATAACTTAAGTAAAT
This sequence comes from Linyphia triangularis, assembly GCA_963978545.1. Lineage (NCBI taxonomy): Eukaryota > Metazoa > Arthropoda > Arachnida > Araneae > Linyphiidae > Linyphia > Linyphia triangularis. Next base: position 88,199,240 of record OZ021728.1, read on the forward strand.
TTTGTTGCTTTTTAATTTGCATTACTATACCATGGGATAAATTAACTTTGATTATACAGAATATGTTACCAAGAGGTAAAAAGTCTCAGTAACACAAAGCCAACACAATGGTTGGCTACGTGTGAATTTACGACTGTAAATTAGAGTTGTCTACACCTAAAATGATTCAGGAAAAGTTTTGTTGAATATGATAGGCAGAACAATCGAACAACGAATACATATATACACATTGAACATTTTCAAACTGTAATTTGCTTTGTTGTCTTGCCTCGGCCTCGGCTTTTTCATATCCATCTTTCTAGTTGAGAACATTTATATTAAAAATATCAGTGCGGATTCGTCAAATCTTGATTGATTTCATTAAAAGCCAGCAAATGTTAAAACGTGAGTAGTCCATGAACAACGGAGGCCCTCGACCCAGCTCCGACCATCGCTGGATCCGCCAATGCTTGAAAGCATTTCTATATATATATATATATATATATATATATATATATATATATATATATATATATATATATATATATATATATATATATATATATATATATATATATATACCCTAATAGCACACATCCTCCCAGGGAAGTCCCTAGAAGGTCCCCAGTCATCCCCGGGACTACAAATGACTTCCCAGGGACCTCCCTGGGAGGATGTGTGCTATTAGGGTATATATATATACTTAATAATTTACTTTTCTATAGGAGTATTAAAGAATCGTAAGGAATATATATATATATATATATATATATAGGCTCAATACAGCTCTTTACACAACAATAGAGCACAAAACAGCAGTTAAAAACTTGATACACAACTGCTAAAATCGACGCAAAAGACAATGCAATACAGTTCACTTTCGGAACTCTCTGAATGCTCTTTGAGAGACAACTGACTCATTAACTCCACTCAAATCATGGCGGGTCTTATATAAGAAAGTCAATCTTCGCGAAGCTTCCAGATATAGAAATTTGGAGAACTTTCTAGATCGTAGTAGAAAAGCCCTACACAGGTACATGGGGACCGAAAATGTCGCCAAATGGTCGCCAAGTTTGGTGACATTTGGCAATTTCTCGCCAAATTTGGCGACCAAAATTATTCGCCAAAACCGTCGCCAACTTGGCGAGATTGCCATTAACCATTATGTTAAATGACCTTCCCTTTGTAAAACTCGCTTCCCAGCATAATCTCTGTAAAACTCGTTTTCAAGCATTAAGAGACACATTGCTGGATTGCGAAAACGAAGAACTTTTGCATGGCCTTATGAGAAGTGTACATAAATTTTCCTTTTTACATAATTAATACTGCGAAATATTTACACAAATGTACAGAAATTCATACCAAATATATATATATATATATATATATATATATATATATATATATATATATATATATATATATATATATATATATATATAAGTTTAACTATATTTTCTATATTTTCTTTAATAACTATATAACTACACTTCAACGTTAACCTAACAAAAAAAAATATTATCAATTGCAAAGATATATAACGGTTTAGAAAAAAGAAATTCAATTTAAGAGATTTTGTAGTGTCCACATGCATAGCAAGTTATTCCGTCCTCCAACAAATAACTCTTGTCATCAAAGGCTGGCAGGGCTCTCTTCTTCTGCTGTATAATATAACGCTTTCCGAAATATGACTATGTATTTAATCCGATTCCTAAATCGCAATCCATTCTTTTTATAAATGTACTGGTTCAAAGCTATAAAAAGCTTAAACATGGTTCTGCTTTCAAAAAGGAGTGCATGATACATTTTACAGGGATTCTAAATTCTTCTCCAAGCCGATAACACACCAGGCCCACTTTGTAAATTCCGATACAAAGCATCCCCTGCTTTTGTCACTACGGCGCCCATAAAATACACCCTTGCTTCAAGTTGGTGCGAATATATTCTTCATGCCTCCATACCTTTATCCTGGTAACTCGTCTTCTAAATCTCTGATGTCGGATAAAATAGGGAATAAATTGTCAAAAATGTATGAGTATCGAAGAAAGCTAAGAGATCATTGATTTTTTTTTTCCAAAATCTTTTCTTATGATGGAAATGTTGTTGTGATACAGAATCCAAAGATATGTTGATTGTCTGTACGTCTGTAAAATAGTACGGAATTTCAAAAGAGCCTTATGTATATTAAATCATGCTGAAAGAAGGTTTACTAAAATATTACTTAAGAGAACTGCAACTAGTATTTAACCCTTTGCACTCCAGGCCTTTTTCGCGCGGAGGAATCAGCAACTCGAGACATTTTAGGTTCGGCTGGTGTTTATGGATTTGCTTCATAGAAGCTAAACACAGTCATTGGCCTTGCATCGAATTTCCGCATCACACCTAATGGTCCTCTCGTGGTTTGGCATCCAATCGTGAGGCGCCTGAGAGGCGCCACTGGAGTGCAAAGGGTTAAAACTGTTTGACTGTAGTGACTGTTTAATTTCTGACCGTCTGGTGATTGTAGTAATGAGTAAATCTTAATACAATTTAGTGTGGATATATTACTAAGACCGAGAGGAAATTGCTGCTAAAAATAAAAACTTTAAAAAATAGTTTGAATTTTCGTAAATGGCGCCTCAACTACTATTATTATATAACAGATTAGCTGAACACCCGTGCTTCACTACGGTTGGTTGTTTTCAGATTATCTGGCTCCGTCAGCAACACGAGGGCTATAATGCGCCGAAACATTCGTCATTAGACAAGCCAACATACATTTACAAACACCCATGCCAACACGGGACTCGAATCCGCAACCTCGCGGTCTAGAGGCTAGCACGCTAACCACTACACCGTTTGGTCGGCCGTGCTTCACTATTAAATTTTGGCGCAGTATGGCCCATGTGTTGCCCTTGCGCCGTTAAACTCTTACCAACCAACCACTACGAAATTTTACCATGTGCATTTTAGCGATCAAATGACATTCATGTATTCTACACTTCAGACGCTTGCTCTCATTTCGAAACCAGCAAATTGATTTATCAGAATAGGAACTTTTCTTTGTTGGCATTTTTTTCAAAATTTATAATTGTGAATATATTGTAAATGAGACATTTGAATATCCCTCGTTTATAACGCTTAACCCCCTTTCGACCCTTTTTAATTAGTTAATCGAGATTGCAATTGTTTATTGTGTTTATGTTTGCTCTTAATTCTAAATTTCAAAGTTGTAACTGTATTGGAAGTGAGACATGAAGATATTCCTCGTATAGTTTCAATGTTACGTCGACTTTTCTTCCCTTAAAAATTCATTAATCGATATCGGAATAACTTATTTTTTCTATGTTTGCCCTTCTTGCACCAAGTATCAGAATTGTGACAACACTGGAAGTGGGTCATTCGGATATCCCATGTTTGGAACGTTTAACTCCTTTTCGACCCTTTAAAGTTGGTTAATCGAGATCGGAATAGCTTACTTCTTCTATGATTGTCTTTGCTGACATTTGTACCAATTTTCAGAGTTGGGACCATGAGGGAGAGTTAGTGATGGTTGGTTAGTTGAATTCAGATTATCTGGCGGCAACACGAGGGCTATAATGCGCCGAAACATTCGTCATTAGACAAGCCAACATACATTTACAAACACCCATGCCTGACACGGGACTCGAACCCGCAACCTCGCGGTCTAGAAGCTAGCACGCTAACAACTATACCGTTTGGTCGGCGAGAGTTAGTGATGAGTGAGTCAGTGAGTCATGGCATTATAATATATAGTGAGCATTATATATAGAGAGAGATTTGTAACGTCATTATTCAACATGCATTCCTTAGAAATAAATACTGCGAATTGTAAAGGGTCAAGATCTTTGTTTATCGACATTCAAATAATACAATTGATAAAAATATAACACTCCAAATCAAATGCCCTGTACTTCACGATATAACGTAATAAAATTGAATTTAGGTACAAGATAGTAAAAACATTAAATGGTATACATATAATTATAAAAATCTCGATAGACATAAAATCTACTAAATAATTGTAGCAACAAACTGTAATCAACAAACAACTTTTAAAAATCTTGAATAAAATACGCACCCATTTTTTTTCTTCTAACGGCGGACCCAAGTATTTTATAGTCACTTAGCCACTACAAGACCGGTAGCGATGGACACTTGTGAAGGGTCACTCAGTGGGAGAGCTATCGTTGCCCCTAACTTCGGACATCCACGTCCTTATCCCGGATTCGAACCAAGACCCACCAGCGTGGTAGTCTGATGCGCTAACCATTATACTGAATGGGCGACATATATACACTATAGATAATCTGAACACGGCAATGACCAAACGGTATAGTGGTTAGCGTGCTGGCTTCTAGACCACGAGGTTGCGGGTTCGAGTCCCGTGTTTGGCATGGGTGTTTGTAAATGTATGTTAGCTTGTCTAATGACGAATGTTTCGGCGCATTATAGCCCACGTGTTGCTGACGGCGCCAGATAATCTGAATTCAACCAACCAACTGAACACGGCAACCAGGCATGAGTGGAAAAATAGCACTTACCTATTGATAACGGGTTAAGGTGCTCTCATCACTTCAATACGACTTTGAATGTCCCAATGTCCCCAAGTGTGTAGTTCTATAGCATCAGGCAGAATCCAGTATTCGATTCCTTAACTTTCGAGCACGCTAAAGCCGACCAAACGGTATAGTGGTTAGCGTGTTATCTTCTAGACCGCGAGGTTGCGGGTTCCGAGTCCCGTGTTAGGCATGGGTGTTTGTAAATGTATGTTGTCGAATGTTTCGGCGCATTATAGCCCTCGTGTTGCTGAAGGCGCCAGATAATCTGAATACAACCAACCAACTTAACTAATTTCAATCCAAGTGCAACCAAATCCATGATCAAAGAAGTGCCATGACGATCAAACAATCCCCCCCCCCCTGCCTGGCCGCGCCTGGCTTGGTTGTTTTCAGCTTATATGGCACAGTCAGCAACACGAGGGCTATAATGCGCTGAAACATTCGACAACATACATTTACAAACACCCATGCCTAACACGAGACTCGGAACCCGCAACCTCGCGGTCTAGAAGCTAGCACGCTAACCACTATACCGTTTGGTTGGTGGCCGCGCCTCGCACCACAACATATGCAACAGTTTTTTTTCCTTCAGATGAGCCGACCAAACGGTATAGTGGTTAGCGTGCTAGCTTCTAGACCGCGAGGTTGGGGGTTCGAGTCCCGTGTTAGGCATGGGTGTTTGTAAATGTATGTTGGCTTGTCTAATGACGAATGTTTCGGCGCATTATAGCCCTCGTGTTGCTGACGGCACCAGATAATCTGAAAGCAACCAACCAACTTTTTCTTCAGATGTTATTTGTACACATTAATAATAGTGTTGTTACCTAATCAAACAGAGTGTTCCAAAAGTGTCTCCTTATTTTAAAAAATAAACATTCACGAAAGCAGTTACTCACAAGAAATTAAAAGTACTTTTATATTTATTCTATAAGTCAATAAATAATCAGATTAATTTTCTGAATTATATCTCGTTATCTTTGACAACGCATTCTACCAAGTTTGTTTTTTGGGCGAGGGGGGGATGTGAGTTTGTCCTAGGCTTAATCGTTGGTTTACTTCCTAGTGATAGCGTATAGTGGTTAGCATGCTGGCTTCTAGACCGCGAGGTTGCGGGTTCCGAGTCCCGTGTTAGGCATGGGTGTTTGTAAATGTATGTTGGCTTGTCTAATGACGAATGTTTCGGCACATTATAGCCCTCGTGTTGCTGACGGCACCAGATAATCTGAAAGCAACCAACCAATCCTATTGATGGCGCTATGAAAACTTAATCTGAGTCATTAAGTATTTAATAATACTTAATGAAAAATACTTAAACACTTAACTTAACTTAATCTGAGTCCAAAATCGATTTAATTAGTTGCAATTGTCCATAAAAGTCGGCAATGATTAGAACGGATTTATGTTAAAAACTTTATTTTTATGGGTTGATTTTTTTTATGACCCAAAAATTAGTAATCGTTCTAAAATTTCGAATTAGCGAAAGGTTGAAAAAAATACTGGTCTTATTAAAATTTGGCAAATATAAAATTTATAATAACAGGTATGAAAATACTTAAATATTAATGATTCTCTTAGATTGAATATCTAGATATAATGAAACTGGTAGCCCTTAAAACATTTTGTTTAAGTAAAAATTCTGTTTTTATCTCTTTAATGCTAAAATTTTATACTCCAGATTAAACACAATTTATTCAATAGTATTATAACAGAAGGTATATTCATTGCATATATTACACTATCCTAAAATTGGGTATTCTTCGAGTAAGATCCACTTTGCTGCCCCATGTCTACATAACCACCCCCCTTCTCCCCAATGTCCCTTGCCATAAATTTTTTCTAGTTTCGTAAAAAACCTCAAGGTTCGGTACTGTATAAAATTTAATGTACATTTTCAATTGTCCTTTTTTAATAAATATCATACATTTCGATTACAGAAATACTACATTCTTTCCTTCAAAAAGTATTTAAAAATATTACCGTGATTTTTTTTTTTTTTTTTTTTTTTTTTTTTTTTTTTTAAACTCATCACTAGCATTTTGCTTTATTACAAATTTTACGTTCTTTCTTGACCTATAAATGACAATACTGATTCAAATAACATGCTTTGGGCAGATTTTTGCAACCAACAAATCAAAATGGACCATAGTTTGTTTTAACCATTAATTCCCACTAAACTCAAATCAATAAACTTGTTGTTCATAAACATTGATTAAAGAATTTTCAGTGAAAGAAATAAGCTGAATTTTATTTCACGTGGAATATTTTGATACATTCTTTGATAGAATCCATCGTATTTCACATTTAAAAATTTGTGTGAGACACGGTGTATTGTTTCGCATGCAGCTAAAGCAACTGATAAATATTTATAAAATCTGCATTCATGTAAAAGACATATTCAGATCATTGAGATGTAGCTATTTGATGCATTGCAATGGAAGGAGAAACACTATTTCATTAACAACGACTGTTACGATTCAACATGCAGATATATTCATGCCTCGTTGCTTCGAAACAAATATGCAAGACGGCTGTCATCAAAATGACGTTGTTTGGAGCAGTATGGAGCCTGAAGAAATCAATAGATCTTCGTAAACCTTTGTTTACGTATTATTGAAAGCATGGGGAACTGATATCTAAACAAATTAAACTGTAAATAAAAACAACAATTTTCCTTAAAAGATCATCAAGAACAATAATCACGTGACAAATATTCAAAATATTTTTGGTATTATTTTTTCTTTTTGGTATCAAACTTCACTTACAACTTTGAATAGATTTAGGATGAGAATAAACTTTTAACTTCCATATTTTCATCTAATGGCAACAAGAATATAAAAAAAATCTGAATTTTTTTTTATATTCTTACATAAAATTTTCCTTATGTCTAATTAAAGGTTGGTTGTATTCAGATTATCTGGCGCCGTCAGCAACACGAGGGCTATAATGCGCCGAAACATTCGTCATTAGACAACATACATTTAAAAACACCCATGCCTAACACAGGACTCGAACCCGCAACCTCGCGGTCTAGAAGCCAGCACGCTAACCACTACACCGTTTGGTCGGCGACAAGTTTTGGAGGCAAAAAAAGAAGTTAATAAATAGTTCAGTTGGTTGGTGGTATTCAGATTATCTGGCGCCGTCAGCAACACGAGGGCTATAATGCGCCGAAACATTTCGTCATTTAACAAACCAACATACATTTACAAACATCCATGCCAACACGGGACTCGGAACCCGCAACCTCGCTGTCTAGAAGCCAGCACGCTAACCACTATACCGTTTGGTCGGCAATAAATAGATCTTTTGATCTTAGTTGTCAAATGCTACGAAAACTCGATGTGGGCTCAAGAAGTTGCATTTCAGATAAAAATTGGCAATGCATGTAAAGGATTTATATATAAAACTTTGTTTTTATGGACTGTATTATTTTACTCTAAATAACGTTTAAAGATTCCCCTTACTCGGAAAAAGGATTGATTCGAAAAAGGAGAAATTTGAGAATTGTGATCGAACTTTTTTCTGATTTGAAGCCTATTCCCGCGTGTGTTTCTGACATCGCTTGGGAATTTACACTTCGCCTCAATCAAGTAACTTAATATCGGTGTTCGGTTCAATTTAAAGTCGCCATCTCGAAGCTGTTTTAAGAGATGCGAAGAACATTTTATTTGCAATAAAAAAAAAAAAATTAGCTTCAGGATTGAACATTGAATAAATTTTCTATAAAAATGATAGGTTTTACAGAAGTGCATCTTTTTTACTCCATTCGATATTTCTATTTCATGCGCATCAATTTTAACCCTTTTCACTCGTATGTCCCAGTACAGGGGACATCGCATCTGTATTGGGCAAACTGTGATAACTTAACCAAAACATTTCTGTTCGAAGTATTTCTAAGTTGATTTGCTTTGGTGGAGGTGCCCGCATTACGTTCCGCCCCTAAATATTGTTTGCATAGTTTGTTCATATTATTACATTTCTTAGATTTTTAACCTTTTGCACTCCGAACCATTCTGGACGGCTACCATCAGCTCAGCCCTAGTGTTGCCCTTGCGCCAGTAAATTTCAACATACCCTACCATCGACAAACTCTCCTTATCGCTCCTTTCAAGTGGCGCAGAGAAGTGCTAGGACCGTCGTGAACCAACACTTTTCACATTCTCTTTTGACACAAAACCCCGCTGAAATGGTTTTTTATACATAACTTGGTAATTCATATTTTGATTTGGACCAAACGGTATAGTGGTTAGCGTGCTAGCTTCTAGACCGCGAGGTTGCGGGTTCCGAGTCCCGTGTTAGGCATGGGTGTTTGTAAATGTATGTTGGCTTGTCTAATGACGAATGTTTCGGCGCATTATAGCCCTCGTGTTGCTGACGGCGCCGGATAATCTGAATACAACCAACTATATTTTGATTTGATTTCTTGTGCCATTTCAAGAGAAAACTTCAGGGAAACATGTATTTCTCAAAAAGTTGTGGTGGAAAAAGTTAATGCTCCGTAATCACTGATAAACTTTAATGTCCCCTGAGAGGGCACATCCGAGTGATATTCAAGATTACGATGTCCCCTGAGAGGGGACAGCGGAGTGCAAAGGGTTAATGCGGTGTAGTGTAATATACTTAAGTATTCTTAGTAGTTTCAATAAATTATTTTGACACGTTGAAAAATAAAATATTATGTGGCCACATTCCCATCCTAGGTCAAGGGGTGTATTCAGGGGCGGTATTTATACATTTTTGATTTAAGGATGGTAAACCTTCTAGTTGAATTGGAACACATTTCCATCAAAAAAAATTAATCTTGATTGAACATGAAAAAAAAATTCCGAGTTATTTGCTAACTTTCTAAAGCATAATTACGAGTGCAAAGGGTTAATGCATCTACTTCTTATACAGCGACCTCAGGGTGAACATTGGCTTTTCTACAATTGATTTCCAAATCCCTTTGCCCGACTGATGGCTGTGTGCTTGGCGATATAGCTTCGCAAGCCAAAGGTGCCGTGTTCGAATCGCGGGTCTGGCATGGATGTTCGTTGCGGTTCGGAATCCACGTTAAGCTGTAGGTCCCAGCCTGTTTTAGCCGTCACAGGGCATAAAAGTAGGTCATAGAGCGTACAAACCAACCAAATCACTCTCTGACTGGTTTTCTTAGTCCAATTTTTTCATCTTCAAATTTTTAGATCTTCTTCGATTTGGTCAGAGCATCTCAATTTTGGTCGACCTCAAGAATACTTCCTTTATTGTTTATACTTTATTTCGCTTAATCTTTCATAGCACAGGTCATTATTAAACATACCAGAATCCAGTCGGCTCTGGTTCAGTCCCAGTAATATACTATTTTACAACAGCTGCATTTATTAACTCATAATAAGGTTGGTTGTTTTCAGATTATCTGGCGGCAACACGAGGGCTATAATGCACCGAAACATTCGTCATTAGACAAGCCAACATACATTTACAAACACCCATGACTAACACGGGACTCGAACCCGCAACCTCGCGGTCTAGAAGCTAGCACGCTAACCACTATACCGTTTGGTCGGCTTCAAAATGAGGAACTATAGTGTATGATAACCTAAACGGTGTGGCTACAAAAGCCAACATTTGCCAACATTGACAAAAACCAACGTTTTCGCTGTCAAGAGAAATCGCTCCCCCTAGTTTTAGGGACCGTCCACATGTTTTTTTTTTTTTTTTTATCTACTTTATTGAGTTAAGCCGCTATGTTTTGTTGGTAAGCAGTGATATTAAATACTAACTAGGGGGCTCCGCCCCCTGCTCGCTGACGCTCGCCAACCCCCTGAATTGCTATGCAATCCCCTTGACTCGCTTTGCTCGCCTCAAAATGAAGCATTTAAAATATGCCCTAGCAAAAAGCTATATCAGCTGCATAATGCCATGAAATTGAAAACGTTTTGTTATTTATGAAAAGCCAGAATACTTGCCACGTCATTATCCTACGGCTATCAAGACGCGTTAAGCAGGGACAGTGTGGTAGCGTAGTAGAAAGTTCTTGGAAAACAACAAAAATGAACAGTATCGTACATATATTTAAAAAAGATCGGTTATTTCATTGAACAATTACAAATTACGGCCTATCGTATGAAGCGCTAAAATAATTTAAGTTTTTATCGAAATTTCTTAACGAAGAAATCATATGTTCGCATAATCATTTTTGCGATACTTAGAAAATAAATTAAAACAGTGAAAGGCCAATTATCCGGCATTCAACAAACAGGAATTTTTTGAAAATCAAATTTGGCGAGAAAATTAGCCCTATTTCGCCAAAAGTTTTTTATTTATTTCATATGAGATTTTGAAGTTGAGCGAGTGGTTTTATTCGTTATTTTGATAGTTTTCAATTTGTAATAGCTGAATTTGCACTGATTAGATATGAATATAGGTTCAGATTTACTGCACAACGCCTCTTAGCGATTTTTTTAAAATTGGCGATTTAGCGCTGAATGCAACCCGGCGACATATTCCAGCAGATAACTTTTCCGAAAAGTCTGGTTTATCCGGAATTCCAATCCAAAAGAAATATACACATCTTGAATCTATTTATTCTTGCATCATCGTAACTATTAAATCAATACGTTTTAAATAGGCTATAATTTTATCTGTAGACTGTAATAAGGAAAACCAAAAATATAGCGAATCCAAGTTGTTGCTGTTGCCAGATGTATTAGTCAAATTTCAAAAGATATATTGTGATTGGCTGGATTGCTGAATTTGGGAATTTGTGCATAAAGTACATTTAGAAGATTTGTTTTAAGTCATTGCCATTCTGCTCACAGAAATACAGCCGAATTTGGACGTTACGCAAGAGAATTATATATATAGATAGTTTTCAATTCATAATAGCTGAATTTGCACTGATTAGAAATTAACTAGGGGGCTCCGCCCCCTGCTCGCTGACGCTCGCCAACCCCCTGGCCCCCTGCTATGCAATCCCCTTGGCTCGCTTTGCTCGCCTCAAAGTGAAGCATTTAAAATATGCTCTAGCAAAAAGCTATTTCAGCTGCATAATGCCATGAAACTGAAAACGTTTAGTTATTTATGAACATCATTATCCTACTGCTGTCGAGACGCGTTTAGCAGGGTCAGTGTGGCAACGTAGTAGAAAGTTCTTGGAAAACAACAAAAATAAACAGCTTCGTACATATATTTAAAAAAAATCTTTTATTTCATTGAACAATTAAAATTTACGGGATGTTTCTCATGAAGCGCCAAAATAATTAAAGTTGCTTATCGAAATTTCTTAACGAAACATTTATATGTTTGCATAATCTTTTTTGCGATACTTAGAATATAAAATAAAACAGTGAAAGGCCAGTTATCCGGCATTCAATAAACGAGAATTTTTTGAAAATCAAAGTTGGCTAGAAAATTAGCCCTATTTCGCCAATTTTTTTTTTTTTTTTAAATTTTATATGAGATTTGGAAGTTGAGTGGGTGGTTTTATTCGTTATTTTGATTACGTCACAAATTCAGAAAAGGTTTCAAACAAAATATAGTTATCATTCTTGTGAATTTCTTTCATTTAAATATTTGTGATATTATTGGCTCGTCTAATGCCTACACAAGTGAAGCAATTTGTCATGGCTAATTGGGTGAAGAGAAAAATTAAAAAGTCGGGAAAAGGATTCGGCAGGGGTGCAAAAGTTGCATTTTTAAATAGATAGAGCACAAATTTATTTTAATTTTAAGGGGGTCCGGTACCGAAAATAAAAAAAACTTTATTTATGTACATTTTTATGTCAAAAATTTATTTTATGTATGAGATACTATTTATATATCTTTGAGAAAATGTTTTTTTAAATATTGTGTTTTGTTACTTAAAAAAAATTTAAAAACCAAGAAAAATCCATAATAATTGATGTTTGCGTATTTTGATATAAGTCAAGAAAAAATAAATTTGTTTTCAAAATGAAAGCTTTCTGAAATACATAATTATATAAAGAAAAAATTTTCTTCACAGAATTTTGATAGGTGAATTAAAAAAAATTAAAAAAATTCTCAAAGTTAAAATATTGAAATTTTTGCTTTTTTTTATGTTATCTTTTACGCTAAATGTTATATTTTAAAACAGAATTAAAAAAATAAAATTCTGCGAAGACAAAATATTTAAAACTATATAAATTAAATGCTCCAAAAATTTGAATAGCCAGTTGTTAATGGTTCTGGAGATATATCGATTTGAATATGCAACATCTGTGAAAAACACTAGTGCTCGAAAAACGCACTTTAAGCAGACGCTCCAAGGTGTTACGCCCATTAGTGATGTTTAAATCACAGGTAATTTTGTGGCGTTCTAATCACCGGAGGAATAAGATAAAAACATCATTCTCTTCAGAAATGTATGAACTATTTTTTTAAATCAGAAAAAAAAATATTAGGATTTTTGAAGAAATTTCGGTACTGGACCCCCTTAAATGATATCTTCCGGTGTCCCAAGGCACTTATAATCTCAGAAAATGGAAATTTTTCTGCAAATTTTATTAAAAAGTTTAAAAGTAATTAGCAATAACTAAATATCGGTAGGAGGTTCAAATTATTTAAGTTTGTTAATATGCATGCTAAATTTTTTCCATTTTAAATTATATCTTCCGGTACCTCAAAACTGTCTAAAAGTCAAATTTTATGTAAGTTTTGTCTCTAAATAAACAGACCATATAGTGTTAAAAAAAAAAGGTAACACTATGTGCATTTTATACGTTATGATTTTCCTAAACATAATTTTAATTCACTGCATGTATATAATATTATAAATGTAGGTTAAGTTATTAAAGAAATTTAATTTTTCCAAAAACGTAAGTTTTCATTCTAAACCATTCAAAATGAAATACCATCACCCCTGTTTCTCTTTAGTCAGACATTCCCATCTTTTGACCTTGAACACTGGATCAGAAATATGTACTACATTCAAGAAGGGATTGAAATATTATCCAAGTACTGAAAAAAGTAGAGCATTTTACAATTATTCCAGAACCAGGCATATCTATATATCTATATATTTAATAGGCAATACGTTTTTTGGGGTTAGTCCGTCCGCCTAAACCGCTTAACCAATTTCAATGATCAAGGTGTCATTTTAAAGGAAATAAGCTGTAGATTTGCCAAAACGTGCCAAAATAATTTATTAACACTTTATTAATTAGTTAAATTTCAATATTTTTCATCATTAAGCTACTACAAAGCCTCAATGATTTTGAATATATGATTGGCAACATCCTTATGTATGTAAACAACAAACCGGCTGCTCGGGGGTTCAACCAACCAACCAATCGTTGCTAATTTTAAAGCTATCCTTATATGTAAACAACACACCCGTTGCTAATTTTAAAGCTCTTTTTAAACTCTTCGTTTCAAAGTTGATTTTTTCTGTTTTTCTGGAGCATTTTTGTATTAGAGTAATTATTATTTTGAAATATTTCTATCCAGAAATGCCTCGCGTTGGACGTCGTTCTCCCTTACGTATGTAAACAACAAACCCGTTGCTAATTTTAAAGCTATCCTTACGTATGTAAACAACTGACCGCTGCTAATTTTAAAGCTCTTTTTAAACTCTTCGTTTCAAAGTTGATTTTTTCTGTTTTTCTGAAGCATTTTTGTATTAGAGTAATTATTATTTTGAAGTATTTCTATCCAGAAAATGCTTCGCGTTGGACGTCGTTCTTTAATGGGGCGACTTATCAGAATAAATAAAAGATATTGGGACTTCAATGTTAGGGCATAGCTAATGAAGTTTTAAGTCAGAATGTTGGCGGATAGTATATTTAACTTTCTATTATGAAACTTGCAATTTAAGTGTTTTCTCTATTAGGCCTTACATTAAATTTTTTATGGCTGGCAAACCTATTCGTGCGCAGCAAGATGTTTTAACCACAAATTCGAGCGGCGAAGTCACTCAATCCGAGCGCAGCGAGGCAATTGGGGGTTGGCGAGCGTTAGCGAGCAGGGGGCGAAGCCCCCTAGTAAAGTATAAATAACAAAGTAGTAAAGTTTTGACATTCAGTAAAAAACAATAACTGTATTATTTATTGAAGTAAAATACACTTAATGAAATTTTCTAAATTTAAACTAGCCAAACAAACCATTCAAAAGAAGTACCACAGTGTGTCAATAGCTTAGAGTTATATGCTTTTGTTTAATGACACGTAATTTAGAACTAAGTGTGAAGAACTAGTATTTATCTCTATTAATTATCATTTTTTCACACCTTAAAAAAAAGTCATATACTTTTTTTTTATGTTTGTGGAAATATCTGTTAAATGTTTGTTCGTCAGTTAAGTAGCAACAACAGGCCCATACTTTAATAAGGCTTGTATGAGACATAAATAGAGAAATACATTAATTTTCCTGACTGGAACTTCAATAGGAAATTATTTTAAATAACTGTGTTCAATCATGTAAAGACTTTTCCATACAACTCTTGCCTTACTACATTGAGCTAAAAACATGGAATTTAAAATATACAGGTATTTTATGCCATTGAACCCATGGTACTTACCCGAGCATGGACCAAAACCATAACTAAATTTCGTTTGCAAAATTACTTATTTTTATTTTAATTATACAACTGGTATCCATCGATATAGATAAACAACTGGATAGACTGCTCCATTGTCAATGCAAAGAGAAAAACGCGTCGGGGATTGCGAAGCTGGTGGGAAGATTAACCAATCACAGTTCACTTTTATAGTTGGATGGAAATGCGAAAAACCTTGTAAAATGCTAGAGTATATATTTTTTTGCACATTATTACTAATTAAGGTCTACAATTGACATTTCTGCTGTGTACAACCCAAAATTTTATTTGCAATCCTCAACAATCCGTATTTTTTATCCCACCAACGGCATCTGGCAACGGCTTCATTTTCCCAACGTTAAGCAGTCTATCCAGTTGTTTTTTTATATCGATGCTGGTACCACAGCATTCATTATTAAAAGCACTTTTTTTGAAAACTTACAATGACTCTTTACATTGATATATATTATCGGCATAATAATTAATTATACATCTATTTGCGAAAGTAGTACTTTTCAAACGTTGCAAAATGCTTCGTTGCCGAGTGCGTATGCATGAGTCAAATTATTTGCCGAGTTTGATCAAGTAATTTCGCTTATGTTGCATACAATACTTCTTATAATCACGTACAAAAAAATAATATATAATTTTGGCAGCTCCAGTCAATGGTTCTGGAAATGTCATCTCTACACCACGACTACATAAAACTCAAACCCGATTCGTGCGATAAAGTGACTTTACTGCAATAAAGTGTTATAGGGGGCTTCGCCCCCTGCTCGCTAACGCTCGCCAACCCCCAAAAGCCTCGCTGCGCTCGGATTGAGCGGCTTTGACGTATTACGCCGAGAGTGATTGTTTCGTTCACGTCGCCCGGTTAGAGAACGACGTCCAACGCGAGGCATTTTCTGGATAGAAATACTTCAAAATAATAATTACTCTAATACAAAAATGCTTCAGAAAAACAGAAAAAAATCAACTTTGAAACGAAGAGTTTAAAAAGAGCTTTAAAATTAGCAACGTGTTTATTATTTACATACGTAAGGATAGCTTTAAAATTAGCAATGGGTTTGTTATTTACATACGTAAGGATGTTGCCATTCATATATTCAAAATCATTGAGGCTTTGTAGTAGCTTAATGATGAAAAATATTGAAATTTAACTAATTAATAAAGTGTAGATAAATTATTTTGGCACGTTTTGGCAAATCTACACCTTATTTCCTTTAAAATGATACCTTGATCATTGAAATTGGTTGAGCAGTTTAGGCGGACGGACTAACCCCAAAAAACGTATTGCCTATTAAATATATAGATTTTCACCACGATTTCTGATTAACTACAGTTAAATTTTTTGCACGTTGTTACAAAGAATACTTTAACGAAATATTTTACTTCAAACATTGCAACAAAATGTTGCTTTCGCCACAATTATGTATTTGAAAAAGTCTAATTCTTTGCACGTTGGTACAAAAACATCTTCCTAGGTTACTTAGTTATTAAGTTACTTATTATTTGTTAATTCCTACATTTTTATTATTATTTGACTATCGATTCTTAAACACAGACACTAAACAGAAATATTTATTTATGATTTGTGTTTGTTACTAATATTAGTTGCATTTCATGCGACATCACATAATATTTTACACATCCGAAAAACTCGCATGTCAGTAAATCTTAATTTAAATCTTATTAATTCTACAAGGTTCAGTGTAAATTATTTTCTAAAAGTATTGCAGCTGATAGTACTTAAAAAATATGACCACCAAATCACAGTAAAACTCGCAAGCGCACTGAATAGATTGGTCAGAACCAGTTTTATTTTTTATATGGCCCCCAGGAGCATTTCTCAGCACCCAAAGTCCCCTATCAGCAAATAAACGTGACACTCAAGACTTAGAGAGTTGGCCATATTTGGTCACTAACTGCTTCCATAGTACACTGTATTTGGAAAATAAGGACTGGTTCAGCATTTCAACCTATCCCTCTCCCTTCAAGAAGAGGTCGTTAATTTAAAAAAAAGTTGGCTCATGTCGCGATTTTCGGTTTTGGGTTTTTGTCACTCGTTGGTTTTTGTCGCACAACCATTATAAACATCCTTGAATTCCTGATGGAAGTAATGTAATCGTTCCTTTATTAAAGTAACTTGTATTGACTGTTGTTGCAATTGCAACACTAAATTGAATGCTTAGATTAAGTAATTTTTGCTTAGTTTAAGTATTTTATGGTAAAATTTGTTTGCTAAGTGCTTTCTCTAAAATTAATCACTTAGTGAGTAAGCCGATCAAACGGTATAGTGGTTAGCGTGCTAGCTTCTAGACCGCGAGGTTGCGGGTTCCGAGTCCCGTGTAAGGCATGGGTGTTTGTAAATGTGTGCTTGCTTGTCAAATGACGAATGTTTCGGCGCATTATAGCCCTCGTGTTGCTGACGGCACCAGATAATCTGAAAACAACCAACCAACTTGGTGAGTAACAAGATGTACTTTAAAGTAAGAACCCAGGTAGCACGGCGGTATTGGCCAATATAGGAAACAGGGGTTCTATGAAGATTGGCCAATACGTACCGAAACTCGAGCATCGTTTCAAAATACACAATTTAAAAAAAATAATAATATTGTCAAAATTCTCACAAAACATATTTTTTTACCCCTACGTCGTTTCTAATGAAAATATATTTCAATTACAAAACTGTACATCAACATTTCAAAACTTTCAGTATATTTTACCCAGCACTAGTCGAGATCGGCCAAGATCCATAGCAACGGTCAGTCTATAATGGTTAACATCGGAATTGGCCAGTGTTGCGCGATATTGGCCAGCGTATTTTTGCTACTGGAGAAGTTAAATGTAGAAAAGGGTAAAAAAAAATAATAATTTAAACAATATTAAACAGTAAAAAGTCGCTGTGCATAAGATAAATAAATTAACTCTTGAATCTGATCGCTATAAATTAAATTTACAAAATAGCACGAGCAAAAATTCTAAAGTGTATAATAATGGTAAAATTTGACTCCACGGGTGCACTAACGAACACAACGTTTTGACGAATTAAAAAAAAAAATAAGCAAAAAGTTGGTTGGTTGTTTTCAGATTATCTGGCGCCGTCAGCAACACGAGGGCTATAATGCGCCGAAACATTCTTCATTAGACAAGCCAACATACATTTACAAACACCCATGCCAACACGGGACTCGTACCCGCAACCTCGCGTTCTAGAGGCTAGCATGCTAACCACTATACCATTTGGTCGGCATAAGCACAAGGTACGGTAGTGTGTATATTTAAAGCAAAGAATGCAGAACTCTTTTATACTCTTGAATCTGATCTCTATAAATTAAATTTAAAAAATACTTAGCAACGAGCAAAAATTCTACAATGCATAATAATGATAAAAATTTGACTCCACGGGTGCACTAATGAACACAACGTTTTGACGAATTAAAAAAAATAATAAAAAAATAAGCACAAGGTACGGTAGTGTGTATATTTAAAGCAAAGAATGCAGAACTCTTTTATACTCTTGAATCTGATCTCTATAAATTAAATTTACAAAATACTTAGCAACGAGCAAATATTCTACAATGCATAATAATGATAAAAATTTGACTCCACGGGTGCACTAATGAACACAACGTTTTGACGAATTAAAAAAAATAATAAAAAAATAAGCACAAGGTACGGTAGTGTGTATATTTAAAGCAAAGAATGCAGAACTCTTTTATACTCTTGAATCTGATCTCTATAAATTAAATTTACAAAATACTTAGCAACGAGCAAAAATTCTACAATGCATAATAATGATAAAAATTTGACTCCACGGGTGCACTAATGAACACAACGTTTTGACGAATTAAAAAAAATAATAAAAAAATAAGCACAAGGTACGGTAGTGTTTATATTTAAAGCAAAGAATGCAGAACTCTTTTATACTCTTGAATCTGATCTCTATAAATTAAATTTACAAAATACTTAGCAACGAGCAAATATTCTACAATGCATAATAATGATAAAAATTTGACTCCACGGGTGCACTAAGGAACACAACGTTTTGACGAATTAAAAAAAATAATAAAAAAATAAGCACAAGGTACGGTAGTGTGTATATTTAAAGCAAAGAATGCAGAACTCTTTTATACTCTTGAATCTGATCTCTATAAATTAAATTTACAAAATACTTAGCAACGAGCAAAAATTCTACAATGCATAATAATGATAAAAATTTGACTCCACGGGTGCACTAATGAACACAACGTTTTGACGAATTAAAAAAAATAATAAAAAAATAAGCACAAGGTACGGTAGTGTGTATATTTAAAGCAAAGAATGCAGAACTCTTTTATACTCTTGAATCTGATCTCTATAAATTAAATTTACAAAATACTTAGCAACGAGCAAATATTCTACAATGCATAATAATGATAAAAATTTGACTCCACGGGTGCACTAATGAACACAACGTTTTGACGAATTAAAAAAAATAATAAAAAAATAAGCACAAGGTACGGTAGTGTGTATATTTAAAGCAAAGAATGCAGAACTCTTTTATACTCTTGAATCTGATCTCTATAAATTAAATTTAAAAAATACTTAGCAACGAGCAAAAATTCTACAATGCATAATAATGATAAAAATTTGACTCCACGGGTGCACTAATGAACACAACGTTTTGACGAATTAAAAAAAATAAAAAAAAAATAAGCACAAGGTACGGTAGTGTGTATATTTAAAGCAAAGAATGCAGAACTCTTTTATACTCTTGAATCTGATCTCTATAAATTAAATTTACAAAATACTTAGCAACGAGCAAATATTCTACAATGCATAATAATGATAAAAATTTGACTCCACGGGTGCACTAATGAACACAACGTTTTGACGAATTAAAAAAAATAATAAAAAAATAAGCACAAGGTACGGTAGTGTGTATATTTAAAGCAAAGAATGCAGAACTCTTTTATACTCTTGAATCTGATCTCTATAAATTAAATTTACAAAATACTTAGCAACGAGCAAATATTCTACAATGCATAATAATGATAAAAATTTGACTCCACGGGTGCACTAATGAACACAACGTTTTGACGAATTAAAAAAAATAATAAAAAAATAAGCACAAGGTACGGTAGTGTGTATATTTAAAGCAAAGAATGCAGAACTCTTTTATACTCTTGAATCTGATCTCTATAAATTAAATTTACAAAATACTTAGCAACGAGCAAATATTCTACAATGCATAATAATGATAAAAATTTGACTCCACGGGTGCACTAATGAACACAACGTTTTGACGAATTAAAAAAAATAATAAAAAAATAAGCACAAGGTACGGTAGTGTGTATATTTAAAGCAAAGAATGCAGAACTCTTTTATACTCTTGAATCTGATCTCTATAAATTAAATTTACAAAATACTTAGCAACGAGCAAATATTCTACAATGCATAATAATGATAAAAATTTGACTCCACGGGTGCACTAATGAACACAACGTTTTGACGAATTAAAAAAAATAATAAAAAAATAAGCACAAGGTACGGTAGTGTGTATATTTAAAGCAAAGAATGCAGAACTCTTTTATACTCTTGAATCTGATCTCTATAAATTAAATTTACAAAATACTTAGCAACGAGCAAAAATTCTACAATGCATAGTAATGATAAAAATTTGACTCCACGGGTGCACTAATGAACACAACGTTTTGACGAATTAAAAAAAATAATAAAAAAATAAGCACAAGGTACGGTAGTGTGTATATTTAAAGCAAAGAATGCAGAACTCTTTTATACTCTTGAATCTGATCTCTATAAATTAAATTTACAAAATACTTAGCAACGAGCAAATATTCTACAATGCATAATAATGATAAAAATTTGACTCCACGGGTGCACTAATGAACACAACGTTTTGACGAATTAAAAAAATAATAAAAAAATAAGCACAAGGTACGGTAGTGTGTATATTTAAAGCAAAGAATGCAGAACTCTTTTATACTCTTGAATCTGATCTCTATAAATTAAATTTACAAAATACTTAGCAACGAGCAAAAATTCTACAATGCATAATAATGATAAAAATTTGACTCCACGGGTGCACTAACGAACACAACGTTTTGACGAATTAAAAAAAATAATAAAAAAATAAGCACAAGGTACGGTAGTGTGTATATTTAAAGCAAAGAATGCAGAACTCTTTTATACTCTTGAATCTGATCTCTATAAATTAAATTTACAAAATACTTAGCAACGAGCAAAAATTCTACAATGCATAATAATGATAAAAATTTGACTCCACGGGTGCACTAACGAACACAACGTTTTGACGAATTAAAAAAAATAATAAAAAAATAAGCACAAGGTACGGTAGTGTGTATATTTAAAGCAAAGAATGCAGAACTCTTTTATACTCTTGAATCTGATCTCTATAAATTAAATTTACAAAATACTTAGCAACGAGCAAAAATTCTACAATGCATAGTAATGATAAAAATTTGACTCCACGGGTGCACTAATGAACACAACGTTTTGACGAATTAAAAAAAATAATAAAAAAATAAGCACAAGGTACGGTAGTGTGTATATTTAAAGCAAAGAATGCAGAACTCTTTTATACTCTTGAATCTGATCTCTATAAATTAAATTTACAAAATACTTAGCAACGAGCAAAAATTCTACAATGCATAATAATGATAAAAATTTGACTCCACGGGTGCACTAACGAACACAACGTTTTGACGAATTAAAAAAAATAATAAAAAAATAAGCACAAGGTACGGTAGTGTGTATATTTAAAGCAAAGAATGCAGAAATCTTTTATACTCTTGAATCTGATCTCTATAAATTAAATTTACAAAATACTTAGCAACGAGCAAAAATTCTACAATGCATAGTAATGATAAAAATTTGACTCCACGGGTGCACTAACGAACACAACGTTTTGACGAATTAAAAAAAATAATAAAAAAATAAGCACAAGGTACGGTAGTGTGTATATTTAAAGCAAAGAATGCAGAACTCTTTTATACTCTTGAATCTGATCTCTATAAAATAAATTTACAAAATACTTAGCAACGAGCAAAAATTCTACAATGCATAGTAATGATAAAAATTTGACTCCACGGGTGCACTAACGAACACAACGTTTTGACGAATTAAAAAAAATAATAAAAAAATAAGCACAAGGTACGGTAGTGTGTATATTTAAAGCAAAGAATGCAGAACTCTTTTATACTCTTGAATCTGATCTCTATAAATTAAATTTACAAAATACTTAGCAACGAGCAAAAATTCTACAATGCATAGTAATGATAAAAATTTGACTCCACGGGTGCACTAACGAACACAACGTTTTGACGAATTAAAAAAAATAATAAAAAAATAAGCACAAGGTACGGTAGTGTGTATATTTAAAGCAAAGAATGCAGAACTCTTTTATACTCTTGAATCTGATCTCTATAAATTAAATTTACAAAATACTTAGCAACGAGCAAAAATTCTACAATGCATAATAATGATAAAAATTTGACTCCACGGGTGCACTAATGAACACAACGTTTTGACGAATTAAAAAAAAAATAAAAAAATAAGCACAAGGTACGGTAGTGTGTATATTTAAAGCAAAGAATGCAGAACTCTTTTATACTCTTGAATCTGATCTCTATAAATTAAATTTACAAAATACTTAGCAACGAGCAAATATTCTACAATGCATAATAATGATAAAAATTTGACTCCACGGGTGCACTAATGAACACAACGTTTTGACGAATTAAAAAAAATAATAAAAAAATAAGCACAAGGTACGGTAGTGTGTATATTTAAAGCAAAGAATGCAGAACTCTTTTATACTCTTGAATCTGATCTCTATAAATTAAATTTACAAAATACTTAGCAACGAGCAAAAATTCTACAATGCATAATAATGATAAAAATTTGACTCCACGGGTGCACTAACGAACACAACGTTTTGACGAATTAAAAAAAATAATAAAAAAATAAGCACAAGGTACGGTAGTGTGTATATTTAAAGCAAAGAATGCAGAACTCTTTTATACTCTTGAATCTGATCTCTATAAATTAAATTTACAAAATACTTAGCAACGAGCAAAAATTCTACAATGCATAATAATGATAAAAATTTGACTCCACGGGTGCACTAACGAACACAACGTTTTGACGAATTAAAAAAATAATAAAAAAATAAGCACAAGGTACGGTAGTGTGTATATTTAAAGCAAAGAATGCAGAACTCTTTTATACTCTTGAATCTGATCTCTATAAATTAAATTTACAAAATACTTAGCAACGAGCAAAAATTCTACAATGCATAGTAATGATAAAAATTTGACTCCACGGGTGCACTAATGAACACAACGTTTTGACGAATTAAAAAAAATAATAAAAAAATAAGCACAAGGTACGGTAGTGTGTATATTTAAAGCAAAGAATGCAGAACTCTTTTATACTCTTGAATCTGATCTCTATAAATTAAATTTACAAAATACTTAGCAACGAGCAAAAATTCTACAATGCATAGTAATGATAAAAATTTGACTCCACGGGTGCACTAACGAACACAACGTTTTGACGAATTAAAAAAAATAATAAAAAAATAAGCACAAGGTACGGTAGTGTGTATATTTAAAGCAAAGAATGCAGAACTCTTTTATACTCTTGAATCTGATCTCTATAAATTAAATTTACAAAATACTTAGCAACGAGCAAAAATTCTACAATGCATAGTAATGATAAAAATTTGACTCCACGGGTGCACTAACGAACACAACGTTTTGACGAATTAAAAAAAATAATAAAAAAATAAGCACAAGGTACGGTAGTGTGTATATTTAAAGCAAAGAATGCAGAACTCTTTTATACTCTTGAATCTGATCTCTATAAATTAAATTTACAAAATACTTAGCAACGAGCAAAAATTCTACAATGCATAATAATGATAAAAATTTGACTCCACGGGTGCACTAATGAACACAACGTTTTGACGAATTAAAAAAAATAATAAAAAAATAAGCACAAGGTACGGTAGTGTGTATATTTAAAGCAAAGAATGCAGAACTCTTTTATACTCTTGAATCTGATCTCTATAAATTAAATTTACAAAATACTTAGCAACGAGCAAATATTCTACAATGCATAATAATGATAAAAATTTGACTCCACGGGTGCACTAATGAACACAACGTTTTGACGAATTAAAAAAAATAATAAAAAAATAAGCACAATGTACGGTAGTGTGTATATTTAAAGCAAAGAATGCAGAACTCTTTTATACTCTTGAATCTGATCTCTATAAATTAAATTTACAAAATACTTAGCAACGAGCAAATATTCTACAATGTATAGTAATGATAAAAATTTGACTCCACGGGTGCACTAACGAACACAACGTTTGGACGAATCAAAAAGAAAAGTACAAAGTGCTTTAGTGTTTATATTTAAAGCAAAGAATGCAGAACTCTTTTATAAGTTACTTTCTTCTATTACAGCAGCCGTATGCCGAATCGAAACACATCCTTCACGCACTCCAAAGTCAAACGGCGTGACTTCCGATTGCAATCTTTCTCAAATCAGATTAACCCTAATCGCCGTGTCCAAAACGTTTAAGCAAAGGTCAAGAATCCCCCCCCCCTTCATTTTCTGCAGTTTAACGATCCCCTGCATCAGGTTTTGTGCACCCCGTAGCACGCTAACAACTCGTCAACTATACAGACGAGCAATGGTTACTAAAAGTATAAAAGTTTTATTGTTTTTGGAGATTTGATTTTTTTTTTATGGCCGTTGGCTCAGTGCCGCCGGTCACTTATGCGTGACTTATTCCTGAACGGATGAACAAAATAGGCCTCTTGTTTGAGTTATGTCTCGGAGATGTCTTGAGACAGACGTGACGTGGCTGCTAGTGTGTGTGCACAGTGCCGATTTCATAATTAACAGCGTTTGGATTGTGTAAGACGAAGCCTCATTACGCAATGCCGTAAAAGCGATCCAATCACGGCCGATATTAGCGGAGTTATTTAAACAAACACCGTATTACCTAACAGTGTGGCACAAACTAAGCGATGAAATCGAACAAATAAAACCCTCATCTCGTTTGGATATAGCTTTAACATCGACCCTCTTAGCTTGTCATTTTTGATTTGAGATGAAATGAGGAACTTGCACAAGTGAGGAAAAGGAATATTTTTTGTATTTTCTAGTGTTATCCAACGAATATATTTGAGCAGTGCAATTATTTTTTATCTTTATGCTTTCAATTAATCAAATATCGAGTTTGAAAGAAGCCGAAATCAAAGCAAAGGTCACGTGACCAAACACGCATAAAAAAAACGTGACGTGGTTAAGCAGAGATAAAGTCGCAAAACGAAGGAGAAACCTCAATCATTCCTCCTCTAAAACAGGTTTTAGACTGGTTCATTATCTGCGCGTTGACGTTTCACGCAAAACTGGCTTTTTCCCGCCAAATCGCAAAGTGAAAAACTAAATATTTTTTTAACTATCTATTCGAGCTCAAATTTTTGAAAGAATGGTATTGTTTATCATGATTTTTTCTCTACTTTTATTTAAAAATAAAACCAAAAAACGTGAAAGTTCCTCATTGTTTGGCAGAGCTTTTTGACTAACTTCAAGTATTCCGTGGGCAGGTTTTATTGGCAGGTCACGTGGAAGTTTGGTTTGTTGATTTGTACGCTCAACGACCTTTTTTTTAGCACAATAACGGCTAATAATACCGGGACGTACAGCTGAACTCTTTTTATCACGAATTTCGTTTTTATTTCCAATTTTATAGAAATTTGGTATGGGTCGTCTTTATGTGTGGAAAAGGAAGGGAGTATACCGGCTTTTTTGTAAAATATATCTATTTTAACTTTTGTAAGTGGTTGCGTTATGAAACCAGTATTAGTGAATACAAATGACTTACCTAATCAATTTTTTTTTGCATAAAATTTTCAGTTGTAAAGATTTATCTAAGCGAGTGGCAACAGCCGAAGTGTTACCCTGACAACGGTCAAACAGAGATGAACAAGATTTTAGTTGGCATGAAACAATATATGATAATCTCAATATTATTCAATTTAAACAACTTATTTTTAAAAAATTAATAAAAGTTCTACCTTTGTATTTCGTCGTCGTTATTTCGAGAAAATCGTCACTCAGTCTAACTGTTATAACCTTATGGCAAGCCAGAACTGAAATAGAACTGAGGCAGAACTGCAATGCTTAACTGTGATCTATTTGTTTACTATTTGGTATGAGGCGTTGAATAACAGGTACTACTCATCAGAAGTTTCACGGAAATTTTAGAGCTATAAAATAGTTACTTCATTAGTGTATCACCTTCTTTTTACTACCAATTACCCATATATTTACATAAGGTAATGAAAGTATAGAATTCAGTCAAAAAAATCATTTATTTATTTATTTATTTATTTATTTATTTATTTATTTATTTATTTATTTATTTATTTATTTATTTATTTATTTATTTATTTATTTATTTATTTATTTATTTATTTATTTATTTATTTATTTATTTATTTATTTATTTATTCATTCATTCACTCACTCACTCACTCACTCACTCACTCATTTATTCATTCATTCATTCACTCACTCACTCATTTACTCATTCATTCATTCACTCACTCACTCATTCATTCATTCACTCACTCATTTACTCATTCATTCATTCACTCACTCACTCATTCATTCATTCACTCACTCACTCATTTATTCATTCATTCATTCACTCATTTACTCATTCATTCATTCACTCACTCACTCATTTATTCATTCATTCACTCACTCACTCACTCATTTACTCATTCATTCATTCATTTATTCATTCATTCATTCATTCACTCACTCACTCACTCACTCACTCATTTACTCATTCATTCATTCACTCACTCACTCATTCATTCATTCACTCACTCATTTACTCACTCATTTACTCATTCATTCATTCACTCACTCACTCATTCATTCATTCACTCACTCACTCACTCATTTATTCATTCATTCATTCACTCACTCATTCATTCATTCATTTACTCATTCGTTCATTCAATCACTCATTCATTCACTCATTTACTCATTCATTCATTCACTCACTCACTCATTTATTCATTCACTCACTCACTCACTCACTCATTTACTCATTCATTCATTCATTTATTCATTCATTCATTCATTCACTCACTCACTCACTCACTCATTTACTCATTCATTCACTCACTCACTCACTCATTTATTTATTTATTTGCATTTCTCCACGGTTTGAACAACATCAGGTTGAAATCACGGGAAAAATCATGTTTGTCAGCAATTACTGAAAAACAGCTCAGACGGTTTTGATTAGAAACTCTGCGCTAATGGCTCTTATGGAGTTCTAGTCATCTCCACCTTCGAAATTCCCGTAGTAATGCGATAAAATCGTAAAAAGTTGAAAAACCAGTACCTTAACACCGAGCACTCTGGTCTTGAGCATTTCCCATCAACGATTGATATTTTTTTCTGGTTAATGTACAAGAAAAGACAAAGTAATGTATTTCGAATAACATCGCCAATTCCCCCCCCCCCCCATGTAAAAATTACTGCCAAAAATATCCCAAAGTTTGCCATTTTTATTTAAATAAGTGAAAATATGAAAACGGTAAATAACACCATACATTTTAATGCAATGGCCAATACTATAGTGTAATTGAAAGTTGTGCGATATTCCACACCTCTAGTTTTAAATTCGAATTAGATATAAAAGGTGTGTCTTTTTAAGTACTTTATATAAATTTCAATTTTGTGTATGTATGTGGCGAGGAAATCGTCGGAGGCCTAATTTACCCGCAATCCGTCATCCAATCGTACTAAAACTTTACAGATAAACTCGTTGTCAATGACAATCCATTCTATCGAGTTTTGTAACTGTCACTAAAATACTTCTTTCGCACACGTTTTTTACCACTTCAGAGGACAAATTAATTCAACACTTGCATTTTGAATAGGAAATATAATTATTAAAACTCTCAAAAAAATATTTCAGATTACTTTAAGTTCTGTACAATTTCTAGCTGGAAATCGATAGTTTCTAATCATTAATTTAAGCATTATTTGCAAATCTACGACTGGATTTCGTCTTTCTCTAAAAAAAAAATCGTTTAGTTGCGAGTTATTATTCAGTTCTAAATAACTAAAATCTTAAATTTAATCTTAGTAGGTACCTTTTCGAAATAGGAATACGTATATACATTTATATTAGCTTACTTTTACTTGCATGGATAATTATCAGTCATTTCATAGAAGGAGCAGATAGTAACAAAAGATTTTCATTGATTTTTACTCATGGATGAGAATATAAAATTAATATTTTACGAATAGTTTGCAAAAATTATAAACATTCAATCCTTTAGACCCAATATTTGCATGATGATTAACTATGAAAAGTTATTTAATTTAGTATTGACATACTAAAAAAAAGTATAATATACTACAAGTTTAAAGTTTTTTCACTTTTCCTGAGAATCTAGGCGAAAATGATTATTTTAACTAGATCAAACACATCCATTTATAAACCATCGACGCAAGGGACACATGCGTGTCCCGTGCGTCAGATAATATAAATGCATATTTGACCTAGTTAAGATAATTATTTTTCCATCTAACTTTATCACCATATAATATTATAAAAAACAAAAATATAACTATTGGATTCATCTTAATTTTACAATTCTTATCTGTTTACGAATAGAAAAAGAACCAAAATGTCCTGTACGTACACCAGAGAACTCCCCTAAACATTTAAACATGTTTTTAATGTGCAGTTCTAGTTGGTTGTTTTCAGATTATCAGGCGTCGTCAGCAACACGAGGGCTATAATGCGCGTCATTAGACAAGCCAACATACATTTACAAACACCTATGCCTAACACGGGACTCGAACCCGCAACCTCGAGGTCTAGAAGCTAGCACGCTAACACCACTGCACCGTTTGGTCGGCGTACAGTTCTAGTGTTATATCGATTCAAACTTCAAAAGATCGGGAAAATATCATCACCATGGAAACTGGATTTAAATTTTCGAAATAGCGGTGATAGAAAAGCAACTGTCAAACTGGCATGGAGCTATTTTCTCATTATTAAAAGTTGTATTTAGACCGAGTTTAACTTACGATTTAGCTAATTTAACTTTAATGTACTAGGCCAAGTTTAAGAAGAAGTCCTAGTAAGGAACATTTCTAGAGGTCGGAAATATCGATCAAAATAAATATCGATACTATATCGTTGTATAGAAAAATATATCGATATATCGGTACATGATTTTTTTTTTTTTTATTTGATTTTCAATTTTGCCAGAAACAAAGTTTTTCGGGGCAAATTTCTACTTTTCACGATTGCTTTTTTGTAAGGTGACTACTTTTTCAACTGAAATGGATCTATTACAAAAAAAAATTATATTTTCGCTTAATTGGTGCAGTGATTTTAAGAAATATTTAAATAATTTTCAATAGCTTTTAAGTGTATGGCAAAATATTGAATCTTGGTGACATTTTAACTGTCTCTCAGCCAAGTTCAAATTTTTGTTTTGAAATTTTTGAAAAGGTAATAAAGAAAATCGAAGAAACACATGGAACTACAAAACGATCATCAAAAAACTTAAAATGTTTAAAAATATCGATATATCGGTGACTTTTATCAATATTTTTAATATCGATATTTTTTTAGAAATATCGATAAAAATATCGTCGTATCGATATATCACCGACCTCTAATCATTTCCCATACTCCCTGCCTTACAATCATCTAGCCCAATGCATTTAAAAACTACTTCGTAGAAGACCTTGACATTTGGTGAGTAAGTACAAAAATTTATCGATATTTTTAATATCAATTTTTTTTAGAAATATCGATAAAAATATCGTCGTATCGATATTTCACCGACCTCTAATCATTTCCCATACTCCCTGTCTTACAATCTTCTAGCCCAATGCATTTAAAAACTACTTCGTAGAAGACCTTGACATTTGGTGCGTAAGTACACAAATTTATCGATATTTTTAATATCAATATTTTTTTAGAAATATCGATAAAAATATCGTCGTATCAATAAATCACCGACCTCTAATCATTTCCCATACTCCCTGCCTTACAATCATCTAGCCCAATGCATTTAAAAACTACTTTGTAGAAGACCTTGACATTTGGTGAGTAAGTACAAAAATTTATCGATATTTTTAATATCAATATTTTTTTAGAAATATCGATAAAAATATCGTCGTATCAATATATCACCGACCTCTATTAAATGCCTTACAATCTTCTAGCCAAATGCATTTAAAAACTACTTGGTAGAAGACCTTGACGCTTTTGGTGAGTAGGTACGAAAACTATCGCCTTATGAAATGAAATAAATTATTTTTACTTGATATCAATTTGTTATAAATTAAAATAGCAAAATACAAAACCAGGTGGAGCCACAGTATATGCATTGACATTAGGATTTCAAATATAAAATAAAATATATTAGACGCTATTTTCGAGTTTTTCATTTATGTCATTTCATTAAGTGATCATTTTTGTACATACTCAATAAATGTCAAAATTTTATAGAAATTAGTTTCTAAATGCACTGGGCTAGAAGATTATAACACAGCGAGTATAAGGAATTATCCTTACTATGACTTCTTATTTTATGTGTTTTTTAACAACACATATGGAAGGAAGTTAGCAATAAAAGTCAAAAGCCCAAACAAATATACTTCTTTCAGGGTCCACCATTAACAATGACAGTCCCCCTCGTATCATTTAATAATGCATAACACTCCTAATTAGAGGTCGGCTATATATCAATACGACGATATTTTTATCGATATTTCTAAAAAAAATATCGATATTAAAAATATCGATAAAAGTCACCGATATATCGATATTTTCAAACATTTTTAGTTTTTTGATGATCGTTTTGTAGTTCCGTGTGTTTTTTCGATTTCATTTATTCCATTTTCAAAAACTTCAAAACTAATGTTAGAACTTGGCTGAGAGACAGTTAAAATGTCACCAATATTCAATATTTTGCCATACACTTAAAAGCTATTGAAAATTATCTAAATTTTTCTTAAAATCACTGCACCAATTAAGCGAAAATACAACTTTTTTTTTTTTTTTGTAATAGATCCCTTTCAGTTGAAAAAGTAGTCACCTTACAAAAAAGCAATCATGAAAAGTAGAAATTTGCTTCGAAAAACTTTGTTTCTGGCAAAATTAAAAATCAAATCTTATCTAAATTTTTAAAAAAAATTTAATAGAAAAAAAAAATTTTAAAAAATTAAATTATTAAATTAAAAAATTTAAATAGAAAAAAAAATTATCTAAATTTTTCTTAAAATCACTGCACCAATTAAGCGAAAATATAATTTTTTGTTTTTTTTTGTTATAGATCCATTTCAGTTGAAAAAGTAGTCACCTTACAAAAAAGCAATCATGAAAAGTAGAAATTTGCTTCGAAAAACTTTGTTTCTGGCAAAATTGAAAATCAAATAAAAAAAATCATGTATCGATGTATCGATATTTTTTTCCTTGCAACGATATAGTATCGATATTTATTTTGATCGATATTTCCGACCTCTACTCCCAATACTGTCTTTCACCAACTACATTCGAACTGAAGCTGAAAAATTGGATGCACTTCTTTCTTGATTAGGGTGACAATATAAATGCCAATATACGGAAGTGTTTTTTTTTTTTTTTTCTTCTTTCATTGTCAAAAAGTCAATCTTTCTATCAATTTCTTACCTTGGCTGCAATTTATTTCGAATTTAGAACTGCAGGCGGAAAGGAGAGAAGAGAACTAAAAAATCGTTTGGCTTCGACATTGAGAATGTCTATTTTCACGAACATCTTGTAGAACCTTTTCGATGCGTCGCAACAAAATGTTCCAAAGTATAATAGTTTATCCCATTTTTTAAACCGAAAACTGGCAGAAAACTGACACAAAAGCGTATTTCCAGAAATGGATGCGACAGAAGTGAAGGAAAGATCTCTGAATGCTATTATCGAAAGCGTTTGCGTTTCTTCGCAGAAAGAAAATTACTTTAAGTCTTGGAATATTATGGAGTGACATTGGACGATTTATACGAGAAACGGAATATTTAGAAAGACCTGTCACTTTCACTTATCTTCGCTATAAATTAAGTTGAATATTTTAGGATGCATTTTCTTGCAAGTAAAAATCATTTATTACAATGTAAATTATTTCCAAATACTGCAAGAACTATTCAAAAATGATTGTTAAGGTATACATATATACAGGGTGGGGCATAAAGATCTCCCTAATTTGCCGCTGTCGCTGCGGTGGCGCTAGTGTAGAGGGCATGTTCGAAGTAGCGGTGTTATATTTCCCTAATTACGCTATTTCAACTGACAGTATGTCTTGGACTAGTGAGCGTCTTGCGTTCGTTGTCGAAACTTATTTTAAAAATGCGGATTCCATCATTGAAGCGCAACGATTATTTCGTAGGCACTTTGGAGTAAGCAGGCATGGAAGAATACCCGACAGAAAGACAATATCCTTATGGGTTGCTAATTTTAGAGAAACAGGTTCGATTCGAAATTGCAGCAATTCCTCCAGCCAGGGCCTGATTTATCATTAGGCCCACTAGGCCCGAGCCAAGGGGCCCCCAAATATGGGGGCCCCAAATTTTGAAAGTTTTCTGAAATTTTTAAAAATAATGGTCTTTTTATGGGAAGTACTGAACAAAAATAATAAAAAAATTTTAGTTACACATCCGCAAATTCCATATTTTTTATAGTCACAGAGAGTTAAGTTAGATAGAGGAAATGAAGATCATACTAATTATAACAAAAAAATCGCGTGAAAGTAAACTATGAGTTTTAATTGTAAAAAGTTAGTCTTAATGAATGTAGCTTGATCTGGTAATATTGTGACGTAAGAAAATACATATTTGCTATTGGGGGCCCCTCTCTGAATGTTGGGCCTACAGTAAAAAAAATTCTAAATCGGGCCCTGCCTCCAGCAATGGTGGAAAAGGTTATGATGAATTTCCGGGAGAGACTTCACAAGTGTATAGAGAACGAAGGAAAACATTTAGACGATATCCTTTCTCGTACAGCAAAACATCGAAATTAATTAATAGTAAAAATTGTTGCAGATTGTAAAAATTAATTAATGGCAAACATTATTCTATCCGAATGTAAAATAAAATATTTGTTTTCAATGTCCTATATATTTTTATTGGCCTCTTAAAATGGGGAGATCTTTATGCCCCACCCTGTATAAGGAATTTCAAAATTTGACTCAAGTCTGCATTTTTGTTTTTTGGTTTTAAAATATTCCCGAATTCATTACCATGAAAATGATACCATTTTCTTTCTGAGAGTCAATTTAATTTTTAATCTACAGGGGTTTTTGTGAACCTGTTTTGTATCACGTTCATTAGTGTAGTAAACTTTAAACGTGTTTTCTGAAAAATGACATTTTGGTGTTATATGACTGTACGCCAACGGTCATAACTTCATAACAAATGGTCCGATTTACAAAATTCTAATTTTGTTTTGAAGACACAAGTTGTAAATGTGTTGTTTTCTATGGAGAATCTAACATATATTGTTATAAGCACATTTTTTATGAATACTTTAATTTTAATTTTTTGTTAAAAACTATGTATTTTTTTAACTTTTTATTTAAAATTTTATAATTATATAAATATTGCAGCCAAATTCAAAATTCTCCACGGAAACATGCGTCAATATAATATCTTTTATTTTCAGTAAAAATCATACCTCTAAGTTAATTATAAATTTATTTATGTAAATTTTCTAATAATGTCCAAATCAGTCACTTTAATTGCATTAGCTGATTAAAAAATTGAAGGGAAAAAAAAAGTTTATATATAGAAATGCATCATTTTTAATTCTGATATACTGCCAAAAAGTTTGAAATTACTACCTAAAAATTAAAGAAAATCATCTCAATTGTATATGTATACCTTAAATTTGACAAATTTCGTCTGAAGTGTTTCTCCTTTTTTAAAATTGCACTTTTATTCCTTAAGGGGGTCCGGAACCGAAAATAAAAAAAAACTTTATTTATGTACATTTTTATGTCAAAAATTTATTTTATGTATGAGATACTATTTATATATCTTTGAGAAAATGTTTTTTTAAATATTGTGTTTAGTTATTTAAAAAAAATTTTAAAAACCAAGAAAAATCCATAATAATTGATGTTTGCGTATTTTGATATAAGTCAAGTAAAAATAATTTTTTTTTTAAAGTGAAAGCTTTCTGTAATACAAAATTATATAAAGAAAATTTTGTCTTCATAGAATTTTGATAGGTGAATTAAAAAAAATTAAAAAAATTCTCAAAGTTAAAATATTGAAATTTTTGCTTTTTTTTATGTTATCTTTTACGCTAAATGTTATATTTTAAAACAGAATTAAAAAAATAAAATTCTGCGAAGACAAAATATTTAAAACTATATAAATTAAATGCTGCAAAAATTTGAATAGCCAGTTGTTAATGGTTCTGGAGATATATCGATTTGAATATGCAACTTCTGTGAAAAACACTAGTGCTCGAAAAATGCACTTTAAGCAGACGGTTCAAGGTGTTACGCCCATTAGTGATGTTTAAATCACAGGTAATTTTGTGGCGTTTTAATCACCTCAGGAATAAGATAAAAACATCATTCTCTTCAGGAATGTATGAACTATTTTTTAAAATCAGAAAAAAATTTGGGATTTTTGAAGAAATTTCGGTACTGGACTCCCTGAAAGCATAAAAGTCCTTAATTGTTCTGACACGCTTGTTTCGGGTATATCTTAAGGGGATTAGGCACATGAAAAATTTTCAGATTTTTAGTTTTCAGTTGATTAATGTTTATGAAATTTAAATTCTTCTCTTTGAAATGATGCCTCATTTGTAATTATATCTTATTTTGAAGCATTTTAGTAATTTTTTTAAGTAAACAAAATCTAGGTATTTAATGCATGCTTTTTAGCTTCAAAGTCAAAATTCACAAAATGCTGTTTTTTCATGTTTGGGGGGCCGACCAAACGGTATAGTGGTTAACGTGCTAGCTTCTAGACCGCGAGGTTGCGCGTTCCGAGTCCCGTGTTAGGCATGGGTGTTTGTAAATGTATGTTGGCTTGTCTAATGACGAATATTTTGGCGCATTATAGCCCTCGTGTTGCTGACGGCGCCAGATAATCTGGAAACAACCAACCAATCATGTTTGGGGGCAAATAGCTTAAAATCTATTTGACAAAAATGCTTTAAATATTTTATACATTTTTCTTTCATGTTTCTAAGTACTTTAACAAGAGGAATAGGTGAAAATAGCATACTTTTAAAAAAAAATTAATCTAAAATTAAAAAAAATAATAATAATAATACTAATTTTAGACATATTTTTAGAAAGTCATAGTTATTTTAATTTTCAAAAAATAATAATAATAATCTCGTGTTTAAGTATTTAAAAGTATCCAAATATTATACTGTGAAAGTTTCATATCGATTGAAGAATCGATTATTGGATGAGATGACCCCAAAGTTCTTGAATTCAAAATGGGCTCTTATGAAGACACCGGATCCCCCTTAATATTTCGAAATACATTGTGGAAAGTAAATGGATGGGGTATTTTAGGAAACCCAATATGTTAGTACAGTTAATTCAGCCAAATAGTATTCTGTTCGTAATGAAGGGTTAATTTGTTTATCTTTTGGATATTAAATCTATATATTTAATAGGCAATACGTTTTTTGGGGTTAGTCCGTCCGCCTAAACTGCTTAACCAATTTCAATGATCAAGGTGTCATTTTAAAGGAAATAAGCTGTAGATTTGCCAAAACGTGCCAAAATAATTTATTAACACTTTATTAATTAGTTAAATTTCAATATTTTTCATCATTAAGCTACTACAAAGCCTCAATGATTTTGAATATATGATTGGCAACATCCTTACGTATGTAAACAACAAACCTGCTGCTCGGGGGTTCAACCAACCAACCAACCGTTGCTAATTTTAAAGCTATCCTTACGTATGTAAACAACAAACCCGTTGCTAATTTTAAAGCTCTTTTTAAACTTTTCGTTTTAAAGTTGATTTTTTCTGTTTTTCTGAAGCATTTTTGTATTAGAGTAATTATTATTTTGAAGTATTTCTATCCAGAAAATGCTTCGCGTTGGACTTCGTTCTCTAACGGGGCGACTTATCAGAATAAATAAAAAATATTAGGACTTCAATGTAAGGGCATAGCAAATGAAGTTTTAAGTCAGAATGTTGGCGGATAGTATACTTAACTTTCTATTATGAAACTTGCAATTTGGGTGTTTTCTCTATTAGGCCTTACATTAAATTTATAAAAATTTGGTTAAATTTTTTATGGCTGGCAAACCTATTCGAGCGCAGTAAGATGTTTTAACCACAAATTCGAGCGGCAAAGCCGCTCAATCCGAGCGCAGCGAGGCGTTTAGGGGTTGGCGAGCGTTAGCGAGCAGGGGGCGAAGCCCCCTAGTATTATTTATTATTTTACGATCAACAGTTATGCTAATTTAAAGAAATATTATAAGATAAGTTTATCCTACGAACTTTGTACAGAGTTAAGAGGAGTGTTAAGTAAGGCATCTTTAAAAATAAAATAAGTGTGTGATTCCTTAATTAAATTAATTATTTAAATACATATTTACAATAAAAAAAATTATTTAAATAAAAATAGGTACAAAACATTAACTACAACAACAGAACGCAATCATCAACGTACTTACAAATGAATAGCTTTCTTTGGTTAAATTTATAGTTATGTATTTTTACCTTAATTTCAATTTCTTCTTTTTCTTTGATTCCATGCGAACAATTAACTCATTTTTCATAGCTTCCGATAGCTATGCATACTGGTCGGTTTTTCTTGAATACATTTGAACCATTCTGACTGTAACTCTAACAAACATTAACATCTGACTGAGAAATTATGGTTTTTCAGAAAGATAAAAAATACCATTTGCGAAATCATATTACTTTCTTCTTTGTCGAGCATGTATTTAACGAATGTAAATTTAATTATTCATATTACCTTTGCTTGTTAATAATCCTGCTATAGACTTATTTTACCTGTAAATATTCACCACAAATAATTGTTATACTTCCATCACTTATATATTAACAACTATGCACGTAAACTCAAGTTGAAAGTCAATTAAAAAATATATAAAAAAGACAGAGGTTTCATATCAACTTAAACTTGAAAAGAATACCAAATGGAACACAACAATCACTGCTTATAGGAGTTCACATACAAATGAAAGATAAACCTGGACGAGGTATTTCGATGTCATGTGACAGTTGCTAAGTGACGAAGGGGCCCTATACTGAATACCCTTCAAGCCCCATTTACCCTCTCCCCCACCTCTTTTATGTCCAAGAGTAATTTTGGAATTGAACACATTTTCAAATCCTTTATACACTATCTACCAATAAGTATTTGGACACTCATGCAATTGAGAATGTCTGCAGTCCTGCTCTACGTCACCCTTGATCCCAATTCATGGTAGGCTCAACGCTGACTACTAATCCACTAATCTAGATAACTATGTGCGTCTTACGCTGTGGCAATTTTACGGGTTGGATCATTGTTACTTCCAAGATGACAACGCCACTTGTCATGTTGCGAGGTCCACCATGGATTAGTATGATGACAGCGGGCTGAACCATCTGGACTGGCCTGCTCAGAGTCCAGACGGGAATCCTATGAAACACCTCTGGGACGAGTAGGATCGCCGAATTAATGAGTGCAGCAACCGTCCAAAATCGGTGAAAGAACGCACATGATCACTCCAAGCAGAGTGGAAGAACATACCACTGTCCATCATCCAAACACTTGCGGAAAGCATGCCCCGGAGTGTAAGTACTGTAATTGCTTTAGGTGGAGGCTCAACCACCTATTGAATTTGAATAAATTATGTTTATCTCTTTTATCACAGGTGTCCAATTACTTATTGGTAGATAGTGTACAATGACAACTATGCACGTAAACTCAAGTTGAAAGTCAATTAAAAAATATATAAAACCGACAGAGGTTTCATTTAAACTTAAACTTGAAAAGAATACCAAATAGAACACAACAGTCACTGCATATGGGAGTTACCATACAAATGAAAGATAACCTGGACAAGGTATTTCAATGTCATGTGACAGTTGCTAAGTGATGAAGAGGCCCTATAGAGTCCGAGGGGCGACTGCAGTTTTTGGACCCCATCTAACATCATTCTGAATTTTTTATAGAAATTGGAGAAAAGTGAGTAGATTAGGAATCCACTGGTCTGCCGTGGCAAAAATGGCCGAAACTGATCAATAATCGACTTGGAACAAGTTGAACTAAAATCCGATTGCCAAATATGTCCTAACTTGCTAAAAAGAGAACAAACTTTTTCGTCTGGCAACCCACTGCATTTTGATTTTCAATGAGAAAAAGCGCAAACGATTTCTGATTTCTGGCTTTTAAAATTTGTATCTTTTAAAAGTAAGCCAAATTGGCGACATCAGCTACGTCATCCGTGACGTAATGTTTATTGCCAACTTGGCTCCCTTTTAATAGATGCAAGTAGACCGTCGCCAGATATCTGAATCGTCTACAACCTTCTTAATTGATAATTAAAGAGTG
This sequence comes from Linyphia triangularis, assembly GCA_963978545.1. Lineage (NCBI taxonomy): Eukaryota > Metazoa > Arthropoda > Arachnida > Araneae > Linyphiidae > Linyphia > Linyphia triangularis. The sequence continues at coordinate 88,237,989 of OZ021728.1, forward strand.
AGGGTTACCAAATAAAAAAAAATGCTCATTATTTGGCAAGTTACGGCTCATTTGGCAATTGGATTTAGTTCAACTTATTAAAAGTCGATTTTTGACCAGTTTCGGCCATTTTTGTAACGGCAGACCAGTGGATTCGTAATCTACTCACTTTTCTCCAATTTCTATAAAAATATCAGAATGATGTTCGATGGGGTCCAAAAATTGCAGTCGCCTCTCAGACAAATACTGAATACCCCTCAAGCCCCATATACCCTCGCCCCCATCCCCTTTATGTCCAAGAGTAATTTTGGAATTGAACACATTTTTAAATCCATTAAATTAACTTCGATTTTGTGTGTGGTTGGGTATGTCAATGGTGGTCAAATCTGCGGGGACCTAATTAAACCCCTTTGCCACCATCCAATCTGGCTGAACCTTTGCAGATAGATTCGATATCGGTGACAATGCATTCTATCACATTTTGGCGGCTGTTACTGTCACTAAAAGATCGCTTTTATGGAATACTAATAAACCAACTTGCCGTCATCCAATCGCGCTGAAATAGCATTTAACCAATCATTGAGGAAATTCTTTCCTGTTGCCAAAATAATTATTAATTGAAACAATTTTATTATTGAATAATAAAATAGATTTAATCAGAATAAATAAAATATATTTGGATATGAGTGCATGAATTCACATTAATTTTTAATTAATAAATTTTAGAAAATAGTTTACGGCGATATTTTGCAGATAAAGATGTTTTTAATATTTAAAATTAGATGCCATCACCAAGCCCACGATTTCAACAGAAACGGCGCTTTGTTAATGAATTTGAAAATTGGTCATTCATTTAAAGGATTTATAGATTACAAACTTTTTTATGGGTTGTATTATTATAATTTAGTTTCAAGTTAAAGGTATAGCTTATTTCGTTATCACATTGAGTACAGTAACAGCTGGAGGGTTGTGGGTTCGGGCCTCCGTCCGCCAAATATCGGTGTGTACCTAATGGGGGCTGGTGCACATTAAATCTGTCGTGGCCTCAATGTCCTCTCGTTGGTGTGGTGGGGTCGGAGAGAGGAGTTTAAACTAGAAGATTTCGATCTCGTATTCTTCTAGATGCTCAAAATTACGAGACGTATTTGGCTGTGTTAAGCACTTTATAAGTGACCGAAATAGACGGTGGTTTCAAAACAAAACAGCTTTACATAAAATAATTAATTTTTGGGGGCAGTTCGGAAAATAACAGTGATCAACAAAGCTCATTATTAATGTATGCTATTACTTGGAACAATGGTTCTGAACACATTATTTCGTGCCATCCACAAAAATAATAGATCACCTTTAATTATATTAGATGAGGGCTTTGCCTTATATATATAGAGATAATCATAATAAGCCACAAAACACCTAATAACAGATAAAAAAATATTATTAAACTTGACAAGCTGAGGATATCTTTCCAAATTGAGGAGATATAAGCTGCTTTAGAAACATGGACGTATAATATCCAGGTTCCTAACAACAACAAGACTGAAAAAACAAAAAATACATTTTTTTCTGGATACTTAATCCACCAGATAATTTAGAAAAACAAATATATATATATATATATATAGAAAAATGTGGATTTCACGTCGCAATCATTGAAGGCAGAATTATTTGACGAAATTTCAGTATTTTCGAATGGTATTTCAAATTTTTAATATAAATTCTTTTCCGCAACTGTTATTTCCAAAGAAAATGACGTCTTGGATACTACCTGCCACAATAACGGAATGTAATTTAATCGGATTTCTCCGGAAGAAAATAAATGGATCTTGTTGATCACCAAGCTCAATATCAATGTATGTCTAGGGAAAAAAGTGTTGATAATATAAAGAAAAACAATGGAATGCATTGCTTATTTTTAGATCGTCATCCCCAAGGAAAAGACCTGTGTTTTACCTTAATATCAATTCCTTTAAAAAAAATTGCATTATAGTATTCAAACACTTAATAAATTGAAGTTGGAAAATCTTTTTTGTTATTAGTATGGCTAGCTGTATGGCCCCGCGTTGCCGTGACCCGTCGTTGGTGAACAGGTCTCAGCTTTTGCGAATGGGCTCGCTTCGCTCACAAAAAAATTCATTGATAAATAAGCACAGGCTTACTTCATTCGTTGAAAGGTTCATTGCTATGCAAGCATAGGCTCGCTTCGCTCGCTGAAATGTTCATTGCTGCGTAAGCATAAGCTCACTTCACTCACTAAATATTTGTTCATACGTAATCCCTTAATATTATAGTCCGAAAGGCGACTGCAAATTTTGGACCCCAGCAAACATCATTCTGAATTTTTTATAGAAATTGGAGAAAAGTTATTAGATTAGGAATAAACAGGTCTGCCGTGGCAAAAATGGCCGAAACTGATCAATAATCGACTTGGAATGAGTTGAACTAAAATCCGATTGCCAAATATGTCATAACTTGCAAAAAATAGAGCAAACTTATTCGTCTGGCAACCCACTACATTTTGATTTTCAATGAGAAAAAGCGCAAACGATTTCTGATCTTTGGCTCGGAAAACTTACATCTTTTAAAAGTAAAACAAATTGGCGACATCAGTTACGTCATAAGCGACGTAATATTTTTTGCCATCTTGGCTCTCTTTTAATAGATGCAAGTAGACCGTCGCCAGATATCTGAATCGTCTGCAACCATCTTAATTGAAAATTAAAGAGTGAGGGTTACCAAATTAAAAAAATTCTCATTATTTGACAAGTTATGACGCATTTGGCAATTGGATTTAGTTCAACTTATTAAAAGTCGATTTTTGACCAGTTTCGGCCATTTTGCCACGGCAGACCAGTGGATTCCTAATCTACTCCCTTTTCTCTAATTTCTATAAAAAATTCAGAATGATGTTCGATGGGGTCCAAAAATTGCAGTCGCCTCTCACTCTATTAGAATCCCCTCCCCTGGCAAGAAACAGAAAATTCTCTGTTATTACAATAATACAACACCCCTTTGAGAACTAACACGTGCTTGTGAAAAGCAAAATAAGATGGCCAAAACTACTTATGTAGAAAATTTCAGAGCTCTGAGTCTATTTTAAATAGTTTTATATCGATCCACAGACACAAAAACAGCTTGTTTTATTATTATAGATTCAATTAGCACTAAATAAATGTTAAAAATTTTAATAGAGTATTCATTTTATAAAACACTAGTAATGTTGTAAGGGATACTTAATTTAAACTATTGATAAGAAAACTTGATATGATATTTTGTAGAGCAGGAAAGCATTGGGTATGAACACGATGTAGGAGAGCATTGGGTACAACGTGGGCTCCATGAAACAGTACTTGCAATCTTTCAATTAGAGTCCTCAATGCGGAACTTTCACGTTTTTTTGTTTTATTTTTAAATAAAAGTAGAGAAAAAATCATGAAAAACAATACCATTCTTTCAAAAATTTGAGCTCGGATAGATAGTTAAAAAAATATTTAGTTTTTCACTTTGCGATTTGGCGGGAAAAAGCCACTTTTGCGTGAAACGTCAACGCGCAGATAATGAACCAGTCTAAAACCTGTTTTAGACGAGGAATGAGTCAAGTTTCTTCTTCTTTTTGCGACTTTATCTCTGCGTAACAACGTCACGGGTTGTTTTTTTTTATGCGTTTTTGGTCACGTGACTTTTGCTTTGATTTCAAACTCGATTTTTGATTAATTGAAAGCATAAAGATAAAATATAATTGCACTGCTCAAATATATTCGTTGGATAACATTAGAAAATACAAAAAAAATATTCATTTTCCTCACTTGTGCAAGTTCCTCATTACATGTTTTCATAAGAGGGGCGCTGAAGTTAACCTGTGCTTTCAAAGCACACACTTATTTCTTTCAAAAGTAAGTGCGAATAGCTTTCAATAAATTCTCTTAGCACTTTAACTAAACCTATTCGTCAATATTGTTGCAGAGAATTCTAATGTTTTACTTTTAACCCCACTGCAATATAAAGAAGACATTTTATTTAAATAATTTAAAATCCCGTACATGCATAAATAAAATGCAGATTACTTATTAGTTCAATTTGATAACTGGAATTCATTTGTTTTTGATTGATTGGTTAATGTGTTTAACTCTCCTAAATATAAAATGCAGATTACTTAATAGTTCAATTTGATAACTGGAATTCATTTGTTTTTGATTGATTGATTAATATGTTTAATAATGTGTTTAACTCTCCTAACTATGTGTTTAAATTATGTGTTTAACTCTACTTTTAACCCCACTGCAATATACAGAAGACTTTTTTTTTTTTAAATAATTTAAAATCCCGTACATGCATAAATAAAATGCAGATTACTTATTAGTTCAATTTGATAACTGGAATTCATTTGTTTTTGATTGATTGGTTAATGTGTTTAACTCTCCTAAATATAAAATGCAGATTACTTAATAGTTCAATTTGATAACTGGAATTCATTTGTTTTTGATTGATTGATTAATGTGTTTAATAATGTGTTTAACTCTCCTAACTATGTGTTTAACCTATGTGTTTAACTCTACTTTTAACCCCACTGCAATATACAGAAGACTTTTTTTTTTTTTAAATAATTTAAAATCCCGTACATGCATAAATAAAATGCAGATTACTTATTAGTTCAATTTGATAACTGGAATTCATTTGTTTTTGATTGATTGATTAATGTGTTTAACAATGTGGTTTAACTCTCCTAACTATAAATGCAGATTACTTAATAGTTCAATTTGATAACTGGAATTCATTTGTTTTTGATTGATTGATTAATGTGTTTAATAATGTGTTTAACTCTCCTAACTATGTGTTTAACCTATGTGTTTAACTCTACTTTTAACCCCACTGCAATATACAGAAGACTTTTTTTTTTTAAATAATTTTAAATCCCGTACATGCATAAATAAAATGCAGATTACTTATTAGTTCAATTTGATAACTGGAATTCATTTGTTTTTGATTGATTGATTAATGTGTTTAAGAATGAGGTTTAACTCTCCTAACTATAAATGCAGATTACTTATTAGTTCAATTTGATAACTGGAATTCGTTTGTTTTTGATTGATTGATTAATGTGTTTAATAATGTGTTTAACTCTCCTAACTATGTATTTAACCTATGTGTTTAACTCTACTTTTAACCCCACTGCAATATACAGAAGACTTTTTTTTTTTTTTTAATAATTTAAAATCCCGTAATGCATAAATAAAATCCAGATTACTTATTAGTTCAATTTGATAACTGGAATTCATTTGTTTTTGATTGATTGATTAATGTGTTTAACAATGAGGTTTAACTCTCCTAACTATAAATGCAGATTACTTATTAGTTCAATTTGATAACTGGAATTCATTTGTTTTTGATTGATTGATTAATGTGTTTAAGAATGAGGTTTAACTCTCCTAACTATAAATGCAGATTACTTATTAGTTCAATTTGATAACTGGAATTCGTTTGTTTTTGATTGATTGATTAATGTGTTTAATAATGTGTTTAACTCTCCTAACTATGTATTTAACCTATGTGTTTAACTCTACTTTTTACCCCACTGCAATATACAGAAGACTTTTTTTTTTTTAAATAATTTAAAATCCCGTACATGCATAAATAAAATGCAGATTACTTATTAGTTCAATTTGATAACTGGAATTCATTTGTTTTTGATTGATTGGTTAATGTGTTTAACTCTCCTAAATATAAAATGCAGATTACTTAATAGTTCAATTTGATAACTGGAATTCATTTGTTTTTGATTGATTGATTAATGTGTTTAATAATGTGTTTAACTCTCCTAACTATGTGTTTAACCTATGTGTTTAACTCTACTTTTAACCCCACTGCAATATACAGAAGACTTTTTTTTTTTTTAAATAATTTAAAATCCCGTACATGCATAAATAAAATGCAGATTACTTATTAGTTCAATTTGATAACTGGAATTCATTTGTTTTTGATTGATTGATTAATGTGTTTAACAATGTGGTTTAACTCTCCTAACTATAAATGCAGATTACTTAATAGTTCAATTTGATAACTGGAATTCATTTGTTTTTGATTGATTGATTAATGTGTTTAATAATGTGTTTAACTCTCCTAACTATGTGTTTAACCTATGTGTTTAACTCTACTTTTAACCCCACTGCAATATACAGAAGACTTTTTTTTTTTAAATAATTTTAAATCCCGTACATGCATAAATAAAATGCAGATTACTTATTAGTTCAATTTGATAACTGGAATTCATTTGTTTTTGATTGATTGATTAATGTGTTTAAGAATGAGGTTTAACTCTCCTAACTATAAATGCAGATTACTTATTAGTTCAATTTGATAACTGGAATTCGTTTGTTTTTGATTGATTGATTAATGTGTTTAATAATGTGTTTAACTCTCCTAACTATGTATTTAACCTATGTGTTTAACTCTACTTTTAACCCCACTGCAATATACAGAAGACTTTTTTTTTTTTTTTAATAATTTAAAATCCCGTAATGCATAAATAAAATCCAGATTACTTATTAGTTCAATTTGATAACTGGAATTCATTTGTTTTTGATTGATTGATTAATGTGTTTAACAATGAGGTTTAACTCTCCTAACTATAAATGCAGATTACTTATTAGTTCAATTTGATAACTGGAATTCATTTGTTTTTGATTGATTGATTAATGTGTTTAAGAATGAGGTTTAACTCTCCTAACTATAAATGCAGATTACTTATTAGTTCAATTTGATAACTGGAATTCGTTTGTTTTTGATTGATTGATTAATGTGTTTAATAATGTGTTTAACTCTCCTAACTATGTATTTAACCTATGTGTTTAACTCTACTTTTTACCCCACTGCAATATACAGAAGACTTTTTTTTTTTTAAATAATTTAAAATCCCGTACATGCATAAATAAAATGCAGATTACTTATTAGTTCAATTTGATAACTGGAATTCATTTGTTTTTGATTGATTGATTAATGTGTTTAACAATGAGGTTTAACTCTCCTAACTATAAATGCAGATTACTTATTAGTTCAATTTGATAGCTGGAATTCATTTGTTTTTGATTGATTGATTAATATGTTTAACAATGTGTTTAACTCTCCTAACTTAATGAAAAGTCGCAAAATAAACTTTGCTTTAACAAAAAGGATTGGTCCAGGATTTCAGTTAGTATATTTCATTATGACCCCTTTGACCCATTAAGAGATATTGAAACAGACTTTAAAATTCATTAGAAACAAAAATATCATTGTTGAAGACTAAGATTACGATTTCTATTTGTTTCAGAGATTCATGAGAAATTATTACCATGATTCCGAATGCAATTGACTAAAAGTAAAAAATTATAGGTTTCAAAATAAGTTTTTTATCATGCCCCAACTATCCGTGACTATATGATTATAAAAGTCTTTAACAAACAATCCAAATAAACATAAAAATCATAACCATTCATTTATAGTTTTAATCTCCACACATTTTCAAAGGCTCTAACCGCCTCACAGTTCAACCTTTCCAAACGACTGCAAATGCTACAAACAAGCGTCAAATTAAAGATCTCATCAAGTCAAATTTCCGTAGAATTGAATATGGTACAAAAAGAAATTGGCAAATTCGGAAATATTTTATCAATATTAAAAAAATTGAGAATTTTATCGAATCGGCGATCTTGATAAAAGTTTTAGCGATAAAAAAAATTGACAATTATGAGTTGTTAGCTTAACCTTTTGAAGCACAAATTTAGATTTTAATGACATTTCAGTCCGAGAGGCGACTGCAATTTTTGGACCCCATCGAACATCATTCTGAATTTTTTATCGAAATTAGAGAAAAGTGAGTATATTAAGAATCCACTGGTCTGCCGTTTCAAAAATGGCCGAAACTGGTAAAAAATCGACTTTTAATAAGTTGAACTAAATTCAGTTGCCAAATGCGCCATAACTTGCCAAATAATGAGCATTTTTTTTTTATTTGGTAACCAACACTCTTTAATTTTCAATTAAGAAGGTTGCAGACTATTCAGATATCTGGCGACGGTCTACTTGCATCTATTAAAAGGGAGCCAAGTTGGCAATAAACATTACGTCACTGATGACGCAACTAATGTCGCCAATTTGACTTACTTTTAAAAGATACTAGTTTTCCGAGCCAGAGATCAGAAATCGTTTGTCCTTTTTCTTATTGAAATTCAAAATGCAGTGGGTTGCCAGACAAAAAGTTTGTTCTCTTTTTGGCAAGTTATGACATATTTGCAATCGGATTTTAGTTCAACTCATTCCAAGTCGATTTTTGATCAGTTTAGGCCATTTTTGCCACGGCAGACCAGTGGATTCCTAATCTACTCACTTTTCTCCAATTTCTATAAAAAAAATTCAGAATGTTGTTCGATGAGGTCCAAAAATTACAGTCGCCTCTCTGACTACTAGAGTCAGATCGATATAAGCTTATCATAATATCAATGTAAAAGGTAAAACTAAAAAGAATATAAATATTTTTTAATTATGTAGAATCGTTTGGATCGTTAGTTAGAATTAAAGGAATTCTTTGGCAAAATAAAATAAAATTGAAACTTGAGGTATAGCATTTGATATTAATTGTTGCAAATTGGTTTTGCTAACAGTTTTTATTTTAACCATTCATCATTGTTACCAAATTAAAAAAGAACATTATTATCGATTTCTGGAACGATAAGACACTATCAAGAGTTGTGTCACTTTAAAACGATTTCTGGTTTTAAAAAAAATCGAATTAATCTTTTTGATGATTGTCATACTTCCAACATTGATGGATGAGAACTTAACGATAAAGAAACTGTCAAGTTGGAATTGTCACATGACCAGAGTTCTGTATCGATTGCTTTGAGCATAATCACTTGCATGCAACTCTTTTTTTTTTTTTTTTTTTTTTAATCCTTTTTATTAACTACGATTTTGTGTGTGTGTTCGTGGGTTTGTCAATGGCAGGAAAATCTGCGGAGACCTAATTAAACCCCTTTCCGTCATCCAATCAGACTAAAACTTGGCAGATAGATTTGAAGTTGAGGACAATGCATTCTATAATATTTTGGGACTGGAACTGTCACTTAAAGATCTCTTTTACGGACTACCAATAAGCCAACTACCCGTCATCCAATCGAGCTAAAATAGTATTTAACACTAGAAAGACTGAAACTTAGTATATACCTATATTGCTCAAAAGCAGTCGAAATTACTGCATTGTGAAAGAATAACTAATATGTAAAGAAATTTGTATAACACATATATTATGTATGTTACTGTTAAAGGATATAATGCAGTTATTTCATAGAATACCTAGGTATTCCATGAAATAACTGATCGTGTCCGTTAAAGTGTGTAATATGTTATTAATTTGACACTTTAACGAGTTATTCTATGAAATAAATAGGCATTCTATAAATTAACTAATGAGAGACAGTTAAAGTGTAAAATAAACAATTTATCTAAAATGAAATTAAACTAATGATAGACAATTAAAATGAAAAAGAAGCAATTTATCTAATTTATGCAGCGTATAAATGGTATTTATGGAAAAGTACCATAAAATCATTTGTTACAACAAGGATTACTAAAATGACACTTGGAATTACAAAGAACATTATTTCTAAAACAAAAACATTTTTTGTTGACACACTGGGTTTTACCACGAACATTTTTTAAATCCCTGACCAGTACCTAAACTTTGAGCTGTAGCAACCGACCGGGAGATATATGATATAGATTATTTTACACTTTAAAGGGGCTGCAGATCGTTATTCTATGAAATAACTAGTTAAACCATGAAATACAGGAGAGTTTTACACTTTAACGGACACGATCAGTTATTTCATGGAATAACTAGGTATTCTGTGAAATAACTAGTTAAACCATGAAATACAGGAGAGTTTTACACTTTAACGGACACGATCAGTTATTTCATGGAATAACTAGGTATTCTATGAAATAACTAGTTAAACCATGAAATACAGGAGAGTTTTACACTTTAACGGACACGATCAGTTATTTCATGGAATAACTAGGTATTCTGTGAAATAACTAGTTAAACCATGAAATACAGGAGAGTTTTACACTTTAACGGACACGATCAGTTATTTCATGGAATAACTAGGTATTCTATGAAATAACTAGTTAAACCATGAAATACAGGAGAGTTTTACACTTTAACGGACACGATCAGTTATTTCATGGAATAACTAGGTATTCTGTGAAATAACTAGTTAAACCATGAAATACAGGAGAGTTTTACACTTTAACGGACACGATCAGTTATTTCATGGAATAACTAGGTATTCTATGAAATAACTAGTTAAACCATGAAATACAGGAGAGTTTTACACTTTAACGGACACGATCAGTTATTTCATGGAATAACTAGGTATTCTGTGAAATAACTAGTTAAACCATGAAATACAGGAGAGTTTTACACTTTAACGGACACGATCAGTTATTTCATGGAATAACTAGGTATTCTGTGAAATAACTAGTTAAACCATGAAATACAGGAGAGTTTTACACTTTAACGGACACGATCAGTTATTTCATGGAATAACTAGGTATTCTATGAAATAACTAGTTAAACCATGAAATACAGGAGAGTTTTACACTTTAACGGACACGATCAGTTATTTCATGGAATAACTAGGTATTCTGTGAAATAACTAGTTAAACCATGAAATACAGGAGAGTTTTACACTTTAACGGACACGATCAGTTATTTCATGGAATAACTAGGTATTCTATGAAATAACTAGTTAAACCATGAAATACAGGAGAGTTTTACACTTTAACGGACACGATCAGTTATTTCATGGAATAACTAGGTATTCTGTGAAATAACTAGTTAAACCATGAAATACAGGAGAGTTTTACACTTTAACGGACACGATCAGTTATTTCATGGAATAACTAGGTATTCTGTGAAATAACTAGTTAAACCATGAAATACAGGAGAGTTTTACACTTTAACGGACACGATCAGTTATTTCATGGAATAACTAGGTATTCTGTGAAATAACTAGTTAAACCATGAAATACAGGAGAGTTTTACACTTTAACGGACACGATCAGTTATTTCATGGAATAACTAGGTATTCTATGAAATAACTAGTTAAACCATGAAATACAGGAGAGTTTTACACTTTAACGGACACGATCAGTTATTTCATGGAATAACTAGGTATTCTATGAAATAACTAGTTAAACCATGAAATACAGGAGAGTTTTACACTTTAACGGACACGATCAGTTATTTCATGGAATAACTAGGTATTCTATGAAATAACTAGTTAAACCATGAAATACAGGAGAGTTTTACACTTTAACGGACACGATCAGTTATTTCATGGAATAACTAGGTATTCTATGAAATAACTAGTTAAACCATGAAATACAGGAGAGTTTTACACTTTAACGGACACGATCAGTTATTTCATGGAATAACTAGGTATTCTATGAAATAACTAGTTAAACCATGAAATACAGGAGAGTTTTACACTTTAACGGACACGATCAGTTATTTCATGGAATAACTAGGTATTCTATGAAATAACTAGTTAAACCATGAAATACAGGAGAGTTTTACACTTTAACGGACACGATCAGTTATTTCATCAAATAACTAGGTATTCTATGAAATAACTAGTTAAACCATGAAATACAGGAGAGTTTTACACTTTAACGGACACGATCAGTTATTTCATCAAATAACTAGGTATTCTATGAAATAACTAGTTAAACCATGAAATACAGGAGAGTTTTACACTTTAACGGACACGATCAGTTATTTCATCAAATAACTAGGTATTCTATGAAATAACTAGTTAAACCATGAAATACAGGAGAGTTTTACACTTTAACGGACACGATCAGTTATTTCATCAAATAACTAGGTATTCTATGAAATAACTAGTTAAACCATGAAATACAGGAGAGTTTTACACTTTAACGGACACGATCAGTTATTTCATCAAATAACTAGGTATTCTATGAAATAACTAGTTAAACCATGAAATACAGGAGAGTTTTACACTTTAACGGACACGATCAGTTATTTCATCAAATAACTAGGTATTCTATGAAATAACTAGTTAAACCATGAAATACAGGAGAGTTTTACACTTTAACGGACACGATCAGTTATTTCATCAAATAACTAGGTATTCTATGAAATAACTAGTTAAACCATGAAATACAGGAGAGTTTTACACTTTAACGGACACGATCAGTTATTTCATCAAATAACTAGGTATTCTATGAAATAACTAGTTAAACCATGAAATACAGGAGAGTTTTACACTTTAACGGACACGATCAGTTATTTCATCAAATAACTAGGTATTTTATGAAATAACTGCATTATATACTTTAACGGTAACATATATAGCGGAAATGAAGGAGGGGGAGGTAACTACAATTATTAATAAACGCATTTATATGTTATACAAAAAGTCACAAAATTCTAAGAAATTGTGTCATTATATACAGAATTGTTTTTCTAACTGAAATTAAAAAGCAGTCAAAATGACTTCCGTGGGCAATCTAGTAATAACCGACCACTGAAGAAACTCTTTCCCGTTGCCAGTATTCTTTTAATAAATAAATAATAAAATGGTTTTAATCAGTATAAATAAAAGGTATTTGGATGTGAGTGCATAATTTCACGTTCATTTTAATAAATAATTTTTGAAACGTAGTTTGGCGCATATTTTGCTGATATAAATGTTTTTGATATTTAAAATTAGATGCAAACACCAAGCACAAGCTGCTTATAGAAATGATGCTGAGTCATTGAATATAAAAACTGGTAATTCATAAAGGATTCATATTAAAAACTTTGTTTTTGTGTGTTATATTATTAGAACTTAACAACACATTCTGAATCAGTTCATGAACAAGCTTATTTCCAAAATTGATCCTTTCAATACTGTTGCGTGGATGGGTTCGAAAGACTTGAAGCCAAAGCAGATCAAAACTTGCAGAAATTTATTCCGATATAACTCCAGAACTTCTCGTTCTAGTAGACTCAATACAGCTCTTTACACAACAATAAAGCACAAAACAGCAGTTAAAAACTTGACAACACAACTGCTAAAAATCGCCGCAAAAGACAATGCAATACAGTTCCCTTTCGGAACTCTCTGAATGATAGCTGAGAGACAGCTAACTCAACTCAGTCAGTAACTGAAATGAATAACAGACTCAACTAACTCAGTCGCTCTCTTGGCCGGCTTACATAGGAAAGTTAAACCTTCGTGAAATTTCCAGAGATAGAAATTTAATGGACTTTCCAGATCGTAGTCGAAAAGTCCTATATATGTACATGGGGACCGAAAATGTCACCAAGTGGTCGCCAAATTTGGCGACAAAAATTAGTCGCCAAAACCGTCGCCAACTTGGCTCTATCTCGCCAATTTGGCGAGATTGCCATTACCATAATGTTAAATACCCTGCTCTTTGTAAAACTCGCTTCCCAGCGATATCTCTGTAAAACTCGTTATCAAGCATTAATAGACACATTGCAGGAAAGCAAAATTAAGACGAACTATTGCACTGCTCTATGCGATTTATACATAAATGTTCCTATTTACAAAATTAACACTACGAAATATTTAAAATATACAAAAATTCGTAACAATACCTTAAAAAATTATGTAGGTTCATTTAGCAATGATTGTTTTACATAAAAGTTATCAAATAATGTCTCTAATAAATTTGAGAACCATCACTTAATTCATTTCTCAGTATTGTTTCCAATACCTAATTTATTCGGAAGAGTTCGATAACAAAAATTAATGAAGATTTGAAACATTGACTTTAGGTTACGTGATCATAGCGGGACACGAAATCATCTATTTATCATTAGATCGAATATTAAACATTTGAATCTTTTTTTCTTTTGGAACTAGGCTGTTATTGTTCTGTAAACTATTCAGAGTAATTTACCTAACTTCAGTGCTAGAAGTGTGGTTAGACGCGGGGTGACGCGTCCCCCCACTTTTCAAGAAAATACCCATGCGTCCCCCCCCCCCACTTCTAAAATTACTGAAATCCATCCCCCCACTTTTAAAAACACTCAATAACATTAACCTTTAAATGTAGTGACATCTTGAAAAAGTAATATGGGGTTTTGAAAAGTTTTTTTTTTTTTTTTTTTTTTTTTTTTTTTTTTTTTTTTTAAATTATGATATATCAAAAATGTATTACTTTGTATAAAAAATATATAAGTATTTTTTATTAACAAATACTGTTACACTTGCTCAACTTTTAACTTTGGTGAACCTTCCTTTTAAGTTAAATTTCTATTTTTGTTTCATATAAAGATAAGCTATTTAAAAAGATATATATATATTGCAGAGTTCTCTATTAATTTAATTTGATGAAATTATGCACATTTGGAAACACTATTTCAATCTAAACAACATTAATGTATTCAATGTTGAATTATTACTTCACCTTATCTCTTAGTTGCAAGTATAAAAAAACTTAGTCGCACAATATTCATTAAAATAACAATAAATTTTGGAACCTTGTTCAATGCTAGCGTTAGGAAGCAAAAATTGTTCCCTTACTTTTATAAAATGTATCGTTGGGGGGGGGGGGGAGTGCACAGTGCACTTGTCACCAATATATATATACATATATATATATGTATATATATATGTATATATAGATGTATATATAGATGTATATATATATATATATATATATATATATATATATATATATATATATATATATATATATATATATATATATATATATACGAGTCAGAACAGTGGATGCCTAATCTACTCACTTTTCTCCAATTTCTATAAAAAATTCAGAATGCTGTTCGATGGGGTCCAAAAATTACAGTCGCCTCTCGGACTATTATGGAATTCTTAAATTGTGACGGAGATACAACCTCATGAATTGGTTACTTTTGATAAAATACGACCTCTTTTTGGAAGTATTTACAAACGAAAAGTTCTCGAAGTTATATTGCTTTTTCATTTAAAAAGTATATCACAATCAAATCTTCGAAATCTAGCATCGGGTCCGCGCTTCGTATAACTTCCTTTTCAACATCACGCAACCATGAAATTCTAACTTCTCATGATATATTTCATCTGGACTGTTGCTTCTCAATTTGTAGAATCATGATATTTCCATCAACTCCAATACAGAGAGAATTCCGCAGAGTAATCATATATGGGCTTTGGTCCAAAAAAAAGAGAAGAATTGCATTTCTATTGTGTCTTGGAGAAAGAATATCTATTAAATGGGATTAGGTATATTTTTAAAGGTTTATGGGTACCCTAAGGTGTATGTATAACCAAGAATATATTTTTTTAAATTCTGAGTTTAAAAATTCAATTCTTTTTTACATTAGTTAGAAAGTATATGATTAAAATCCTTTCATAAAAAAAATTCAAACTTCGGCAATTGTTAATTTGTTAATTAAGTTTTAATTAGATAATTAGTACCTTTTTCAAACAATGATACATCAAATTCTAATTTACTTAGAAACGCCATTCTACATGGAAACCATTCGAAATATTATTCTTAATGTTTTGAAACTCAATTAAGTCTCTTATATAGAATAGTTTGTTTTTTTACAATTTATTTTGTACGAAAACATGAAAAAAATCAATATTTTTAATGAATTCTAAGTTTTAAAAATCCCTAAAAACTCAATTTCTCAATTAATTTTTATAATTGAGTTTCAAAACATCTAGTATATTATGTAGATTACTATGATATAAAAAAAATTATTATTCAACATTTTATTCTTGATTTATCATTGTTTGAATAAAGCGTGACATAATCAAAATACAGTTAGTCAGAAAAAAGGTTTAAAGTTTTAAAAACGTGGTATATAACAGGGGAAGTACCTACCTATAATTGATTGTAGCATAAAAACTATTAAGGATATTTTTAAAAGTTTAGTATTGTTTGAAAGCTTAAGTATCAAAGAATATTATGATATAATAACAAGAAAATGAATATTCTTATCTATTTTCTTAAATAGTAGAGTACACGTACACCTTAAAACTATTTTTTTTTTTATTTAAGGGGTCCAGTACCGAAATTTCTTCAAAAATCCCAAAAAAAATTTTCTGATTTTAAAAAATAGTTCATTTATTCCTGAAGAGAATGATGTTTTTATCTTATTCCTCCGGTGATTAGAACGCCACAAAATTACCTGTGATTTAAACATCACTAATGGGCGTAACACATTGAAGCGTCTGCTTGAAGTGCGTTTTTCGAGCACTAGTGTTTTTCACAGATATTGCATATTCAAATCGATATATCTCCAGAACCATTAACAATTGGCTATTCAAATTTTTGGAACATTTAATTTATATAGTTTTAAATATTTTGTCTTCGCAGAATTTTATTTTTTTAGTTCTGTTTTAAAATATAACATTTAGCGTAAAAGATAACATAAAAAAAAGCAAAAATTTCAATATTTTAACTTTGAGAATTTTTTTCATTTTTTTAAATTCACCTATCAAAATTCTGTGAAGACTAAATTTTCTTTATATAATTATGTATTACAGAAAACTTTCACTTTGAAAAAAAAATTATTTTTTCTTGACTTATATCAAAATACGCAAACATCAATTATTATGGATTTTTCTTGGTTTTAAATTTTTTTAAATAACTAAACACAAAATTTCAATTTTTTTTTTCTCAAAGATATATAAATAGTATCTCATACATAAAATAAATTTTTGACATAAAATTGTGCATAAATAATTTTTTTTTTTATTTTTGGTACCGGACCCCCTTAAGGTACATCGTTCGTTGCCTTTTGCTTATGTTAGAAAAATAAAATTCAAGAAACCACATCCAGTTCTCAACGAACCACCACTTTACTTTATTTTTCGAAAACTGAAAACGGATACAATCCAAATACATTTCATTGTTTTTTTTTTTAATTAAAATACTCTCTCGTGCAACAACGTTTACAAATTTATAAAAGCCGTTTGTTATCCCGTGGCTGGAATCTAGCGTAATAAACAAATGCAATTGCATTATTAATTCAGAAACCTTACAGTATACATATACAATTGAGATGATTTTCTTTAATTTTTAGGTTATAATTTCAAACTTTTCGGCAGTATATCAGAATTAAAAATGATGCATTTTTATAAATAAACTTTTTTTTCCGTCAATTTTTTAGTCAGCTAATTACAATTAAAGTGTCTAATTAGGACATTATTAGAACATACATAAATAAACTTGTAACTAATTTAGATGTATTATTTTTATTGCAAATAAGAGATATTATATTGACGCATGTTCCTATGGAGAATTTTGAATTTGACTTCAATATTTATTTAATTATAAGTTTTTAATCAAAAAGTTTAAAAAAATACATAATTTTTAACAAAAAATTAAGATTAAAATATGCATAAAAAATGTGTTTATAACAATATATATTAGATCCTTCATAGAAAACACATTCACAACTATCGTCTACAAAACAAAATTGGAATTTTGTAAATCGGACCATTTATTATGAAGTTATGACCGCTGGCGTAAAGTCATTTAACACCAAAATATCATTCTTCAGAAAACGCGTTTAAAGTTTACTACAACATGATACAAAAAAGGTTCACAAAGCCTACTGTAATTTAAAAAGTAATTTGAGTCTCAGAAAAAAAATGGTATCATTTTAATGGTAATGAATTCGGGAATATTTTAAAACCAAAAAATAAAAATGCAGACTTGAGACAAATTTCGCGATTCCTAATGTATATGTATAACTTAAGCCTTTAAAATTACGATGTTTACATATGAAAGTATTAATTGGCAAAAACAAACTTTTATTTTAAAAAAAAACACGTAGCGCTCTAAATGTTCAAAATTTTTAAATTTTTAAAACAATTCAGAAAATTTCATATTTTATCTTCTTTTTCACTTTTCGATATTTTTTCTTAAGTTTTTGAAAAAAAAAAGCTCCTAGGAAATATACTCTAAACTTGTAGGCATCGGATTTAAATAAGTAAAATAGTTTTGGAGAAAAACAATGAATACTGCACCTAGAGGTAAAAAATAAATCGTAAAAAAATATATTTTCGACATTTAAATTTGTAAAAAAAAGTCTACATTTTACTTAAATATCTATGCCTATTTTTGTCAAATAGATCTTTAGAATGATTTTTAAAAACAAATTCAAGTCATTTTATTTATATTTTATGGAGTTTTAGCTTTTTAAGTAGGGTAGGAATTCCAAAAAACACGAACTGAGAAAAATACATTCGAAACATCGAAGGAGCTATTGCAGCTATGCTAATCTATACATAAAAAAATATAATTTTTATGCAAATGCAGTTATCGGATCAGTTCGAATTTTACTAGAATAAGGAGAAAGTTTCAAAGATTAAAAACACGCAGACAATTTATATATATATGTATTGTTGCACAAATTGTCTGTATATATTGTAAATAGTGACGTATTATTTCAAAATTCTATTGTAATTTATTTTTATCCAATTTTATTTAGTAATTAATAGCGATTATACAAGTTAGAAAAAGGTGGCAACACCTGAAGTAATCGAGACGTTTCCAGAAATTTCTTTCCGATGAATTGGCTGGAAATTTCGAGAATGTCTCACGCGCTTGTTTATAAAAAGACTGGAGAACGGGAAAGTTTTCAGATTGACTTCGGATTTCGTTGAAAGCTGATCGCTTTGTTTACCTATTGGAGTGAGCTTGTATAATCGCTGGATTCGAAGTTATTTTTGTTGAAGCTTGTGTTGAAGCTTGAGAGTAATTAAACTGTTGCCTGTGAATAAATTTTGTGAGTTTTCTGAAGAGAGAATAAATATTTTTATACCGTTAAACTGTACCATCATTGCCTCAGTGGAAAAATTCGTAACAGTGGTGTCAGAAGTGGGATCTCGTAATTTTGAATGCCGACAACTAGAGGAATGATGGAAGACCAAATGAAGCAGTTGATGGAAATGATTGTTGGAATGAAGGCCCAACAGGAAACCACCGCCGCCGAAATAAAAGCTGGACAAGAATCAACCGCTGCTGAAATAAAAGCCGGACAAGAATTAACCGCCGCTGGTCAAGCCCGTCAAGAAACGACAAATGCCGAACTCGCCGCTAAAATCACCGCTGGTCAAGCCCGTCAAGAAACGACAAATGCCGAACTCGCCGCTACAATCGCCGCTGGTCAAGCCCGTCAAGAAACGACAAATGCCGAACTCGCCGCCGCAATCGCCGCCAGCCGAGAATCCACATCAGCTGCTATAATTGGGATTAAAGAAGAAATGCAATCCGAACTGGCTACAATGGTGGAATCTACGATAATAGAGACTACTACAAGTGTTCTACAATCGGTAAAAGAAGAGGTTCTGAGTGAAGTAAGAAAAGAAATCAGTGAGAGTTTTGAGGCGGTTAATGGGAAAGTTGACTGCTTGGGAGAAAAGGTTTCCACCATGAAAGAAGCGCAGGAAAAGTTTAATGACGCTGTTGAAGAAAGGCTACGGAAAATTGAAACTCGCGAAGCTGTGACCATTGCAACGCCTAATTGGGATAACGTTTCCACTCCCTTTATTGCGCCACGTTCCAGCATCAAAGTGGCCACTTTTGATGGGAGGTCGTCTTGGCGCGTTTATCAAACGCAGTTTGAAATTATTGCTTCTGCGAATGGTTGGGACGATACTTCGAAAGCATTCCATCTCGCAGCATCTCTTCGAGGTGAAGCTGCCGACATTTTACAGACACTACCTGAAGAGAAGCGGGGAGAATTCGTGGCGCTGGCAAGTGCGTTGGAGTTAAGGTTTGGGGAGCAGCATCTAAAGGATTACAACAGACTGCAATTGAAAGTGAGACAGCAGAAGGCCAATGAAACTCTTCAAGAATTGGCATCGGATATAGAAAGACTGTCGCTCCTCGCTTTCCCTGACTGTCCCCCGGATGTACGAGACGATCTTTCTCTGCAGTATTTCATCGACGCTATTCAAGATCCCGATGTGCAGCAGGCGGTAAGGTTATCCCAAAACAAAAACCTGAAGTCGGCCCTCGTGTACGCCATGAGAGTAGAAGCCGCGCAGCTAGCTTCTGAAAAAGACCGACGATATGTGCGTGGTGCATTAGCCGAGGATTCTTCTGACTTTGTCCCCAGTAAGCTTCGAGAACTGGAAAGCAAAATTGATAGAATGATGAGAAGCTATCCCGGAGCCAGAGATCGAAGGACCAGAGTCGTTTGCTGGCACTGCAAACGGGAAGGGCATCTACGACGAAACTGCCTTGATTTGAAAAAGAGAAGGGATAACACTACCACGGATTCTCCACAACTGAATCTAAGAAGATGTCATCTCGCAGGGCAGAAGCTGCAATGTAGAACAGGTGAAGCCCCGACCAGTCGTTTCCACGTTTCATCCCGACAAGGAGGAAACCAGGGTTTATTCGTGAAGGGGGAGATCAACGGAACTCCATGTCGTCTAATCGTCGATTCGGGAGCAAACGTAACGATCGTAAGGACGGACGTGGCTCGTCGCCTGAACAGCCGACTCCTCTACACAGCGCCCTCTGTTTCTCTACAAACTGTGTCTGGTGGTAATATCTCTGTTCATGGGAAATTGCAAGTGGACATTGCCCTTGGATTTAACACCTACAAGCACACCGTTTATGTTGCCGAAATTGTAGATCCGTGCATTCTCGGACTAGACTTTTTGAAGAAAAATGGAATTACGCTGAATTTTGAGAGAAGCCAGCTGCAAACATGGAGAGGCGAAGTTCCTTTGCACGATCTAGACATGAAAGAGCTGTGCGTATATCGGATTGTAGCTCATGAAGACAATGTCATAGAGAATGCTGAAGAGTCCACATCTATGGAAAGTACCTCTCCAGCCTCGGAGAGAGAACCGAAGAAAGCGACGTTGATGAAACCCTCCCAGGAAGTGGTTCATGTGGAAATGGACAAAGTTAGTGACGAGGGAATCGACATCCGTACTCCTGTTACAAGCATCGAACGGAGGTCCCGGGATCTATCAGCTGCACCCGCGGATGATTCGGACGCAATCTCAAAATCATATAACCAGCAAGATGAGGATCAGAAACTTTCACCGCTTCTGTTGGCATACGGGAGTGCAACTCACGAGACCACCGGATTTTCTCCATCTCTAACGATGTGTGGAAGAGACCTTAGGCTCCCCAGCAACCTCCTCTTTGGACAACCACATGACACTCCTTCCTCGCCTGTCCAGTATCTAGATGATCTGCAGGCACGTTTGGAAGCCGTACATCGGTTCGCCAGAGAGAGAAACAACATCATGACGGAGCGCATGAAGATCCGGTACTATGCCAAGGCCATGGACCGTTCATTCCAGAAAGGTGACAAGGTGTGGTTAGGGAACCCTAAACGTCGGAAAGGACTCTCCCCTAAGCTCCAGACGAACTGGGAAGGGCCGTATGTAGTCCTTAAGAAGATCAACGACGTCGTGGTAAGGATTCAACGGACACCCTCCTGTAAACCTAGAGTTGTACATAACAATAGACTAGCCCCATATTATAGTAGAAGTGATTGAATTGCCTTTCCTCTTAAGGACTTCACTGCCCGGGACGTGCAGTCTTTAAGAAGGGGGAAATGTTGCACAAATTGTCTGTATATATTGTAAATAGTGACGTATTATTTCAAAATTCTATTGTAATTTATTTTTATCTTATTTTATTCATTAATTAATAGCGATTATACAAGTTAGAAAAAGGTGGCAACACCTGAAGTAATCGAGAAGTTTCGAGATATTTCTTTCCGATGAATTGGCTGGAAATTTCGAGAATGTCTCACGCGCTTGTTTATAAAAAGACTGGAGAACGGGAAAGTTTTCAGATTGACTTCGGATTTCGTTGAAAGCTGATCGCTTTGTTTACCTATTGGAGTGAGCTTGTATAATCGCTGGATTCGAAGTTATTTTTGTTGAAGCTTGTGTTGAAGCTTGAGAGTAATTAAACTGTTGCCTGTGAATAAATTTTGTGAGTTTTCTGAAGAGAGAATAAATATTTTTATACCGTTAAACTGTACCATCATTGCCTCAGTGGAAAAATTCGTAACAGTATATATATATCTCTATATATATAAGGCAAAGCCCTCACTCACTCACTCATCACTAATTCTCCAAACTTCCCACATACTCACAATTCTGAAAATCGGCACAAATATCAACAATGGTAAAAATAGAAAAAGTAAGCTACTCCGATCTCGATTAACCCATTTTAAGGGGTCGAAAAAGGGGTTAAACGTTCCAAACGGGGGACATTCGAATATCTCACTTCCCATTTGGTCACAACTCTAAAAATCGGCACAAATATCAACAATGATAAAAATAGAAAAAGTAAGCTACTCCGATCTCGATTAACCCACTTTAAGGGGTCGAAAAGGGGTTAAACGTTCCAAACGGGGGACATTCGAATTTCCCACTTCCCATTTGGTCACAACTCTAAAAATCGGCACAAATATCAACAATGGTAAAAATAGAAAAAGTAAGCTACTCCGATCTCGATTAACCCACTTTAAGGGGCCGAAAAGGGGTTAAACGTTCCAAACGGGGGACATTCGAATATCCCACTTCCCATTTGGAAACAATTCTGAAAATCGGCACAAATATCAACAATGGTAAAAATAGAAAAAGTAAGCTACTCCGATCTCGATTAACCCATTTTAAGGGGTGGAAAAGGGGTTAAACGTTCCAAAAGAGGAATATTCGAATGTACCACTTCCCATTTGGTCACAACTCTGAAAATAGGCACAAATGTCAACAAAGACAAACATAGAAAAATTAAGCTATTCCGAGCTTGATTAACCCACTTAAGGGGTGGAAAAAGAGTTAAACGTTCCAAACTCAAATATCCCACTCCCCATATAGTCACAATTCTGAAAATTGGGGCAAATGTCAACAAAAATAAACATAGAATAAGCAAGCTATTCCGATCTCGGTTAATCCACGCTTAGGGGTCGAAAAGGGGTTAAACGTTCCAAACGAGGGATATTCGAACATTCTACTTCCCATTTCGTCGCAATTCTTAAAATTGGTATGAATGCCAATCAAGATAAACATAGAAAAGTAAGCCATTCCGATCTCGATTAACTCACTTAAGGGTTGGAAAAGGCGTTTAACGTTCCAAAAGAGAGATATTCGAATGTCCCACTTCCCATTTGGTCACAACTTTGAAAATTGGTACAAATGTCAAAAAAGATAAACATAGAAAAAGTAAGCTATTCCGTTCTCGATTAACCTACTTTATGGAGTCGAAAGGGGTTAAATGTTCCAAACGAGGGATATCCGAATGTTCCTCTTCCAATGTAGTCATAATTCTGATATTTGGTGCAATGTTAAAAGGACAAATTTAAAAAAAAAAAAGTTATTCCAATATCGATTAATGAATTTTTAAGGGATGAAAAGTCAATGCAACATTGAAACTATACGAGGATTATTTTAATGTCTCAATTCCAATACAGCTACTACTTCGAAATTTAGAACAAAGAGCAAACATAAACACAATAAACTATTTCAATCTCGATTACGTAATTAAAAGGGTCCGAAGGGAATTAAACGTTCTAAACGAGGGATATTCAAATGCTTCTTTCCAATATAGTATTCACAATTATAAATTTCGTTAAAATTGTCAACAAAGGAAAGTTTCTATTTTGATAAATCAATTTGTCGGGATCGAAATGGGTGCAAACGTCTGAAATGTAGAATACGTGAATGGTCTTTTGATCGCTAAAATGCTAATGGTAAAATTTCGTAGCGCAGCACGGGTATTCAGCTAGTGTATATATATATATATATATATATATATATATATATATATATATATATATATATATATATATATATATATATATATATATATATATATATATATATATATATATATATATATATATATATATATATATATATATATATATATATATATATATATATATATATATATATATATATATATATATATATATATATATATATATATATATATATATATATATATATATATATATATATATATATATACATATATGTATATACATACATATATGTATATACATACATATATGTATATACATACATATATGTATATATATATATATATATATATATATATATATATACATATATATATGTATATACATACATATATGTATATACATACATATATGTATATACATACATATATGTATATACATACATATATGTATATATATATATATATATATATATATATATATATATATATATATACATATATGTATGTATATACATATATATATGTATGTATATACATATATGTATATATACACATATATGTATGTATGTATACACATATATATATGTATGTATATACATATATAGAAGTGCAATATTTTTATAATTTTTGTAAGAACAAGTCCCCTTAATATGTTATTACAGCTTATATTAAGAGAATTAATGCTCTCCTTTCAAATCTTCCAATAATGTTCTTCAGAAAAAAAGGAGAGAAGCATTGACATGGATATTGAAAAACTGTCATCGGGACTTTTGGGTATTTCTATACGATAGAGAAAAACCGAAAGGTTATTTTCGCGAAATTTAATATTGCACATTATAGAATAGAGGGCACACACGTCATTTTTTTTTATAAGTTTTGTAAATGGGAAATGTGCTTTATCACGGTAAAATTCGATTAAAATAAATTCAATAACTGAAACGTAGAGGTTTTTTTTTTTTTTTTATTTGGAATGAGGAGTTAAGAGGTGAAATTATTATCTTTTGTCTTTCTTTTATTGCTGAAAGAATTCAGACTTATTTGCTATAATTCTCTGAATGTAGAAAATAGAAAATATACTTATTTGGCGTTGTTGTTGTCGCTGTGCTAGTATATTTTGTATCGATTTGAAGAGGTGGTGTGTCAGTTGGCACGTTTTTATGAACACTTACATTAAGATAAAAGTTACGCAAACAAGAATAATATAACCCACAAAAATAAAGTTATAATATAAATCCTGTATATGCATTGTCCATTTTTATATTCGTTAACACAGCGCCGATTCTGTAAGCAGCGTGTGCTTGGGGTGTTTGCATATAATTTTAAATATCAAAAACATTTCTGTCAGGAAAATGTTCGGCAAAATTCATTTCTAAATTTATTTATTAAAAATGAAAGTAAATTCATGCACTCACATCCAAATATCATCTATTTATTCTGATCAAAACAATTTTATTATTTATTTAATTTAAAAAATTTACCAACAGATAAGAGTTTTTCAATGGTCGGTTGAATGCTATTTTAGAGCGATTGGATAACGGCAAGATGGTTTGGTATTATTCCGTAAAAGCGACCTTTTTACGGAATACTAATATTTGATAGAATACTAATAATAATTTGATAGATTACGGAATATTAAGTTTTGATGCATTGTCATCGACATCGAATCTATCTACCAAGTTTCAGTCTGATTGGATACGGCAAGGGGGTTAATTAGGCCTCCGCAGATACCGCTCCTATTGACAAACAAACACACAAAATCGAAGTTGATATAAAGGATTTATAAAGCCTAAGTTAAAATAATTACACCACTCGGATAAAACTGCGAAATATTCAATATAATAACAAAATAACAATACAAGCAAAAAAAATATCAATACAATATAAGTATATAAAGCAACAGGAAACTAGGGGTGTGAAACATCGCACAACTTTCAATTACACTAGAATACTGACGTGGATTGTGTCACTTACCATTTTTATATTTTCATCATTACTTTAGAAAAAATGGCGAGGTTGGCGATGATTTTTTGCGATAATTCTTGTATAGGTCTTTAAAAAAAAAAAAAAAAAAAATAGCAATAATAATTATAGTCAAAATAGTACCAAATAGTGTTTTGCCAAAATAGTGATTTTGGTGATATACTTTTCGATAATTCTTATATTATACTTTCTTATTAGTGAAACTGAGAAGAGGAGGCAAAAAACGATCGTTGAGGAGCTACACTATCTGGCCAAAAGTATCCGGACACCCCTTAAAAAAATAGTTCTGGCGAGTGACGCAATTTGATGCGTAATTGAAAGCTATAAAAGTGTTGGTAGTGGTTTGTCAGATTGTATTTATGCGTTTGTGAGGCAATGAGTAAGTCAAAGGAGCTTAGTGAGTTTGATCGTGGCAGAATAGTGGGATGCCACCTTTGTGGGAAATCAGTTCGTGAGATTGTGGACATTCTACAGAAGCCTAAATCCACTGTGAGTGATGTAATTGTGAAGTGGAAACTTCGAGGCAGTAAAACGGCAGGAAAACGAAAAGGTAGGCCGAAAACACTTGGTGAACGCAGCCGCAGAACTCTGAAAAGGGTAGTGAAACAAAATCGCAAGTCCTCGTTGGTGGAAATTTCTCAGGAGTTCCAAAGTTCATCAGGCGTTAGTGTTAGCAGCAGGACTGTCCGTCGAGAGTTAAAAGACTTGGGATTCCATGGTCGTGCAGTCACTCACAAGCCGAACATCACTCCACAGAATGCGAAGTATCGATTGCAATGGTTTAGAGCTCACCGTCAGTGGACTGTGGACATGTGGAAAACTGTTCTTTGGAGTGATGAATCTCGCTTTACAGTCTTGCAGTCGGATGGACGCGTCTGGGTTTGGCAGATGCCCGGCAAACGTTTCTATAGTGACTGCATCGTGCCGACTGTTAAGTTTGGTGGTGGAAGCATAATGGTGTGGGGGTGTTTTCTCGTGGTTTGGCCTGGGTCCGTTAGTTCCTGTGGTTGGAAACATGAACTCTGAGATGTATGTGGACATTCTGGACAATGCTGCACTCTTAACTCTATGGCAATATTTCGCGGAAGGCCCATTTCTCTTCCATCAGGATAACTGCTCCATTCACACATCGAGACTTGCACAGACGTGGTTTGACTAAATGGGTGTTCAAAAACTGAACTGGCCTTCTCAGAGCCCCGATCTAAATCCCATAGAACACCTCTGCGATGGATTAGAGCGCAGATTACGTAGCCAGCCAAATCGACCATCTTCACTGCAAGCACTCACTTCAGCTGTGATGGACGCCTGGAAGGAAATTCCTATGGTCACTTATCAAAAATTGGTGGAAAGTCTTCCCAAACGTGTGCAGGCTGTCATCGATGCAAAAGGTGGACCAACATCATATTAATATGTGCCTCAGGACGCTCTAAGTCCATACCACTGGGGGTCCGGATACTTTTGGCCAGATAGTGTATGTTCCAGAGAGATATTTTTCTAGATCACTGCTTTGAGATCAGGATGTTACAAAATTCAAAACGTGGAGATGTGCAAAAAAATGATACTATACAATTATCCTATGTATTCGTATGGGTAATTGAAGTAAATAGCCAGTATAGTTCTTGTATGAGTCCAAAAAAAAAATAATAAAGGGGGGGGGGGGGAAATAATAAAAAAAAAATTTAAAAAAAAACTTCACAAAATAGATGATTTTGGCTATATACTTTTCAATAATTCTTATATTATCCTTTATTATAAGTGAAACTGAGGAGAAGTGAAAAAATGATCGTCGATGAGATATGCTCCAGGAAATAGATCTCTATGTTAAAGGCATTCGTTTTTCAACTTTTTACGCCATTAAAACATTTTTACGGGAATTTCGGAGGATGGGCTGTTTAGAACACCTTGAGAGGCATTAGCACAGCGATTTTGAGCAAAATCGTTAGCGCCGTTTTTTTAGCAATTACTGAAAAACACGATTTTTTCAATGGCAGCTACCTTATATACTTGCGCGATTTTGACGAAAACCGTAATGATAGGTTCCATGATCACCACCAATCTGCACACTAAATTTGAACATCGTGGGTCAGTTTGTTCGGGAGTTATGCTGACCATTGACACACAGACAGAAATTTTTTCTAGATCACTCTTTTGAAATCTGGATGTTCCAAATCGTGAAAAAATACAAATATATATATATATATATAAATATAAAAAATATCATATATATATATATATATATCATATATCATATATATATCATATATCATATATATATCATATATCATATATATATATAAATATATATATATATATATATATATATATATATATATATATATATATATATATATATATATATATATATATATATATATATATATATATATATATATATATATATATATATATATATAAATATAAAAAAATATCATAAAAGGGTGTGTTTTTTTAGGGGGAGTTAGGGGGTCAGAGGGGGTTTATAACTGAAATTTAAGTTTTGAACAATTTAGACATATGAGACATGTTTTTAGAATATTTTTTAATGCTGAATCGAATGAAAAAAAGCAAGATGATTTAACTAATTTAAAAAAAAAAAAAGTTACAGCCCTTTTTATAAACGAAAACTCATGCAGAAATCGAGGAAAGGTAAAACACGGCATAAAGAAATAAAAAATTGGTCCGTTCGTGAAACTTGGCAAAAACCTTTTATTTGCCATAAAAATAAAGAAACAAAAGTGTCCATAAAAATATTTAGCATAGAAGGGTGTTTTTTGAGGGGATGAGAATTAAGGTTTATTTATTTTTTTTTAAACTGAAAAATAATTTTGGTACAACTCACGCATGTGACACATGTCTGTGGAGTATTCTTTGACGCTGAATCGAATAGGAAAAAATCAAGACGATATAACCATCCTATAAAAAGGTACATGCCATTTATCTATTTTTTAGACTGTAATATAAAAGTACATGTAATGCACCAAAACTGAGTGAAAAATGTTAATAAACAACCAAATTTATTAGAAAAAGTTCCAGTTAGTTTTAAAATAAGTAATTAGTAATGAATAATTGAAATAGTAAGTAAAAAAAGTATAAGAGATAAAGAATAAGTAATGACATAAGGCACATCTTTACATTCATCGATATAAATGACTTCGTCTATATAAATGACTATAACTTTTAATAGGATGGTTATATCGTCTTGATTTTTTCCATTCGATTCAATGTCACAAAGCACTCCATACACATGTATCACATGCCTGGGTTATATCAAAATTAATTTTCACTTAACATCTCCCACCTCTCACCCCCACTCACCCTCAAAACAAAATTCTTCTATATAGGTCTTTATGTCGTATTTTACCTTTTCTCGGTGTTTACGTGTGTTTTGGTTTATAAAAAGTGCTATAACTTTTTTTTTTTATTAGTTACATCATCTGGCTTTTTTTTTTTTTTTTTTTTTTTTTCGATTCAGGGTTAAAAAATACTCTAAGAATGTGTGTTACATGCCTAAATTGTTCCAAAATTAATTTTTCAGTTATAAAATCCCCTGACCTCCACTCCCCAAAACAACATCCTTCTTTGCTAGATATTTTTATGGACTCTTGATTATTCAGTTTCATGACAAATGAAACGTTTTTGCCAAGTTCCATAAACTGACCCATTTTTTTTTTTCTTTAATGTCAAATTTTACCTGTACTATACTGGGGAGCATTCCGATATGATTTTTTGCATACAACCAAAATAAAATTAAAAAAAAAAAAAATTTAAAAAAATGGCGTTCTAGAGCTGGATAAGGTAAAACTAAACTATCACGATTCACCATCCTGGATCTGGGGTCTAAAAAGGATACAACATCCCTAATGTGGAATGTCACAATTAAGTTGAGAAAATTTATACACATAATTCTACAGCTGTACATAGTAAAACTAAGTTATTATAACTTAGACTTACCACCCATAAGGAGTCACAATGGTGTAAAATGTTTCAAATGTAGAATATTCCAAATTTCTTATTTCCATTGAGGCAGGACTGTAAAAATACTACACATATTTCATAGCTCTACACAATAAAACTTCTAATAAGAAGCCCAGTGGCTCAGTGGTAGCGCTTTGCACTACCGCGCCACAGGTCCGCGGTTCGATCCCCGGACTGAACAATGTTGACTCAGACTTTCATCCCTTAAGTGGGTCGATTAAATAAGAAGCATGCTTGCTTGGGAACTAAACACTGGGGCTTCCGTATCTGACTGACCATATGAGCGGAACGTTGCTTTATGGTACCCCGGTGCCCATGGTCAAGTAAGCTGGATTGGTCACAACAAGCCAAGTCCCCTCCATGGGGCTGTTACCCCACTGAGTTTAGTTTTTCATAATAAAACTAAGCTATCACGATTTCGGCTGGCCCTGTTCATACGCGGAATAAATGTTCCTAATATGGAATATTGCAATGATCTTATAACACATAAAAATTAGGACGCTGAACATTTATTAAATTTTATGGCGAATCACGAGTTTTCAGCTAATATCATTCAAAAGTCTACTATACATTGTAAAAAGAACTCAAAACAAATTGGTCAGCCAGAAAAAGTTATGAAAAATAACGGTTGCCACCAAGGAAGGATATCCACAATCCGTTTTCGCCAAACATTACCCTGGTTGAAATTCCCTATAACCTGGATCGTCTATCGAAAAGAATGGGAAAACAATTTCATTTATAAGTGGATGATAATTAATACTCTAGATTGTAAGCTTTGTAGTTTGTTATTTAATTTAATTTTGATACAACTTCTGCATTATTAGCTGCTTTACTTCATTGTTTTAAATAGAACTAACTATATTGGCAAACCTAAGCTACGGAAAGCTAACAATGAAAATATCGGAATTGTTGAGAAAACCATCTACGCTTCAGCTATGCACAGAACTAATCTTGTTAAAAAATTTCTCGCAAAGTAATTTTCACAAATATAATTTCGGAACAGAAAAGCAAAATTGAGTTAAAATCATTCGAGGAAAATAATTAAACCCGTTGGCAGTATTTGCAATCATATGTTTAAATGAAAAGTATTTAAGTGTGAAGAAGTTTTCTGGAGAGAATTATTCAATTAAATTTTCATGTTAAAAATTAAACTGTGAATAAGTTTAACCCTTGTCTATTGTGTTAGTCATTATATTCTGTTAGAATGCTAAGAAAGCAAGAACTACGAGCATTTTGATTCCTTTTCCTTTTTTGCAGTCCAGGGTTAAAGTCTCAGTATCCTAACCGAAATTTGCAGATAGATTTTGAAAGAAAAGTTATTTCGAATAAGGGGTGTCAAAATCCGAGTGTCCCTTATCCGATGGCTTGTTACCGTTCTTAGTTAAAATACCTTACATCCAAATAAACAATCTAATGGCTATTTTGATACCTTCTGATTAGTCCTTAAGGGGGTCCGGTACCGAAAATAAAAAAAACTTTATTTATGTGCATTTTTATGTCAAAAATTTATTTTATGTATGAGATACTATTTATATATCTTTGAGAAAATGTTTTTTTAAGTATTGTGTTTTGCTATTTAAAAAAAAATTTAAAAACCAAGAAAAATCCACAATAATTGATGTTAGCGTATTTTGATATAAGTCAAGAAAAAATAAATTTTTTTTCAGAGTGAAAGCTTTCTGTAATACATAATTGTATAAAGAAAATTTTGTCTTCATAGAATTTTGATAGGTGAACTAAAAAAAATTAAAAAAATTCTCAAAGTTAAAATATTGAAGTTTTTGCTTTTTTTTTATGTTATCTTTTACGCTAAAAATTATATTTTAAAACAGAATTACAAAAATAAAATTCTGTGAAGACAAAATATTTAAAACTATATAAATTAAATGCTCCAAAAATTTGAATAGCCAATTGTTAATGATCCTGGAGATATATCGCTTTGAATATGCAACATCTGTGAAAAACACTAGTGCTCAAAAAACGCACTTTAAGCAGACGCTTCAATGTGTTACGCCCATTAGTGATGTTTAAATCACGGGTAATTTTGTGGCATTCTAATCACCGGAGGAATAAGATAAAAACATCATTCTCTTCAGGAATGTATGAACTATTTTTTAAAATCAGAAAAAAAAAATGGGATTTTTGAAGAAATTTCGGTACCATACCCCCTTAGGAAATAATCTTTTTATTGTATTAATGGCTCGAGTTTTTTGATCATACCAACCTAGACGATAAAACCCAACGATAAAAATATATGTAATTTCAATGGACAAACGCAAAAGCGTAAAATATGCTTTAGATTTTTTTTTTAATTTCGGTTTTTTTTACTTATGGCAGCAGTATAGGTTGTATGCGTTACAAATGAATTTCAGGTTACAATTTTTATTATCTCCAGTTGATTTGTGGAATTTTAGACGAGATATTTAATTGACACATTGCACGTTCCTATTGAATAAATAATCATAGGTATTATGACTTCATATCGACTCAAAGATCCTTTATTTTTAACCCTCTCTCTGCAGGGTAGGTAATAATAGGATAGAATTATGTGGTAATAGGGAATACCAGGATAAAAGAATTATATTTATATATTAAATATACATTAAAAATTAAACTATAATTATATATTAAATATACATTAAAAATTAAACTATAATTATAATTTAATATATTTTTATTAAAATTAAAATTATAATATACATTTTTATTATATTCTAAATATTATAACTATATTATACATTTTTATAATACATTAAAAATCAAAATTATATAATGAAAATTATAATTATTAAAAATTTTAATTGAAAACTATCATAAATAAAAATTATAATAGGGTATTTGACAAATTTTCAAAATATGTTTTAAATAAAAGGTATACACAAAATAAAAGACACGTATTTTTTCTTTTTTCAAAATAATGCCGCAAAACGCTAAAAATTACATTTTAAAATGCAAGTAGAAGCCCCGCCCCTAAAACGCTGCTCAAAAACCCATCTGACTGTGTGACGTCAATCTTGCATAAACAACATCGCAATCGCGAGTGAGTTTCCAGCGCGAAATGAGCTTTTCTTTTGATTTCGTTCCAAGAAATGTCTCACCGGTATCGGTATTATGCAGTACCCCACTGTACAAGTACTTCAATTAAAACTCCAGAAAAGTTGTTTACACATGTGCCCAGGAAAGCAGACATACAAAAAAGTGGTTAAATTTTGCAAGAAGAGAATCAACTTAGTTTTCACCACAGACTACGATTCAATTCTGTGAAGATCATTTTGATGCAAGTAATACTTTATTTAATTCTTTTAAATGTTTTAACTACACAGTATTAAGTTTAAGTACTGATGCACTATTGAAATATTAATTTATTATTATTATTATTATTTTTTTTTTTTTTTTTTTTTTTTTTTTTGTAAATTTGAAACCAAAATATTTGTTTTGTTTACATGAATTGTTTTGAAAAAAAAAACATTTTTTGTCTGTCATATTAACCTTTAATTACTGTATGCGGTCTGACAGACCGCGAGTCATTTTTTGTAGAATGCTTTCAACCCCCTAAAATATTAATCTTTGACTTTAAATTAATTTTTCCAATTCTTTGTTACGGAAATTTTAAATTGATCTTCACCAAATTTTTTTGGAGCAGTATGAACCGCGTGTTGCGCTTGCGCCAAAAAAGATCAAACCACCCAATAACAGCAGTTAACCCTTTATTTACTGAATTTTTTAAAATTTATACTAATTCTTTTAAATACTTAATGTTTCCAAAAAGAAGCAATCTTGTGCTGTACCATGAGAAATGCAGTACAATGACTGGACTTATAAGAACCGTCAGTAGGTAAAGGGTTAAAGGATTTTGTTTATGATAATCTTGTGTTTCTATTGACCTCAATGCATTATTACTTGTCTTTTTTACCTTTTTGTCTTTTTTAAATAATATCAGCTATAAATTATAACAAGTGTTCCGTTTCATCCCTTTCTGTGGGGTGAATCGGAACAACATGAAAAAAAATCAAAAAAAAAAAAAAAATGCAAGTCAAGTTTTTTCCAACATTTTTGGGCTTGATCATTATAGAAGAAGGTAAGACCCACGTTCCTAAGTCAAAAATATGTTCGTTAACGATATTATTACATTCTATTTTTACTTTGAAAGTTGAAAATTGTTCCTTTTCACTCCGTTTTAACAGTACTCAGCGGATTATATTAATTGCTATTTTTTTTTTTTTATCCTAATATTTTTATGATTATTATAACTGTAAAAGTGTTGTTGCTTTTCTAATTATAAGAACTGTGAGCATTGTTGATACTTACACAAATGTTTTAACATTTCTAAACTCTGCAGAATAAAATTCTGAGCTTGACTTGAAAAAGAACCCCACCATCAAAGCATCTATTTTGGGTAAATTCGAAATATGTTCCTTTACAAAATCGTCTTCCAATGTTCCAATAACACTTCTTTAAATAAATATTTCCTAAAAGTTACCTTCAATAGTCATAATTTATCATATAGTAGGAAAAGAGATGAACCAAGCTTTAAAATAAACGTATGAAGCTGTTTGTTTACAAATGTGGTCAACATTGACGTCACACTCTGCAGTGGAGTTTAGCCGAGCGTTTCTGATCACGTGACGACGCGCTCAGAAAAGCAATTTTTAAAATTTGATTTATAAAAATTTGAGCAATTATTTCGAGTTAAAACTGCTTGCATTATTATTATTTCGTTAAATACTATAAATATGCTGCATTCGGTAATTGTTTGTTGATGGTGTCAAATACCCTATTATAAAGTGAAAATTATTAAGAATTAAAACTTGTAGTTATATATTAAAAATAGTTATAAAATTTACAACTATACAGTAAACATAATAATTATATTTTAATATATTAAAAAATTTTACTATATTATACATTTTCATTATATATTAATGCAAAATTATATATTGAAAAATATAATTATTAAAAATAATATTTTGAAAACTATTATAATTGAAAATCATAAACATATATTGAAAATTATAATAGTCAAGAATTACAATTATATATTAAAAACAGTTAAAAAAATTCTAACTATACATTAAACATTATAATTATATGATAAAAATTACAATTATAAATATATGTTAAATTATAACTTTAAAAATATATCTTTAAAGTTTTTTTTTTTTTTTTTTTTTTTTATATATTACAAATTATTATTATAAATATATACTAAAAATTATAACTTTAAAAATATATATTTAAAGTCATAATCATTTATTCAAATTTATAATTTTCGTCATTTATTAATAATTTTTATTAAACTCATTGTAAATTACAAGTGTACTTGTAAATGTAAAACTATTATTTCTCAACTTCTATTTCTATTAATATTTCTATTACTATTACTATTATTTCAAACTCTAAATCTCTCTAACTTTAGAAGACAATGAAACACAACTTCCACCATGTAAATGAAAATGCGCCTCATGCACAAATTTCGTATGAAGTCAATTATTATTCATTGTCTTCTAAAAGAGCATTTACTTCTTTTCATTGTCAGGGAAAAATTCTGCTGAGTTTGTCGTCGGGAGATTTCCATGCATTACAATATGCTTTTATGGTAATCAAATCGACCATTGTGAGACCTAAAGAGCGGCATAATTGAAAAGTAACGTCTTGTAAGGCTAAAAATAAGTTTGGTACTCCTTTCTCTAATAATTATAGGTGGTTATTAAAATGATGAAAACACTCTAGATTTATAAGGAATCCTTTACTATACTCAACTCCAACTTAACTTGACATCACTAGACGATAGATCTTAACCGTGCTCATAGGTATTTAATCCATTTTGGAGGAGTGAAGACAAAATGCTCGCCAAACCTTATAGCCTTTTGTTCTATAAAGGGTTGTGGTTTGGCGAACATTATGCTTTCACGCCGCCAAAATGGTTTAAATACCTATGAGCACGGTGACGATCTATCGTCTAAGTGATGTCTAGTTAAGTTGAAGTTTAGTATAGGACTTCCTCTTAAGTTGTGTAATTATGGCTTCATTTACAATCATCTGTTGTTTTAACCATAACCATAATCCAGGAACGCGGCAAGTGTTCCGCCGTCAAGTCCGGTGTCAAAGCGACACACATGCAAGTGTGTATACTAAACTTCAACTTAACTAGACATCAATTAGACGGTAGATCGTCACAGTGCTCATAGGTATTTAATCCATTTTGGCGGCGTGAAAGCATAATGTTCGCCAAACCACAACCATGTATAGAGAACAAAAGGCTATAAGGTTTGGCGAGAATTATGTCTGCACTCCGCCAAAATGGATTAAATGCCTATGAGCACGGTGACGATCTATCGTCTAAGTGATGTCTAGTTAAGTTGAAGTTTAGTATAGGACTTCCTCTTAAGTTGTGTAATTATGGCTTCATTTACAATCATCTGTTGTTTTAACCATAACCATAATCCAGGAACGCGGCAAGTGTTCCGCCGTCAAGTCCGGTGTCAAAGCGACACACATGCAAGTGTGTATACTAAACTTCAACTTAACTAGACATCAATTAGACGGTAGATCGTCACAGTGCTCATAGGTATTTAATCCATTTTGGCGGCGTGAAAGCATAATGTTCGCCAAACCACAACCATGTATAGAGAACAAAAGGCTATAAGGTTTGGCGAGAATTATGTCTGCACTCCGCCAAAATGGATTAAATGCCTATGAGCACGGTGACGATCTATCGTCTAAGTGATGTCTAGTTAAGTTGAAGTTTAGTATAATACGGCATAGGTTGGTTGTTTTCAGATTATCTGGCGCCGTCAGCAACACGAGGGCTATAATGCGCTGAAACATTCGTCATTAGACAAGCCAACATACATTTACAAACACCCATGCCTAACACGGGACTCGGAACCCGCAACCTCGCGGCCTAGAAGCTAGTATGCTAACCACTATACCGTTTGGTCGGCTACTAATACGGAATAGGACCACATTTAGCATATAATACATCTTGGATTCTCCTCGAAATCGAATCAAACAAATACTAAATAGTGTTTAGAGGAATACCATTCTTCATTTCTTTTAAGACATTACAATCTTCTTCAAACTCGTCAGTCTCTTTCATTCATCTTCTCCTTCCGTCCACTGTTTTGGTTTGACAGCCTTGTCTTACCGCGTTGTGTGCGCGCTGTCATGACTTTAGACACCGTACCTCTAAAAACTCCTGAAAGGTGCGATGTTTCGGACGCAATTGCTTCAGCCAGTCGGCCTCCAACAATTTGGCCTCTTTGAAAGACTGTGAAGTCGGACATTTTATAGACTGAGAGGCGACTGCAACTTTTGGACCCCATTGAACATCATTCTGAATTTTTTATAGATATTGGAGAAAAGTGAGTAGATTACGAATCCACTGGTCTGCCGTGCCAAAAATGGCCGAAACTGGTCAAAAATCGACTTCTAATAAGTTGAACTAAATCCAATTGCCAAATGCGCCATAACTTGCCAAATAATGAGCATTTTTTTTTTATTTGGTAACCCTTACTTTTTAATTTTCAATTAAGAAGGTTGCAGACGATTCAGATATCTGGCGACGGTACTTGCATCTATTAAAAGGAAGCCAAGTTGGCAATAAACATTACGTCACTGATGACGTAACTGATGCCGCCAATTTGGCTTACTTTTAAAAGATACAAGTTTTACCGAGCCAGAGATTAGAAATCGTTTGCGCCTTTTTTTCATTGAAAATCAAAATACAGTGGGTTGCAAGACGAAAAAGGTTGTTCTCTTTTTGGCAAGTTATGACATATTTGGCAATCGGATTTTATTTCAACTCATTCCAAGTCGATTTTGGACCATTTTCGGCCATTTTTACCTCGGCAGACCAGTGGATTCGTAATCTACTCACTTTTCTCCAATTTCTATAAAAAATTTAGAATGATGTTCGATGAGGTCCGAAAATTGCAGTCGCCTCTCGGACTATTACGCTTTTGAAAAAAATCCATGACGTATACAACTTCACTAAAGCTTCATCATAAGTACCATGATATATACTTTTCATATTAAAAAAAAACGATATCTAAGATTATATTCTAATGCTTACGAATTGCATTCTGAAATATAATTTCTATTCACAGGTGTTTTCATTATTTTGATAACCACCTGTAACTAAATTCGCAGTAAGTGTTACTAATTCTAAGAACATACAATTACGAAACAATGAAAGCAAAAGACTTATTCCCTAAATCCTTTCCCATAAATCTTGTAGCCTAATTTGTATAATACACTATTTAATAAGGGACAACATATTTGAGGACAGCTGGGACAAAAAACTGCTATATATAGTTTTTCGTTGCTTTGTTAAAAAGAAGAAATGGTTATGTGTCTGTGTATTCGAATAAAATAAAATAGATTGTAAAATATAGTAATAATATATTGAATATGGGTGACAAAAAATAGATAGTAATAGTTTATTAAAGATGTAAATCCCACAGTAGTGTAAAAAATTTTCTTCCAGATTATTAAAAAAAAAGAGTGACCCAAATGAGCAAAAGGCGCCAATTCGTCCAAGGCTCAAATCCTTTATAACCCCACACATTTAGTTTTAAATTTACAGCAAACTCTTTAGATATTATGGATATTGTTACGAATTTTTGTGTATTTGTAAATATTTCGTAGTGATAATTTTGTAAATAGGAAAACTTATGTACATCTCGCATAAGGCAGTGCAATAGTTCGTCTGAGCTTGGCTTCCCTGCAAGATGGGTATTGATGCTTGATAACGAGTTTTTCAGAGGTAACTCTGGGAAGCGAGTTTTAAGGAGTAGGCCATTTAACATTATGGTAATGGCAATCTCGCCAAATTGGTGAGATAGAGCCAAGTTGGCGACGGTTTTGGCGACTAATTTTTGTCGCCAAATTTGGCTAGAAATTGCCAAATTTCGCCAAACTTGGAAACCATTTGGCGAAATTTACTGTCCCCATGTACATGTATAGGACTTTTCGACTACGATCTGGAAAGTTCTCCAAATATCTACCTCTAGAAGATTCACGAAGATTCACCTGTCCTATTTAAGGCTGACCAAGAGAGTTAGTTGACTGATTTTGAGTCACTGAGTTAGTTGTTAGCTGAGTCCATTAGTTGACTGGAATTACTGATACCGAGTCTCAGTGAGCGTTCAGAGAGTTCCGAAAGCGAACTGTATTGCATTGTCTTGTGCAGCGATTTGAGCAGTTGTGTTGTCAAGTTTTTAACTGCTGTTTTGTGCTCTATTGTTGTGAAAAGAGCTGTATTCTGTCTACTAGAACGATAAGTTCTGGAGTTGTAAAGGAATATGAGAATAGTTATATTGGAATAAATTTCTGCAACTTTTGATCTGCTTTGGCTTCAAATCTTTCGAACCCATCCACGCAATTGCTAATTTATTTTACATTGCATTAACAATACTTGAAAAATAGAATTTTCAAAAAGAGAATGGCAAAAATATGTCTTGGTTTTAATCACCCAAGATTCGTTTTGTTTTCATGTACTAGAGAAACTGACTGATACAATAAATATACAAATATTTTTATTTACCATTGTGCACTTAACAAAACGGAGAACTGGTATTATTTCAAATAAAAAGCAGAAGGATAATGCTACGCTTATGCATCTTTACTTCTTTTTGAACCTGTTAAAGAGGGAAGTTATTATCCCTTACTCTATAAATGTAATGAGCAATTCAATAGTTTCTATCAAGATGCCCTTAAATTCTCAATATAAATACAAATCCCAGTCATTCAAGAATTGAAAATTATTCCCACGTTTTTGAGCCCTCATTATTTTCTTTAAAATACTCTGATAAAATACTTCCCC
The DNA here is from genome assembly GCA_963978545.1 of Linyphia triangularis. Lineage (NCBI taxonomy): Eukaryota > Metazoa > Arthropoda > Arachnida > Araneae > Linyphiidae > Linyphia > Linyphia triangularis. The sequence goes on from OZ021728.1 coordinate 88,277,530, forward strand.
AACACGTATTTCCCTAACATAGAGATAAACCTTTCAGTTTTGCCTATTTAGTATTAAAGTTCCCCAGACTCGCGACGTCAGTATTTCCTTTTGCCCCAATAATCCCTTTTTCTCATACACTCTTATTTCTGCCTTTCGTCTAAAATACTCTGATAAAATACTTCCCCAACACGTATTTCCCTAACATAGAGATAAACTTTTCAGTTTTCCCTATTTAGTATTAAAGTTCCCCAGACTCGCAACGTCAATATTTCCTTTTGCCCCAATAATCCCTTTTTCTCATACACTCTTATTTCTGCCTTTCGTCTAAAATACTCTGATAAAATACTTCCCCAACACGTATTCCCCTAACATAGAGATAAAATTTTCAGTTTTCCCTATTTAGTATTAAAGTTCCCCATACTCGCGACGTCAATATTTCCTTTTGCCCCAATAATCCCTTTTTCTCATACACTCTTATTTCTGCCTTTCGTTTAAAATACTCTGATAAAATACTTCCCCAACGCGTATTTCCCTAACATAGCGATAAACCTTTCAGTTTTCCCTATTTAGTATTAAAATTCCCCAGACTCGCGACTTCAATATTTCCTTTCGCCCCAATAATCCCTTTTTCTCATACACTCTTATTTCTGCCTTTCATATAAATCAAACTTGCGGTGTGCCGACCAAACGGTATAGTGGTTAGCGTACTAGCTTCTAGACCGCGAGGTTGCGAGTTCGAGTCCCGTGTTAGACATGGGTGTTTGTAAATGTATGTTGGCTTGTCTAATGACAAATGTTTCGGCGCATTATAGCCCTCGTGTTGCTGACGGTGCCAGATAATCTGAAGACAACCAATCAACCAAACGTGCGGTGCTGCGTTCTTTAATATACTGCCTAAATGAATTCCTGAACAAAGACTTGCTCTTTATTATTTATCACGATTGTATCCACTTTGAGATGAGCCTTAAGCACTCATTACATGGATATTATTATGAAAAAAATTCATATTTTCCGGGATAAATTATTATTATTATTATTATTATTAATATTTTGCCAACCCCTACACTGATCCATATAAGGAAAAAAAGATATTCACTCGAAGAAAGTTCCCGCCGGTCTTCGTTGTGATATTTATCTGCAACACATTGTACTTCACCAAATCGATTGACTTCAATGCATTCTCATCCTCTCTAGCTTTTAATAGGATCAATCAAAATACTTCAGGCAAACTTTTAATTCCGATCGTTCTTATAGTAGACTGTATTTGTTGCGCCAGAAAATCGATTCCTCGTATTGAGATTCGAAGCCTCTTTGTAAGAATTAGGAGTGCGGAACATCGCACAACTTTCAATTACACTATGATATGGTGAAATATGTATTTTAATCTTCCAAAAATCCACCTTGTTTGTTTGTGTGTGTGTGTGTGTGTGTGTGTGTGTGTGTGTGTGTGTGTGTGTGTGTGTGTGTGTGTGTGTGTGTGTGTGTGTGTGTGTGTGTGTGTGTGTGTGTGTGTGTGTGTGTGTGTGTTTTCTTTTTTTACCTATTTCAGTCACGGTGATTCCAATAGTTTCAATATCTCGATGTTGTCTGTCGTCCGTCCGTCTGCCAGTCATGATTGAAATTGTACCTTCTTAGTCAAGGAGGCGACTGCAATTTTTGGACCCCATCGAATATCATTCTGAATTTTTTTATAGAAATTCGAGAAAAGTGAGTAGATTAGGAATCCACTGGTCTGCCGTGGCAAAAATGGCCGAAACTGATCAATAATCGAATTGGAATGAGTTGAACTAAAATCCGATTGCCAAATATGTCACAACTTGCCAAAAATAGAACAAACTTATTCGTCTGGAAACCCACTTTATTTTGATTTTCAATGAGAAAAAGAGCAAACGATTTCTGATCTTTGGCTCGGAAAACTTATATCTTTTAAAAGTAAGCCAAATTGGCGACATCAGTTAAGTCATTAGTGACGTAATATTTTTTGCCAACTTGGCTCCCTTTTAATAGATGCAAGTAGACCATCGCCAGATATCTGAATCGTCTGCAACCTTCTTAATTGAAAATTAAAGAGTGAAGGTTACCAAATAAAAAAAAATGCTCATTTTTTGGCAAGTTACGGCGCATTTGGCAATTGGATTTAGTTGAACTTATTAAAAGTCGATTTTCGACCAGTTTCGGCCATTTTTGCCACGTCAGACCAGTGGATTCGTAATCTACTCACTTTTCTCCAATTTCTATTAAAAATTCAGAATGATGTTCGATGGGGTCCAAAAATTGCATTCGCCTCTCAGTCTATCTTGGAAGACGGCATTGAGATTAATTTGACCTCCGCTGATTTGCCCGCCATCGACATACACAGCCAGACAACCACTTACTCACACACACACACAATCGAAGTGAATAGAAAGGCTTTAAAAAATAAGTAGTCTTGTTTGTCTTATATTAAAGAAATGTTTTGTAATATTGAATGTTCCCATACATTCTTAAATATAATTACTTTGAATAAATCTTATAAATTATTCTGGACGATTTGTTTGTTTGTGTGACGATCTCTTTTTCTCCCCTCATTCCAAACCATAATCCATGGCATATGGCAAAGTTGACAAATGGTATACCAATTTAATGGCCAAGACCATTCGCTTCTGATGAATGCTTTATATACAAATGCACATCCCATGTAAAACAATGTTATTGGTCAATGTCAGAAACAAGGGTTCTGGGAAGGTTGGCTAGTCCATGCCGAACCTCGAGCATCGTTCCAAAACACAAAATTTATTTATATTTGTTTGTTTGTTTGCTTGTTTGTTTGTTTGTTTGTTTGTTTGTTTGTTTGTTTGTTTGTTTGTTTGTTTGTTTGTTTGTTTGTTTGTTTGTTTGTTTGTTTGTTTGTTTGTTTGTTTGTTTGTTTGTTTGTTTGTTTGTTTGTTTGTTTGTTTGTTTGTTTGTTTGTTTGTTTGTTTGTTTGTTTGTTTGTTTGTTCGTTCGAACGAACGAACGTTTATTTATTTATTTATTTATTTATTTATTTATTTATTTATTTATTTATTTATTTATTTATTTATTTATTTATTATTTTATTTTTTTTAAATAAATATGGCAAACCCCCTCTGTCCTTTCTTATAACACTATATTTCAATTTTAAAATTCTTCATCAACATTTCAAAATTTCCAGTATATTTTCCCGAGCACTGGGCGAGATTGGCCTACATCCAGGGCAACGGCTAAGTCTATAACGAGATTGGCTACTGTCGAGTCGATATTGGCCAGGGAATTTGTGCTACTGGGGATGTTAGTTGTTTAAAAATCGAAATTAATTATTTTTATTTTCCTACTCTATGAATGCAGGGCAGCATCTTGAGGGGGGGGGGGGGGTGCAAGCGGAGCATGTGATGCTCCAAATGATGAAGCAAAAACTGTTGTTGCTTGACACTAAGGTTCTATTCCACAATGGATTCTATTTTCTTACAAAATTGCTTTGATTTCCAAGACCCTGGAACATGGCCAATTAGCATTTCCGATTCTAAGGGAGGTTTTATAACAAAAATAAAGAGCACAAACTAAACATCCCGATTTAAGTAAAAGCATGATAGATGGTAGAAATCTCACAAAAGAATGGTTTTTTAAACGACTTCCAAATGGATGTTAGATAAAGAGGCTATGGTCATGTTACAGCCAGACAAAAAATTCATTAGTCTGTGTTCCATGTTGGTTATTTTTACATCTCTTAGAGGATTGATCTCTTGGAGTCAAAGCCAACTTTGTCATACTTGGCTAAGGCTAAGGTTTCAACCATTGGAAGAAGAAGAAAAAAACTCAATGAAAAGATTCTGGAGCATGAGAACTCGCAATACCACAAATTTTGTTACTGCTCTCTTGAGTCTTATCTAGGAAAGGGAGGAATAGACAAAGAACTTCAAGGTTAGAAAGTAAAAGAAGAAATACATTGGAAAAAAGTACTTTACATTGCATTGTTGACGCTGTAACGTTTGCAACAAAACAGGGAAGACCGTTAAGAGAGTCCAAAGTACTTTTGGAGTACAGTTTGGCTTTGGAGATCCCACAGGAGGGTAAAATTTCTAAATACTATTAAATTGACATCGCACTATGATTTTCATTTACGTGAACACGTTGAATTACATGAGGAAGGGCAATTAAAATATATTTCTCATAGAGAGTACAAAGTGAATTCTTAGATATTATAGAAGGGAAGATTATACAAGGTATCTTGGATGATGCGGAAAAAAAGGCAAAGTATTTTCGACTCAATCCCTGGTTGGTTGTTTTCAGATTATCTGGCGCCGTCAGCAACACGAGGGCTATAATGCGCCGAAACATTCGTCATTAGACATACCAACATACATTTACAAACACCCATGCCTAACACGGGACTCGAACCCGCAACCTCGTCGTCTAGAAACTAGCATGCTAACCACTATACAGTTTGGTCGGCCGACTCAATCCCTGATATCAGCCATAAAAATCAAATGACAGAAATAATTCTTTAAGTGAAAACGTCAGAGAGTGAACCAGAAATTTTGAAAAGCATCATTGTCTTTTATTTTATTATCACTGACAAACAGACACTAGCAAAACATCACCTTGAATATATTTTAGAAAAAGTTAGAAAATGTTTGCTTGGACATGCGTTATCGTAGAGGGAAGTCATATGACATTGGAGTCAATATGGCTGGCATCTAGGGGTACAATCAAGATTATTACAAGGACACAAACTTGCATATTTCATGCCATTTGTGAGCCACTCTCTGAATTTAGTTGGAGCACATGCTGCTGAAGCATCGCCTGAGGCTCAAACATTATATGGAACAGTATATTGTCGTATGTGTTTTTTCAGCCTCAACGTCAAGATGGGAAAATTTAGAAGAAAAAAACGTGCCCCTTTCCTTAAAATACCTAGGAAAAACCAAATGATCAGCAAGAAAGGAAGTTGTTGAGGTTGTATACAAACATTCCGACAGGATTAACAAATACTTCAAGATGTGGAAAGTTTTATATGCCATACCTTGGCAATTGATAACACTATGAAAATGACACTTCCAGCAACATTTATTGGGACTCATTTACCTACACAGAGTTGAAGAAGGGTATTCAAATATGACCAACAACCTTAAAGGTATTTTTAACTCTTCTTGTCATAGTCCGAGAGGCGACTGCAGTTTTTGGACCCCATCGAACATCATTCTGAATTTTTTGTAGAAATTAGAGAAAAGTGAGTAGATTAGGAATCCACTGGTCTGGCGTGGCAAAATGGCCGAAACTGATCAATAATCGACTTGGAATGAGTTGAACTAAAATCCGATTGCCAAATATGTCATAACTTGCCAAAAAGAAAACAAACTTTTTCGTCTGGCAACCCACTGTATTTTGATTTTCAATAAGAAAAAGCGCAAACGATTTCTGATCTCTGACTCGGAAAACTTGTATCTTTTAAAAGTAAGCCAAATTGGCGACATCAGTTACGTCATAAGTGACGTAATATTTTGTTGCCAACTTGGCTCCCTTTTAATAGATGCAAGTAGACCGTCGCCAGATATCTGAATCGTCTGCAACCTTCTTAATTGAAAATTAAAGAGTGAGGGTTACCAAATAAAAAAAATGCTCATTATTTGGCAAGTTATGGCGCATTTGGCAATTGTATTTAGTTCAACTTATTAAAAGTCGATTCTTGACCAGTTTCAGCCAGTTTTGCCACGGCAGACCAGGGGATTCGTAATCTACTCACTTTTCTCTAATTTCTACAAAAAATTCAGAATGATGTTCGATGGGGTCCAAAAATTGCAGTCGCCTCTCAGTCTATAACTATTGCATCAGGCTAGAGAAGTTTTGGCAAATCGAAAATAGTTAAAAATCACTTGCGAAGCACGTGGGGGAAGATAGGCAAACAATTTTAAGCATTATTTTTATCGAGCACTGCATAACATCATCTATTTGCCATGATGATATCATCAAAATCTTTGCTTCAAAAATAAGGCCACAAGTTTAGTTTGAATCTTTGATTTTTAGGATTCAACTAATGATTATACTTACTAAGCTATTAATATTATCCGTTATGTAATTGGTAGTAGATGATACCACATAACACTATGTTTTTATTTAGCCAATCGTCTCCTAAATTTGCAAGACCAAACGGTATAGTGGTTAGCGTGCTGGCTTCTAGACCGTGAGGTTGCGGGTTCCGAGTCCCGTGTTAGGCATGGGTGTTTGTAAATGTATGTTGGCTTGTCTAATGACGAATGTTTCGGCGCATTATAGCCCTCGTGTTGCTGACGGCGCCAGATAATCTGAATACAACCAACCAACCTAAATTTGCAAACTATAGCATTCACAAAATTGAGCATGGACTCATTTTAAATAAGATAAAATAGATAAGATATTAGAGTAGATCAATAATAAGTCATGGGGGGGGAGCCAAAATCTTAGTTTGCACCAGGCGCCAAAAATTCTAGTTGAGGCCTTGTATGTATGGGATGAGTCGACTTCGCCCTTCAATAATTTCTCTTCTCCAGCTATACTTTTAAATACAAATTTTTTTTAAAGAAGCAGTTCACCGCTTTCAACAATTCCTTTCATTATTTGTAGATAAAACGATATTAACCCTTTGCACTCCAGGCCTTTTTCGCGCGGAGGAATCAGCAACTCGAGACATTTTAGGTTCGGCTAGTGTTTGTGGATTTGCTTCATAGAAACTAAACACAGTCATTGGCCATGCATCGAATTTCCGCATCACACCTAATGGTCCTCTCGTGGTTTGGCATCCAATTGTGTGGCGCCTGAGAGGAGCCACTGGAGTGCAAAGGGTTAACTGTTAAAAGAATTCCAATGGTTACTCTATGACATAGATGTGCGTGATACTATTCATCAGCAAGCAGACAAGTTCTACAAACCGTGTTGTTCAGAGTTCTGCTTTCCAAATCAAGTTTCATTATATATCTCAGCAATAGAGTACAATATCTGACTCGAACTTTCACAAAAAGTATTTTCCTTAAGCGAACTAAAATGCTCAAGCTGCTCTTAAATGCAAAAAAGTCCACTTTTAGTTTAGATTAGACCACTATTAGTACTATAATTTAGTGCCTTTCAACACAATGAAGCTAAAATCTAATCACGCAATGGATTTCTGATCGAAAAATCATTATTTCAGACTCGATATTATCCCTCGGTTTGAAATCAGAGCCTAAAGAATTGCCAAAATGCTTTAAGGTTCATTTTTCAAAATAAGATACTACTGCCCCAGTAACACAAATATGCTGGCCAATATAGCTCAACACTGGCCAATCCCGATGTACAGCTTTGTAGACTGGCCGTTGGTACTGAACTTGGCCAATCTCACCTAGTGCTGGGTAAAATATACTCGAAGTTTGTTATTCTACTTTATTTCGTTTGTTTCCTTTATTTCGTTCTTCTACTTTGTCCTTACTCAAAATATAAGTTTCTAAACCACGTATAGATAAACAAAAGTTTGAAGTGTCAATTTCATTTTCTTTCTGCACATAATATCAGCTAAAAGTACACTTTTAAAAATCTTTATTTTAGGCGTTGCATTTCAAAAAAAATCTACAAAATGTAGTATATTCTTTTTATAGTAATTATTGCAGTATTTAGGTTATATATGTTAAAACTATTATAGCTGTAATATAATAGTTTCCGATAGGCTTGGACGATGTATCGATATATCGTCCAAAACCGGTGTGAAATCAACATCATCAAACCGGTGTTACCATTTTCGCAAAACCGGTACATCCAAGACCTCAAGAGCGAGTATCTTGCTTCACCGGGTCCGCGCCTTGAGTTTATGACGTCACTAACTGGGTATCACTTCTCTAGACTTTCATTCCTCTACCGTTCGAGGAGTAGGGTTGTCCGGTGCAATCAGCAGGCGGTCTGTGTCTGACAAAATAGGCTGGTCCGGTACGAAAGATATTATATATTTTTTTTTTTTTTTTTAATATAAGTAGTTTGCTTCCTTAAGTTTTTTTTTTTTTTTTTTTTAAATGCCCGATGTATTCTAATCTCAAAAATAAGTTTACCTAATGATTACCTTAAAATGAATTACTTAATTCATACATACAGTTTTTAATGCAACGAATTTTTTTTTAAATGTGGTATTGTTTTAGAGAATATTATTATTCAAATTCTATTATTTTGGGATTCAAAAATGTTAGTACATATGAATATTCAAATAATGAAATATATTAATTATTGAAAGTAATTCATTATAAAATAAACTATTTAATTATTAAAACATGCTATTTGATTATCAAAATAAATTATTTAATAAATTAATGGAACTATTTCTTTATGAAGAATAATTATTAAAGTTTGATTAATGATTTTATTGAAAATTTGATTAATGATTTTATTGAAAATTTGATTAATGATTTTATTGAAAATTTGATTAATGATTTTATTGAAAATTTGATTAATGATTTTATTGAAAATTTGATTAATGATTTTATTGAAAATTTGATTAATGATTTTATTGAAAATTTGATTAATGATTTTATTGAAAATTTGATTAATGATTTTATTAAAAATTTGATTAATGATTTTATTAAAAATTTGATTAATGATTTTATTGAAAATTTGATTAATGATTTTATTGAAAATTTGATTAATGATTTTATTGAAAATTTGATTAATGATTTTATTGAAAATTTGATTAATGATTTTATTGAAAATTTGATTAATGATTTTATTGAAAATTTGATTAATGATTTTATTGAAAATTTGATTAATGATTTTATTAAAAATTTGATTAATGATTTTATTAAAAATTTGATTAATGATTTTATTAAAAATTTGATTAATGATTTTATTGAAAATTTGATTAATGATTTTATTGAAAATTTGATTAATGATTTTATTGAAAATTTGATTAATGATTTTATTGAAAATTTGATTAATGATTTTATTGAAAATTTGATTAATGATTTTACTGAAAATTTGATTAATGAATTTATTGAAAATTTGATTAACCTTTAACTGCTGTGGTTGGGTGGTTTGAGGTTCTTTGCGCAAGAGCAACACATGGTCCATACTATGCCAAACAAATTGGTGAACATCAGTTTAAACTTTAAGAAGCATAGTATCAGAAAAATTCATATAAAATTCAAAGGTGAGATATTTTAGGGGATGGAAGCATTCCACAAAAAATGACTCGCGGTCTGTCAGACCGCTTACAGCAGTAAAAGGTTAATGAATTTATTGAAAACGTATGTTTTCATAGATCTAAAATCACAGGGCCGATTTTATGTCCCAGTACGCCCCTGTCTAACTTATTTCATACCTTTTTAACCCACTGGCGGTCATGTACGTATATATGCGTCATTTGATCCTCAGTTTTACCAGCAATACACAACATTTTTAAATATATAAGTAAAATTCAAAACAAATATTTTTTTTAGTTGGATTATGGTTTATAACCTATATAAAACAAAAGAATAAAAAATAATTTAAAAAAATTATATATTTGAATAAGAAATATAATTTAAAAATTATTGCAGGAAAAACAACTGTAGAATTTTGCCCATTCCCTTGACCGTCAGTGAGTTAAAAACTTTCGATCTTCTAACGTAGTATTAAAACATAACGTAGTATATTAATACCTAGAATTTATATTTTCTGAATTCGTAACAAAATTAACAGGCCTAATACAAAAGATAAATATCAATTACAGAAACGTAATTTGTCTTAATCGATTGAAGATTGAATAATGAAACCTGAAAAATAAATCTTTCTGCAAAAATTGCCAATTCTGATTTGGCATTAAAAAAGATTTGATATTTAGTAACTTAAAGTTGATTCGCAAATTTTTAATGTATTGAATATTTAAATTTCAATACAACATAGTTTTGAACACTAAATGTTATTTATTGTTTTAAGAAATTCATGGTGCAGAATTACAGTATAAAAAAAAGATATAGACAATAACAATAAGAAAACAAAAAAATTTTGCTCACACTCTTTTACTTTCTATTACCCATATGTAAACATAGGGTAATGAAAGTATAGTATTCGGTCAAAAACAAAATTTATATATATATATATATATATATATATATATATATATATATATATATATATATATATATATATATATATATATATATATATATATATATATATATATATATATATATATATATATATATATATATATATATATATATATATATATATATATATATATATATATATATATATATATTTCTCCGCGTTTTGGAATATCCTGTTCTCAAAAAAGTTGTCTAGAAAAAATGTCTCTCTGTGTGTACGTAGTCAGCATAACTAATTGACCTACGATGTTCAAATTTGGTAGGAGGGTTAGGGGTGGACATGGGACCTACCAATAAGGTTTTTGTCAAAATCGCGCATGGGTATAAAGTAGCTGCCATTGGAAAATCATGTTTTTCAATGATTGCCGAAAAACGGCTCTAATGATTTTAATCAAAATCGCTGTGGTAATGCCTCTCAAAGTGTTCTAAATATCCCCACTTCCGAAATTCCCGTAAAAATACTTTTATGGCATAAAAAATTGAAAAATGTATGCCTTCAACACAGAGTTCTCTTTTCTTGAGCATCAACGATTGCATTTCCTCTTCTCTCCTCAGTTTCACTTCTAAGAAAGGATAATATAAGAATTTTAGAAAAGTATATCGCCAAAATTAGCAATTTGGCGATGTTTATTTTTAATTATTATTATTTATTATTATTTTTAGAAAAGACCCATTGCAAAAAATATCGCCAAACTGGCCATATTTTCTAAATGAATGATAAAGACATAAAAACGGTAAATGACACAAATTGACATCAGTATTATAATGTAACTGAAAGTTGTGCGATGCTCCGCATCTCTAGTTTATACAACTACTGCAACAAAATATTAAAATATATAAACTGATTATAAAGATGAAAGTACAGCCAATTTTCTTTTAGTGCTACGGTGCTGTTTGTCATTTTTTATTTTTGTGTAATTATTTTCTTAAAAAAATATTTGCTATTTCAGACATACATTTGTTTCATAAAATTTAAAAAATCATTTCTACAATTAGTACACTTACTAGAGCAATCAATTTCTAAAATTTAAATTTTTTTTTCTATTGTTAGAAGCATAATATGGTATTTAGGTTTTTGAAACTTTAGGAATAAATTTTCACATTCACGACTAATAAACTTTAGAAAAAATTTGAAAAGCATTTCCAATAATTAGCACCTTCTGGTCAGATTTAAGTTGTCCTCTATAGATTAACAATAAACACTTAAATACCTCATCAGGACAGACCAATTCCAACTTTTTTTCTTTAACTAGCAAGAAAATATATTCAAAACCTTTTATGAATAAGAAATCTTATAACTTATATATCCAGCAATGGATAGTAAAACGCACCTTATATCATTTGTTATTTCAACATCATTTTTGGTGCTAAACACTTCATAAAAAATTTCTTTCTCAGCACTTGAAGCTCTTCACTAAATTCAGTAGTTTGTGTCGAATTCAGTTGTTTGTGTCGAATTCAGTAGTTTGTGTCGAATTCAGTAGTTTGTGTCGAATTCAGTAGTTTGTGTCGAATTCAGTAGTTTGTGTCGAATGAAAATCTTTCAATCTAAATTTCCCATTTCTTCCAGAACTTAAACTTAACAAACTATGTATTCGCAATTTCCTTTCAATTTCCATTATTTGAGTGCAAGAAACACTGCAGTTACCGCCACGCATTTAGAGATACTGCCCAAACCAAGCTTCAATGCCATCCGCTCAAACTTTCCTAACAGTTAGTTGGTACTTAACATATCAAAAAAGTGCCTCATAAGTTCAATTAGAATGAAAGTCGTGTGTAAAGCAAAAAATGCTTATTTGGACAACATGCCGCCCTTACCAGAAACTCCCAACTTTCCTTTTTCTATGGCTTTTAAAGAATATAACTTAAGCCATTGTCTCAACCAAATACAAAATGTTTCTTAAAAAACAAAGTTGTCATCTTTCACTGATTTAATGGGAGTTGCTCTATCATAAGATGCTTACCTTTTTAAGGGACGGTTAACATTTACTATTTTCCACCAACCAGAAATCAGTTTTACAAACTGCTTTGTGTTTAACAAATTGCTACCTTCAAATTTACTTGCATACATTTCAAGATAAACACAATTACTATGGATTTAAAGCAGTTTTAATATTCCGTTTTTCAACTGAATTTGAATAGAATGTTTTATTTGAAAGTTTTAGGAGCCATCTTTAGAATTAAGTTTTTTTTTCTTTTTCATAAATGTTTTTTTAAATGTTGGATGTCAGCATACAAGATTTTGCCAACGCAAGGACATTGAAAGTATAGAATATTATGTTTAATGCAATTGTTTCTAAATGCTTTAAGGATATGTACTGTATCAAACAAAAATAACATTTTCAACTCAGAACTGTGATGATTAGTTACGAAGGATTTAATTTCACCTCCACGCATGCTAGTAAACATATTTCTGTTCGTGCGGTTATTATCAGATATCAAAGCTAAAACAGTAAAACAACATTCATGCAACACAGACAAAACACGCTTTATATACGTAAATAAGATTTCAGCAATAAGGTCTCTTTCACACGAGGCGGTTTAGTTGATTCAACTAAGTTGCTTGGTTAACTCTCAACTAGTTGACTTGGCACTTTCAGACGGGACAACTTGCGGAATCAACTTCTCTTCCCAACGGGAGGTCAGTACGATGTTGGGTCAACTAGTTAGGGTGAGAACGTCAGCGGCACTTGTGCCTGCAAACAAATCGCCTGGGCAGACGAGAAGGGTTTAGGCGATTCACTATCATTTCCTAAATGTATACACTCCCAATCACCCGCTACTGGCTTCTAGACCGCGAGGCTGCGGGTTCGAGTCCCGTGTTAGGCATGGGTGTTTGTAAATGTATGTTGGCTTGTCTAATGACGAATGTTTCGGCGCATTATAGCCCTCGTGTTGCTGACGGCGCCAGATAATCTGAATACTACCAACCAACCCAATCGCCCGTTGCCGACGAAACGGTATAGTGGTTATCGTGCTAGCTTCTAGACCGCGAGGGTGCGGGTTCGAGTCCCGTGTTAGGCATGGGTGTTTGTAATTGTATGTTGGCTTGTCTAATGACGAAGGTTTCGGCGCATTATAGCCCTCGTGTTGCTGACGGCGCCAGATAATCTGAAAACAACCAACCAACCCAATCACCCGTCAGATAAACTAGTTGAATCAACTAGTCACCTCGTGTGAAAGAGGCCTAAGGTTTCTGACTGGAAACAATGCAACAATATCTTTGTTGTTAGACATAATCGATGTTATCATAAAAGTTTGTACAGTTGTAGCAGCAGAATTTGAATTCTCTGAAATACCAATAAGATGTCCTGCATTATAACGATATGAAGGGTTAATGCATATTTCGTCAAGCAACAAATTAACAATTTTTTCATGATTTACTGACAATTCAACTTTATTTTTTTTTTAAAGAAAACATGACTTTCAACAGAGTAAGTGACGGGGCTACATAAATGTGTTAATTTTCTTAAGTATGAGGGATGGGGTAAAGTCATAACTTTGCTATTTCTGATTAAAATACAAGGTCCGGCTATTAATTTCCAGGACTGACGTAACTGTAGGAGAAAGAAAAGCCGTAAGATGGCACTAATAATTGCATATTGAAGAGCGTTTTCTTGCGCATATGCAGTGCAATCGGCGCCATTCTGAAGTAAGTGGTTCTAGTGGAAAGGCGCATTAAAACTTAGCTCTTAAATTCCTATTGTCGAAGTGAAAATGGAGCAAAGAATTAACATTAAATTTTGCTTCAAATTGGGCAAGACAGCTGCGGAAACCTACGAAATGTTAAAACAAGTTTACGGCGAGGAAGCATTATCCAGCTCAAGAACTTTTGAATGGTTTAAACGCTTTCGGGACGGGCGCGAAAGCGTCGAAGATGATCCACACACAGGTTTGCGGTAGTCCGTACGCACGCCGGAAGCAATTGAAAAAGTTCGCTATATGGGGAAATGTGATCGTCGATTGACTATTCGAGTACTCGCCGATGAATTGAACATGGACAAAGAGACGGTTCGGCGTATTTTGACGCAAGACCTAGGCAAACGCAAGATTTGTTCCAAATTCGTTCCTCACCATTTAAGGGACGAACAAAAGCAATTGAGACTGGACGCATGTGGCGAACTTATCGACAACGCTGATACTGACCCTGCGTACCTGGATAGGATACCCAATTTGAAGCAAAATTTAATGTTAATTCTTTGCTCCATTTTCACTTCGAACACAGGAATTTAAGAGCTACGTTTTAATGCGCCTTTCCACTAGAACCACTTACTTCAGAATGGCGCCGATTGCACTGCACATGCTCAAGAAAACGCGCTTCAATATGCAATCATTAGTGCCATCTTACGGCTTTTCATTCTCCTACAGTTTCGTCAGTCCTGTAAATTAATAGCCGGACCTTGTATAAGCAGCGGGAAAGCTAAAGTAGACTTCGCAAGACCATAAAATCGAATCAGTTGTGTACCTAATATGCCTTTGATTCAAATGTTCAGTTTGTTGAAATAAAAACTGCATTTTTAGAAATACATTTTCATAGTCAATTTCAACATTTTCAAAAACAAGTAGCATTATATCTTCAAAGCATTACATTAAAAAACTAGGGGTGTAGAACATCACTCAACTTTCAATTACACTATAATACTGACGTGGATTTGTGTCATTTACCGTTTGTATATTTTCATCCTTCATTTAGAATAAATGGCCGTTTGGTGATATTTTTTTGCGATAATTCTTATATGGGTCTTAAGAAAAAAAAAATTGCCAAAATGGTGCTTTTGGCGATATGCTTATCGATAATCCTTATATTATCCTTTATTAAAAAAGTGAAACTGAAAGGAGAAGAAAAAACGATTGTTGATGATGAAAGAGGACTCTGTGTTGAATGCATTCGTTTTTCAACTTTTTACGCCATTAAAATATTTTTACGGGAATTTCGGAGGTGAAGGGGGGGGGGGGTGTAGAACACCTTAAGAAGCATTAGCACAGCGATTTTTATCAAAATCATTAGAGCCGTTTTTTAGCAATCATTGAAAAACATGATTTTTTCAATGGCAGCTACCTTATGCGCATGCGCGATTTTGACGAAAACCTTAATGGTTGGTCCCATGGCCACCACTAACGCTCATACCAAATTTGAACATCGGTTAATTTGTTCGGGAGTCATGCTGACCACATACACACACAGACAGACATTTTTTCTAGATCACTTTTTTGAAATCAGGATGTTCCAAAACGTGGAGAAATGCCCAAAAAAATCGACATTTTTTTTTTTTTTGACCGAATGCTATACTTTCATTACCCTATGTATATATACATATGGGTAATTGAAAGTAACAACGTGCTCCGATAACGAGTACTAATGGCGATTGCTACCTGCTGTCAGGTACCATTTGTGACGTCACACTCGTTTCCAGAAGGTAGGATTGGGCCCGGTAAAAAAGGCACTAACGCGTGAAATACGTTCTCGAAAAGGCCTTGGTAGATCACGGTGTTTCTTGACCAGTCAAAGCGCATGCGCGATACTTGCCAAACACTTCATAACCAATCACAGTTCACTTTTATAGTTGGGTGGATTTGCAAGAAACCTTGTAAAGTGTTAGAGTATATATATTTTTGCACATTATTACTAATTAAGGTCTACTATTGACATTTCTGCTATGTACGACCCAAGATTTTATTTCCAATCCTCGGCCATCCGTATTTTTTTTTTTGTCCACTAAATGACTTGGCAACGGCTTCATTTTCCTAGCGTTAAGCAGTCTATCCAGTTGTTTATCTACATCGATGAACGCCATAGACGACATTGCTCATAACCGACATCTTGCACTTAACTTATACACGTTCCATTCGCTTTTGAGCATCCGCGATAATTTATCAGTAATCCACATCGCGTTTTACGATTTCTTTCTAGCTATTCTAGATTCTAGTATCGTCGTCGTTTCTGCAAATGGGTCATTTTTTTTTAAATGCTGTTTGTGACCACGTTTTACAGGAATACGTCGATTATAAGGATTGAATTTTGCAAATTGAATGTTAGGTAATGTAGTTATATATCCTGTTATGAAAGCGTTGTTTCGTTGTATTTTGTAAAAAAAAAATATTAAAGAAAAGTTTAAAAAAAAGTTTTTTAAAAAAAAAAATAATAATAAATAATAAAAAAAAAAATTTAAAAAAAAAAAAAAAAAAAAACATTGTTGACATAGCGATATATCATGACATCGTGATGTTTGCTTCACGATATATCGCGGTGCAGAAATGTTAACATCGCCCAGGTCTAGCATCCTGGAATGCTTACTATTCAATAGTTCAACTTTTTTCTATCACGTACTCCAAGTTTCTGTTTATTCTGTTTATTACTTATACTTTGAAAAGTATATACTAAAAGTACGTACACTTCTAAAGGCGAAATTGTTTCAGGAAATGTTTTTCAGGATATTTAGTTAGAATATTACCTACGACTTTTAAATATTCCAATTTATTTTCCATCACATCAACAAAAATATACTCTTTTCATTTTAGTAATGGATTTCTAGTTGAATTTTAATGCATCTTTAATGTAAAAAGTATAAGTTTACTGATGATTGTATAAAACGAATTGAATGATAACTTATTATATATTAAATAGTTACTTATTGCGATTGGGGGGAAATTTTTTGGGATGAATATTTGGAAAATGCAATTTTAATTTTTTATTCCATGTTAGAACTTCATTTCAAATTCTATTCAATCTGAAAAATGTTTTTACACACCTTAGAGTGAGCAAAAAATTATTAATTCTTTTAAAAGTCTTTCGGAAGTAAATATCTTCTAGGAATTGAAAATAAATTACGACGTTTAAAATATAAATACAACTATAAAATGATATACATTAATTATGCAACTTCACGAAAGCCAAAGACTTACAGTAGAATTTTTTTTTTTTTTTTTACTTTGAAGTCCATTACGAAGCAACAAAATAATCTATCAGTATATGAAAGTTTAATGAAATATAACACTTTTTTCTAAGAAAAAATATGGAATAGAAAATATAATTTTCTGAAAGTATTCCAGACATTTTAATAGTCAGATCTGTAGTAGTCAAGAATAAGACGCAAACAAAAGCTACGTAGAAAGCTGTCGACCAAATAAAGTTGCTATGGAAGTAATATTTAATAATATTAATATACCGTGAAAAGTCAGCTTATTTCCATTTTCTAAACTCTGTAATTAGGATTTCATAACATTCTTCTGCGTCTAGACAGTATTCACATAAATTATACGTTTATGTTCATTTACTTCCAAATAACGCAGCACTAACTACATATCCTGTAGACAATATCGTATTTAAGAGATCAAATTAAAGATGAAAATTTGACAAAAGAAAATTTACTCACAAATCAATTTTAAGGTGGTCCGATACCTCAGACAATTTTTTTTTTATTTGTGTACTTACACAGTGCAAATTTTTTTCATTTGTTGAGTATGTATTAAGAAAATTATTCAGCTATTAAAATTTAATATATGTCTGTTAAGTTTTTTTTAAATTTAAATTTTTGTTAAATTTTTAACAATTTTCAAATCTCTACTCCTTTTTTATTTATGAATATTTTTCAACACAAATTTTTATACAACATTTTGAACAATATTCCAACAAAAGTATGCATTTTAATTTTGATTAAAATGCTCCACTCTTTTTTTAAAAATATTTATAGCAATTTTTCCCAAAAAATGCATGAAAGAAATGAAATTCCAACTTTAAGAATTTTTTTTTAAAAATTGGTAACAGATATAATAAATCCGAATGCATACTTGTATTTAAAATATATTTTTGTGTCTACAGAAGATCAAATTATTATTATATATATAATATTAAAAAAGCCTTAGCATTTTGAATTATCCTAAAATTGAAAAAACACGAACCGAGATACAAGCGTTTAAAATTTAGGTTTAGTGATACAACAATGTTAAAGGAACTATTTCTAATTATAATTTTTTTTTAAGTATCTAGACACCTTCCAGTACTCAAATATATAATCCACTTCCATAAGTTGGGCTCTCTTTTATTTTGGCAGCTTCATTTCTGTGAAGCCAATTGCACAGCATGACGATGATGTTGAAATTTCATATCCACACCGCTTCTTGGACATCCTAACCCTAATAACATGCTGTCTTTTACATATTTGAGAGCTTATTTCACAATTAGTCAACATTGAACAGCTTTGAAAGGTTTTTAATGTCTTATTGCACCCAAATTGAATTCAGCAACAGTTTCCAAAGCCGCCAATTCAACACGTCGTTTCGATGCATTTACACTTTTTAGTATTTTCCACCAAATTTTTTGCGTAGGGACTCATTTCGGCTCTGAGCGAGGCACTGAACATAACACATCACGTTCATGAACACCATGAACTTAAAAATCGAACGTCATGCGCTTAACAACATGAAAACAAAAACGAAACTAGATGGTTCGTGATGTGATGTTTTGAGAATGTTTGTGAGTGTACCTTATTCAAATATTCACAACTCAAAAACTAATGCGTATTTTTTAAAGCGGTTTTTTCTAAAATGTTGAGAAACATTGAAATATATTTTTTTTAAATTAAAAAAAAATATTTTTTTACGATTTTGAGGTATTGGACCCCCTTAATAGCAAATTACCGATAACTTCTGGATGACTGAAGTACAAATTCTTCTTTGCAACTAAACCCACTTTCTCACTGTAAAAGATTTACAAATAACATTTTAAGAATTTCGACGCAGATAAATGTAATTTGTATGTACCATAATATAAAAATAATTAGTTATATCAAAATGGATACATAAATATTCAACATCAAAAAGATACACATATTCAATACCAAAAAAATATAAATATTCAATATCAAAAAGATAAATATTCCATATCAAAGAGATATAACTACTCAACATCAAAAAGATATAAATATTCAATATCAAAGAGATATAACTACTCAATATCGAAAAGATATAAACAATCAATACCAAAATGATATAAATATTCAATATCAAAAAGATAAATATTCAATATCAAAGAGATATCAATATTCAGTATCAAAAATATATAAATATTCAATATCAAAGAGATATAACTATTCAATATCGAAAAGATATAAACAATCAATACCAAAAAAATATAAATATTCCTAATCAAAAACACATAAATATTCACTGTCAAAAAGATATAATTATTCAATATCAAAAGAACTCAAAGTTAACTATTATTTATCAAAAATAAAATTACGATTTTTTGAAGAGCAACAAAAAAAAAGATATTGAATAGCAATTGATTTCATGTTTTTTTGTCGTTTCTTTTTCTTAACTTTCAAATGAAAAATTTCCTGATGTATTATAATTTTTCAAAAGTTATTTTTAATAAATTCCTGATAATTTCTGGAATTACCAATCACCCTATTTTTCCTAAACTTCTATATTTTTACTTACTTACACTTTGTATTAGTACTTATCTACACTTTGTATTAGTACTTATCTACACTTTGTATTAGTACTTATCTACACTTTGTATTAGTACTTATCTACACTTTGTATTAGTACTTATCTACACTTTGTATTAGTACTTATCTACACTTTGTATTAGTACTTATCTACACTTTGTATTAGTACTTATCTACACTTTGTATTAGTACTTATCTACACTTTGTATTAGTACTTATCTACACTTTGTATTAGTACTTATCTACACTTTGTATTAGTACTTATCTACACTTTGTATTAGTACTTATCTACACTTTGTATTAGTACTTATCTACACTTTGTATTAGTACTTATCTACACTTTGTATTAGTACTTATCTACACTTTGTATTAGTACTTATCTACACTTTGTATTAGTACTTATCTACACTTTGTATTAGTACTTATCTACACTTTGTATTAGTACTTATCTACACTTTGTATTAGTACTTATCTACACTTTATATTAGTACTTATCTACACTTTGTATTAGTGTGAGTTTAATTCACTTCATTATATATACTTAAGCGTACTATTCCAATATACATAGCACACCATAAAATCTTGAAAAACTCATTAAAATTTGAGTCGGATTACGTGATAGGTATCTACTCCTATTTAACCGAGTGTACGCTACAGTATGAAGAGAATCAAAACAAAAGCCTATAAATTACTTTCTAAAAATGTACTTTTTCAATGCCAATTTATAGCGTTGTCTAAAATCTACCTGACAATTTCTTCAAACCTGAACGAAACATACAAAATTGGTTCCAAAAGCATCTAATATAAATTTATGTAACCAAGTAACCCTTGGACATCTAACTTTTTTTTTAGACACAAAATATTGAGCGATTTTTGATTGATGTGATTTTGTTTCTAAGCACTTCATGTGAAAGGGTTGGTTGGTTGGTTGGTTGGTTGGTTGGTTGGTTGGTTGGTTGGTTGGTTGGTTGGTTGGTTGGTTGGTTGGTTGGTTGGTTGGTTGGTTGGTTGGTTGGTTGGTTGGTTGGTTGGTTGGTTGGTTGGTTGGTTGGTTGGTTGGTTGGTTGTATTCAGATTATCTGGCGCCGTCAGCAACACGAGGGCTATAATGCGCCGAAACTTTCGTCATTAGACAAGCCAACATACATTTACAAACACCCATGCCTACACGGGACTCGGAACCCGCACCCTCGCGGTCTAGAAGCTAGCACGCTAACCACTATACCGTTTGGTCGGCTCATGTGAAGGGGAAACTCATCGATAGTTATCTTTAAAAATATGAAAGATAACGAAAAACTATACGGCATCCAGAATTTAATATGAAATGTTGCTGTACATGTAAAACACTTCATGAAAAGGTTGTAAATGTCCTTGAAAACTTTAATGTTAATTTTTTTTTTTTTTTAAATTAGGGGTGTGGAACATCGCACAAATTTCATTTACACTACACACTATAATATTAGTCATTAAATTAAAATTTAACATGGTGTTATTTATCGTTTTTATATTTTCCCCCAATTAAAAAAAAATTGCCAGTTTTGATATTGTTAGCAATATTTTTTACAAGAGTATTAAAAAAAAAAAGCAAAATGTCAAAATTGGTGATATTATTCGATGGACATTACATTGTCCTTTCTTATGCGTGAAAAGTAAAAAAAAATCAATCGTTGATGGGCGATGTTCAAGAGTAGAGAGCTCTGTGTTAAAGGCACTCGTTTTTCCACTTTTAACGCTTTTATCGCATTTTTACGGGAATTTTGGACATTCTAATGTTTAGAACACCTTCAGAGACATTACCACAGCGATTTTGATCAAATACATTTCAGCCGGTTTTTAGCAATTTCTGATAAACTTGATTTTTTTAGTGGAGGCTATTTTATGCGCATGCGCAATTTTGACAAAAAACTTAATGGTAGGTCTCATGGTCACCACTAACCCTTACACCAAATTTGAACATCGTAGGTCAATTTGCTCGGGAGTTATGCTGACCACATACACAAAGACTGACATATTTTCTATATTATTTTTTTGAAATCAGAATATTTCAAAACGTGGAGAAATGCAAAAAAAAAAAATTACCGATTAAATAAAGTATATTTTTATTACCCTAAGTATACATAGGGGTAATTGAAAGATAAAATGTACACATGAAAGGTTATAGATCAAGTACAAAGTCTAATGCTGCAAAAAAAAAAGGCATCGTGTATACTTAACTTGTTAATTTATTTTTAAATTTTTATCTCGTTCTCGTGTGTTATTTTTGTTAGTAAATGTGTATCCACTCAATAATGTTATACACTTCTGAAATTTATATATTGACGTATTTGAGCCTAGAGTAGGATTGCAAAACATTCATATTTGAGGAATGTTTTCAATTTTTCATATAGATACAGTCAAACCCCGCTTATAGTGAACACTCGGTTACAGCGAACTTTTTTAGTAGTCCCGATCGAACTCCTATTTAACTAATGTTATTTTATATGCCTATAGTGGATAACTAAGGAAATGGTAGTTCGTTTATAGTGGACTCAAATTTCCTTTCCACTTATTTTTTTGTTCAGTTTTCCAACCTCAAACTGGCACAAGGTGGGAGAACAAATAACAGCATTCCTTATACATTGTGTCAAATTTCACTCTTTCGTGCTCATCGTCTTGAACTAAAGGGTATAACTAGTTAAGCAGTATTTCTCTTCTTCCCTTCTCCCAGGTTGAAGGAACAAAATCTCCCAATTTCGACTCCCCCAGTTCTAGAAGGAAACCTCTGTCCACTATTAAAAAAACCTCCCCTCTCCTTCCCTTCAAGCTCTTTACACTCGTTAAGTTTTAACAGTCCAAAAGTCTCCAATTGTCCCTCGTTTTACTGTCGCTCTCATCATATTCTTATGAACGATGTGAAATAAAAAGACGTTTTTCTTTTTTAACCCTTTGCACTCGTAAATATGCTTTAGATAGTTAGCAAATAACTCGGAATTTTTTTTCATGTTCAATCAAGATGAATTTTTTTTTTTTTATGGAAATGTGTTCCAATTTAACAAGAAGGTTTACCATCCTTAAATCAAAAATATAGCCCCTGAATACACCCCCTTGACCTAGGATGGGAATGTGGCCACATAATGTTTTATTTTTCAAAGAGTCAAAATAATTTATTGAAACTACTAAGAATATTTAAGTATATTTACACTACACCGTATTGACCCTTTGCATTCCGCTGTCCCCTCTCAGGGGACATCGTAATCTAGCATATCACTCGGATGTACCCTCTCAGGGGACATTAAAGTTTATTAGTGATTTCGGAGAATTAACTTTTTCCAGCACAGCTTTTTGAGAAATACATGTTTCCCTGAAGTTTTCTCTTGAAATGGCACAAGAAAACAAATCAAAATATGGTAAAATTACCAAGATACATAAAAAAAAAAAACATTTCAGCGGGGTTTTGTGTCAAAAGAGAACTTGAGAAGTGTTGGTTCACTGCGGTCAGACCACTTTTCTGCGCCCCTTGAAATGAGAGATAAGGAGAGTTTGTCGATGGTTAGGTTTGTTGAAATATACTGGCGCAAGGGCAACACTAGGGCTGAGCTGCTGGTAGCCGTCCAGAATGGTTCGGAGAGCAAAAGGTTAAAAATATAATAAGTGTAATAATATGAACAAACTATATAAACAATATTTACGGAACGTAATGCCGGCACCTCCAACAAAGCAAATCAACTTAGAAATACTTCGAACAGAAATGTTTTGGTTAAGTTATCACAGTTTACCCAATAAAGATGCGATGTCCCCTGTACGGGGACATACGAGTGCGATGGTAAAACGAGTGATGTCCCCTGTATGGGGACATACGAGTGAAAGGGGTTAAGAGCAACTAAAAATTGCATAAAAAGGACGATTCCGTAAAAAGCAAAGCATCTTCGATTGAGGATAAAGTTAAAAGTATCAAACGTATATTGAAAATGGCCCCAATCAATCAGCAATATGCAAAAAAAATTTCCTTATCAAAATCTACAGTTTCAATCATTTGGAAAAATCACTGTGCGACTCTTACTGCACGACAGAAAATATATGAACTCATCGAAGAAACTACGTCAGGCTGAAAGAGAAAATGTGTAAGAAGCTCTGTTAAATGGAAATATCTTGGGAAAAAAAATATTCTACAGAAAATGGGTGGATAAGGAAACCATGGATTCTCTAATAATTGTTTATAAGAAAATTTATGAACTCTACTTAAAAACGAATTGTATTCAATCTAAAATGACAAATTTCTTCTATAGAATGTAAAGGTAAAATCAAAAATTTTAGTTATTATGCAATTATTTTTCTTTTTAACATTTGATTAATTATCTGTTTACTTAAGCAATAATTTATAAACAAATTATCACAATCACTATTTCCAGCAATACTACTGTCATATTTAAATAATTTTTTTTTAAAGAATTTAGATATAGTGAACCATCAGTTATAATGGACTTATTGTTGGGTATATATATATATATATATGCTACCCCTATATATATATATATATATATATATATATATATATATATATATATATATATATATATATATATATATATATATATATATATATATATATATATATATATATATATATATATATATATATATATATATATATATGTATATATATATATATATATATATGTATATATATATATATATATATATGTATATATATATATGTATATATATATATATATATATATATATGTATATATATATATATATGTATATATGTATATATATATATATATATATGTATATATATATATATATGTATATATGTATATATATATATATATATATGTATATATGTATATATATATATATATATGTATATATGTATATATATATATATATATGTATATATGTATATATATATATATATATGTATATATGTATATATGTATATATATATATATATGTATATATGTATGTATATATATATATATATATATGTATGTATATATATATATATATATGTATATATATATATATATATATATATATATATATATATATATATATATATATATATATATATATATATATATATATATATATATATATATATATATATATATATATATATATATATATATATATATATATATATATATATATATATATATATATATATATATATATATATATATATATGTATATATGTATATATATATATGTATATATGTATATATATATATGTATATATATATATATATATATATGTATATATATATAACCCAACAATAAGTCTATTATAACCCAACAATAAGTCTATTATAACTGATGGTTCACTATATCCCAAATCTTTTTTAAAGAATTTGGATATAGTGAACCATCAATTATAATGGACTTAATGTTGGGTTATATATATATATAACCCAACAATAAGTTTATTATAACTGATGGTTCACTATATCCCAAATATTTTTTAAAGAATTTGGATATAGTAAACCATCAATTATAATGGACTTAATGTTGGGTTATATATATATATAACCCAACAATAAGTTTATTATAACTGATGGTTCACTATATCCCAAATATTTTTTAAAGAATTTGGATATAGTAAACCATCAATTATAATATACTTAATGTTGGGTTATATATATATATAACCCAACAATAAGTTTATTATAACTGATGGTTCACTATATCCCAAATATTTTTTAAAGAATTTGGATATAGTAAACCATCAATTATAATGGACTTAATGTTGGGTTATATATATATATATATATATATATATATATATATATATATATATATATATATATATATATATATATATATATATATATATATATATATATATATATATATATATAACCTAACAATAAGTTTATTATAACTGATGGTTCACTATATCCCAAATATTTTTTAAGGAATTTGGATATAGTGGACCATCAGTTATAATGGACTTATTGTTGGGTTATATATATATATATATGTTATATATATATAACCCAATAATAAGTTCATTATAACTGATGGTTCACTATATATATTTTATATATATATATATACTGCAACATTTCATAGACGACCAACACTTTGGTAATTGATTTATTTCGCTATCACTAATAGTTTTCGAATTATGATCGATAACTTCCTAATTTAGTCATTAGAGACACTGCAATTATCCTTAAATGATAGCGCATACTCGTTTACTATTCTTAGACGATTACTCTATAACACTGGAATCATCCGTTTAAATGTTACGAGTCAAACTAGTATTTCTCTCCTTCTCGAACTCAAGCTTATTTCAAAGTTCCGTGATCTTTATTTTCGGTGGATTCCATCTCACGTTGACATATACGACAATGAGCAAAAAGGTAGACCAGCCAAGGAGGGTCGTAGTCAATCTAATCCTTCCTCTTCAATCCCTTACCTTTTTAGAACATCAATCCGTAGTTAATTCTGGAATTTCGAAGGAGTGGAGGATCCTTCCTGCCATCACTATAGTCCGAGAGGCGACTGCAATTTTTGGACCCCATCGAACATCATTCTGAATTTTTTATACAAATTGGAGAAAAGTGAGTAGGTTACGAATCCACTGGTCTGCCGTGACAAAAATGGCCGAAACTGGTCAAAAATCGACTTGGAATGAGTTGAACTAAAATCCGATTGCCAAATATGTCATAACTTGACAAAAATGGAGCAAACTTATTCGTTTGGCAACCCACTTCATTTTGATTTTCAATAAGAAAAAGCGCAAACGATTTCTGATCTTTGGCTCAGAAAACTTGTATCTTTTAAAAGTAAGCCAAATTGGCGATATCAGTTACGTCATAAGTGACGTAATATATTTTGCCAACTTGGCTCCCTTTTAATAGATGCAAGTAGACAGTCTCCAGAAATCTGAATCGTCTGCAACCTTCTTAATTGAAAATTAAAAAGTGAGGGTTACCAAATAAAAAAAAAATGCTCATTATTTGGCAAGGTATGGCGCATTTGGCAATCGGATTTAGTTCAACTTATTAAAAGTCAATTTTTGACCAGTTTCGGCCATTTTTGCCACGGCAGACCAGTGGATTCGTAATCTACTCACTTTTCTCTAATTTCTATAAAAAAATCAGAATGATGTTCGATGGGGTCCAAAAATTGCAGTCGCCTCTCAGTCTACTAGTATGCAGGGGAAAAAACGGTTTCTTCGATCGTTCTGAGTTGTGGCAGAGCCTCTCGAACTGCAAGATCCAGACTAGCAAGCTGTCACAAAAAAAGTCTCTCGAGGGCTGGAGGATCCTTGCTGTCTGCTCTAAATGTCAAGCTCAGCAGGCTTCTCCTAAAGGCATCCTGGACTGTCTGGAACTTTCCAGAAAGGACATACACTCTTCTTTCCTTCTGGATCCTCAATTTCCTTAGGGTCAACGGTCTAATAGACCTTGTCCAACTTTGTCATACAACTGGAGGATAAGCTACAACAAACGAGTGCCTTCCGATTTCAGTTTGCACATTTCTATCTGACTATTTTTACTTTCAATTACCCACATGTTTACATTGGATACTGAATCGATTTTTTTTATTTATTTATTTATTTATTTATTTATTTATTTATTTATTTATTTATTTATTTATTTATTTATTTATTTATTTATTTATTTATTTATTTATTTTTTTTTTTTTTTTTTATTTTTTTTATTTTTTTTTTTTATTTATTTATTTATTTATTTATTTATTTATTTATTTATTTATTTATCAATCTATTTATTTATTTATTTATTTATTTATTTATTTATTTATTTATTTATTTATTTATTTATTTATTTATTTATTTATTTATTTATTTATTTATTTATTTATTTATTTATCAATCTATTTATTTATTTATTTATTTATTTATTTATTTATCAATCTATTTATTTATTTATTTATTTATTTATTTATTTATTTAATTATCAATCTATTTATCTATTTATTTATTTATTTATTTAATTTATTTATTTATCAATCTATTTATCTATTTATTTATTTATTTATCTATTTATTTATTTATTTATTTATTTATTTATTTATTTATTTATTTATTTATTTATTTATTTATTTATTTATTTATTTATTTATTTATTTATTCATCAATCTATTTATTTATTTATTTATCAATCTATTTATCTATTTATTTATTTATTTATTTATTTATCTATTTATTTATCTATCTATTTATTTATTTATTTATTTATTTATTTATTCATCAATCTATTTATTTATTTATTTATCAATCTATTTATCTATTTATTTATGTATGTATTTATTTATTTATTTATTTTTTTATATATATATATATATCTTTTTTTTATTTGCATTTCTTTACGTGTTGCAAAATCCTTATTTCAAAAAAGTGGCATAGAAAAACTGTCTATCAGTGTGTACTTGGCCAGGGTAACTCCCGATCAAATTGACCTATGATGTTCACATTTGGAGTCCGGGTAAGTGAGACATTAAGGTTTTCGTCAAAATTGCGCATACGCATAAATTTGAAATCATAAAAAATCATGTTTTTCAGCAATTGCTACATATCGGCTTTAACAATTTTGATTAAATTCTCTGGACTAATGCCTCTTAAGGTGTTCTAATAGGGTGGTTCAAAAATATATGGGTAAAAATTTTTTTTTACCTAGAGACCAAGACACCCCCTCATTTTTTTACATCTACCCATACAAATGTTCTAGCAAAATTTCAGAATCCTACTCCAATTAAAAGATGGCGCTCAATGAACAGTAAAATTTCGTATTTTGTGCGTTTTTGGGTATTTGTAGTGGATTTGATAATAAGTATAATTGAAAGCAATTTTCTTAAAGAAAGTTTTTATTTATACCATAATTTTTTTTTTTTTTAAATAAGTTAGTAAAAGTTTATGAAATAATTAAACTGTAGAGTCCTCTACCCCTGCTCACAAACGCTCGTTAATCCCCCGTGCTACTCCATTATCTTTTTAAATTCTGATAAAATTGCCCCTATAAATTAGGCAGTATAAAATCCTGAAAAGCATTCAAAATAAGCTATTAATACACCTAAATACGAAATTAATAATTAGTGTGGTGTTATGTAGATCAGTAGTGGTGTTTATTTCATCATTTAACCAAGCATTACAGTAACACTTGGCTACATTTTTTGTAAGCCGAAAATGGTCGATCGGAAATTATCTAAATACCAAAATATAATTTCAAATCTTAAAATTATCACTCAATAAATAGTGGACTAACGAGTATAAATAGTTTCTAACTTTCAGCTCTATTCAAAGTTTTTAAATGTATAGCTGTACTTAATGAACATTTTCAAACGACACTCAATCTCCTACCAAGAACAACATTTAATTGAAATCGATCAAATAAATAGTTAATAACATCTACAAAATATGGGTTGGGTGTGGAAATTGTAAACAACATAAATCGTGTAGATGGTGCCATTCAGATTATCGTAACCCACTGTCATTGTAGAGACATGTTCGATAACGAAACATTGAAAAATTACCATATCAAGAGTTCTTTTTGTAAGTAAAAAGTAAATATCAAGAGTTCTTTTTGTAAGTAAAAAGTAAATATCAAGAGTTCTTTTTGTTACAATTTCTCCAAGACTGGCGTTATCTTTCAACATTTTTAATAGCTCGCACCCTTTTATATTTCTGGAATCTTTTGTGTTATTTATATCTGAAATACTTTTTAATTTTTCCTTTGCTGTAATTCTAAGTGAAAATATGGCTTAACCAACTAATTCATTTGAAAGATACCACATAAGCTTTTCCAGCGGCGATTCCAATTTTAAAATCCATTATCTTAGACTTTTTAACGTTTTTCTACAAGTTCAGATCACCACCAGAAGCAAGTGGGGCTTCTATCCATGTCTTTACTGTACAAAAAAGCATTGAACTGTACAAATAGCTGGAGCTGCATTTCTTCTCTCTATTAGTTATACGGAAACCCTCTTGCTGGTCTCTGAATAGAAGGATTTAAGAATATACAGGAGTTTAGCTATCCACTGTGCGTGATGAATTGATGAAACTGCTCTGCAATTGATTTTCTCTGGTATATTGCCCAAAACGATTACTGTCAACTCGATTACTTCTTTATAATCATCTCTAACTATTATATATTTATACACAGATGAAAGAAAGGCTACAGTTGAAACTTTAAACTTTTTAACGTCTTTTTTCAGTCATAAATCCTGAAAGTTTGTGCAATTCTTTTTCAAACGGCTTTAAATCTGTTGAAGAGAGAAACCTCTGTGAAACATGATGGTCCATAGCACAACTAAAATAACTTTGCCAATATTAATTACATGACATGGTGTCAACAGGCTAGCCACAATAGTTCACGTCCGATTTTTTCTCCAAATTAATGCCGCCTCTTATACACAAGCAATAGTCATACTTGTAGTATCAAAACTTTGTCCAAATTTAATTCTCAACTTGCCATTGTCTAGCATAAAAACAGTTTTTGGAAATATATTTCACTGTTCTTCCACCACTCAACTTTGAGACACTAAGAAGTTTTTCAATACCATCTCTCGAAACATATAGAGACAAACGGTCAATCTTTCTTAATCCAAAAGATTTTAGCAGAAGTTTGCCGTTCCAATGAAGGGCTACAGGACAGTCAGATTTGAATTTACCCATTGCTTAAATCAGCGTATTCTTTTCTAGGTTTTTTGACCCCTCTTTAAAGAGGAAACGCTCGAGGAACATTCCCCAAAGCTGCGACTACTGGAACAATCAAACGAAATGCTTCACGATCATACGTTGTTTTTGATAATATGGATGTTGCAGATACAGTAGATAACTGTTGCCAAACTATATTACATGTATTTAAAACCCATAAAAACTTTTTTTTTTTGTAAAAATGTAGCTATGCGTTCTTATCAGCATAAAACTCGAAAATTATGCGAAATTACAAAAAAGTACAAAAAGGAATGGTCATTGAGCGCCGTCTTCTTATAGGAGTAGGAAGCTAAAATTTTAGGAGAATAATACTATGGGTAAATGTAAAAAAATTAGGGGGTGTCTTGGTCTGTAGCTGAAAAAAAAGTTTTTTGAACCACCCTAGTGTTCTAATCAACCCTCTCCCCACCCTCCGAAATTCCCTTAGAAATGCGATAAAGACGTAAAAAAATTGATCATAAAATCATAATCAAAAAATTTTGGATTTAGCTCAACTTTTTAAAAGTCGATTTTTGACCAGTTTCGGCCATTTTTGCCACTGCAGGCCAGTGAATTCGAAATCTACTCACTTTTCTCAAATTTCTATAAAAAATTCAGAATGATGTTCGATGAGCATCGCCCATCAACGATCGATTTTTTTTCTGTTTCGCGCACAAGAAATGTCGTGTCTATCGAATAACATCAGCAGTTTTGCCTTTTCGGTGAAGATGGAGAGTTTGCCCATGCCAAAAATATCGCCAAACTGGCAATTTTTGTTTAAAGGAGTGAAAATATGAAAACGGTAAATAACATCATATCAAAATTTTAACTCACTACCAATATTATAGTTTCATTGAAAGCTTGTGCGATGTTCAACTCCCCTAGTTTCCGTTTGATTCATATATTTTGAAATCATGTAAAACAGTTTTCAAACAGGTTTCTTTTTCCATAGCCCAATTCCTATATGTAATCATCTTTTCTACGAACCCACTCAATCGAAGGTAGGTTGCACATTTTGAACTTCTTTCATGATGTGCGATATTCAATTTTGTAAGGAGTATTATGCTCCATATTTTTCTCGTATTATGGAGCTTTACAATACGGAGAAATAATCCTATTTTTTCATATGCCAATCTGAAACTATTTCAATATAGCTAAACCCATTTTCTTGAAGGAAGATATTGGTATAAATATATATATATATATATATATATATATATATATATATATATATATATATATAACTGTCGATTTCTATCACTAGGCATTTATTTCAAACTCCATTCGTAAAATTATTTCTATCCAACATACAACAAACCTCAAAGTTTTAAATGAAGGATAAAAAATGTGATCTTAACAAGATACATTTTTAGATTACAAGAATCATTACAAGATACATTTTTGGATTACAAGAATCATTACAAGATACATTTTTACACAAAATTGTGAAGCGCTAAAATTTCAAGCCTCAAAGTTTTAAATGACCGATACAAAATGTGATCTTAAGAAGATACATTTTTAGATTACAAGAATCATTACAAAATACATTTTTGGATTACAAGAATCATTACAAGATACATTTTTACACAAGATTGTGAAGCGCTAAAATTTCAAGCCTCAAAGTTTTAAATGACCGATACATAATGTGATCTTAAGAAGATACATTTTTAGATTACAAGAATCATTACAAAATACATTTTTGGATTACAAGAATCATTACAAGATACATTTTTACACAAGATTGTGAAGCGCTAAAATTTCAAGCCTCAAAGTTTTAAATGACCGATACATAATGTGATCTTAAGAAGATACATTTTTAGATTACAAGAATCATTACAAAATACATTTTTGGATTACAAGAATCATTACAAGATACATTTTTACACAAAATTGTGAAGCGCTAAAATTTCAAGCCTCAAAGTTTTAAATGACCGATACAAAATGTGATCTTAAGAAGATACATTTTTAGATTACAAGAATCATTACAAAATACATTTTTGGATTACAAGAATCATTACAAGATACATTTTTACACAAGATTGTGAAGCGCTAAAATTTCAAGCCTCAAAGTTTTAAATGACCGATACATAATGTGATCTTAAGAAGATACATTTTTAGATTACAAGAATCATTACAAAATACATTTTTGGATTACAAGAATCATTACAAAATACATTTTTGGATTACAAGAATCATTACAAGATACATTTTTACACAAGATTGTGAAGCGCTAAAATTTCAAGCCTCAAAGTTTTAAATGACCGATACATAATATGATCTTAAGAAGATACATTTTTAGATTACAAGAATCATTACAAAATACATTTTTGGATTACAAGAATCATTACAAGATACATTTTTACACAAAATTGTGAAGCGCTAAAATTTCAAGCCTCAAAGTTTTAAATGACCGATACAAAATGTGATCTTAAGAAGATACATTTTTAGATTACAAGAATCATTACAAAATACATTTTTGGATTACAAGAATCATTACAAGATACATTTTTACACAAGATTGTGAAGCGCTAAAATTTCAAGCCTCAAAGTTTTAAATGACCGATACATAATGTGATCTTAAGAAGATACATTTTTAGATTACAAGAATCATTACAAAATACATTTTTGGATTACAAGAATCATTACAAGATACATTTTTACACAAAATTGTGAAGCGCTAAAATTTCAAGCCTCAAAGTTTTAAATGACCGATACAAAATGTGATCTTAAGAAGATACATTTTTAGATTACAAGAATCATTACAAAATACATTTTTGGATTACAAGAATCATTACAAGATACATTTTTACACAAGATTGTGAAGCGCTAAAATTTCAAGCCTCAAAGTTTTAAATGACCGATACAAAATGTGATCTTAAGAAGATACATTTTTAGATTACAAGAATCATTACAAAATACATTTTTGGATTACAAGAATCATTACAAGATACATTTTTACACAAGATTGTGAAGCGCTAAAATTTCAAGCCTCAAAGTTTTAAATGACCGATACATAATGTGATCTTAAGAAGATACATTTTTAGATTACAAGAATCATTACAAAATACATTTTTGGATTACAAGAATCATTACAAGATACATTTTTACACAAGATTGTGAAGCGCTAAAATTTCAAGCCTCAAAGTTTTAAATGACCGATACAAAATGTGATCTTAAGAAGATACATTTTTAGATTACAAGAATCATTACAAGATACATTTTTGGATTACAAGAATCATTACAAGATACATTTTTACACAGATTGTGAAGCGCTAAAATTTCAAGCCTCAAAGTTTTAAATGACCGATACAAAATGTGATCTTAACAAGATACATTTTTAGATTACAAGAATCATTACAAGATACATTTTTGGATTACAAGAATCATTACAAGATACATTTTTACACAAGATTGTGAAGAGCTAAAATATTGGTACGAATTTTCTTACCAAAACATGGTAGTGTCATTTTATTACCAAAAATTACGTTTTGTGTTAATACATTAATCTATAACTTCTTTATTGTTCTCAACTAATTGTACAATTCTTTTTAAATCACAAACAATTCTATATCAAGTTCACACTAGAGCTTTAGTCA
This sequence comes from Linyphia triangularis, assembly GCA_963978545.1. Classification (NCBI taxonomy): domain Eukaryota; kingdom Metazoa; phylum Arthropoda; class Arachnida; order Araneae; family Linyphiidae; genus Linyphia; species Linyphia triangularis. The sequence continues at coordinate 88,311,278 of OZ021728.1, forward strand.
TCATCCACTTAGCAACAGCAAAAGTACAAACTTTCTGCTGTTCTAAAAATCCAAGCCCCCTTGATAACAGCAACTCCATCCTAAAACATCAACTGACTCAAAAAAAAAAACTTCGAAAGAAACGATATTTTAAGGTATACATATACATTAGGAATCTCGAAATTTGACTCAAGTCTGCGTTTTTGTTTTTTGGTTTTAAAATATTCCCGAATTCATTACCATTAAAATGATACCATTTTCTTACTGAGACTCAAATTACTTTTTAAATTACAGTAGGTTTTGTGAACCTGTTTTGTATCACGCTCATTAGTGTAGTAAACTTTAAACGCGTTTTCTGAAGAATGACATTTTGGTGTTATATGACTTTACGCCAACGGTCATAACTTCACAATAAATTATCCGATTTACAAAATTCTAATTTTGTTTTGTCGACAATAGTTGTGAATGTGTTTTCTATGGAGTATCTAATATATATTGGTATGAACAATTTTTGTATGCATATTTTAATCTTAATTTTTTGTTAAAAACTATGTATTTTTTAAAACTTTTTATTTAAAAACTTGTAATTAAACAAATATTGAAGCCAAATTCAAAATTCTCCATAGGAACATGAGTCAATAATATATCTTTTATTTGCAATAAAAATCATACCTCTAAGTTAATTACAAGTTTATTTATGTATGTTCTAATAATGTCATAATTAGTCACTTTAATTGCAATTAGCTAATTAAAAAATTGACGGAAAAAGAAAGTTTATACATAAAAATGCATTATTTTTAATTCTGATATACTTCCAAAAAGTTTGAAATTATAACCTAAAAATTAAAGGAAATCTTCTCAATTGTATATGTATACCTTAAAGGTTGATGGCTTTCCATACACTTCTAGATTCAACTATATTCTAGATTACTATTCAACATATAACTTTCTAGCTAACTATTATAATAGTCCGAGAGGAGACTGCAATTTTTGGACCCCATCGAACATCATTCTGAATTTTTTGTAGAAATTGGAGAAAAGTGAGTTGATTACGAATCCACTGGTCTGCCGTGGCAAAAATGGCCGAAACTGATCAAAAATCGACTTGGAATGAGTTGAACTAAAATCCGGTTGCCAAATACCTCATAACTTGCCAAAAAGAGAACAAACATTTTCGTCTGGCAACCCACTGCATTTTGATTTTCATTGAAAAAAAGCGCAAACGATTTCTGATCTCTGGCTCGGAAAACTTGTATCTATTAAATGTAATTCAAATTGGCGACATCAGTTATGTCATCAGTGACGTAATGTTTATTGCCAATTTGGCTCATTTGTGAAAGATGCAAATAAGCCATAGCCACTCATCAGAATTGTCTGCAACCTTCTTAATTGAAAATTAAAGAGTGAGGGTTACCAAATAAAAAAAAAATGCTCATTATTTGGCAAGTTATGGCGCATTTCGAAACTGAATTTAGTTCAACTTATTCAAAGTCGATTTTTGACCAGTTTCGGCCATTTTTGCCACGGCAGACCAGTGGATTCGTAATCTACTCACTTTTCTCCAATTTCTATAAAAAATTCAGAATGATGTTCGATGGAGTTCAAAAATTGCAGTCGCCTCTCAGTCTATAAGCAACTTTTGTAAAGCAAGGGTAGCGTAAGGGTCTAATTTATTTTACAATATGAAATTCATAAAAAAATGACGAGATTAAATAATAATACGTGCATGACGGTAAAATATAAAACTACCCCAATAAATGAAAATTCAATTCATTAATTTTTTTTTGTACGTATATTTCCTCGAAGAAAGTATTGCATTATTTTTAAACGTTTAACGTACTATCTCCAATAAAATATTTTAAAATAAAAATGCTTGGTACTCTTGTGGCGGCACTGTTAAGCACTTTGAATTCAGCTTTTTACCTTTTCACAGAGTTCTACTGCGACTTATTAGATCTTAGAACACACGTTGGAAAAGAAGAGACAGGTCTGAGTTCATTTTGTAGGAGTTCATGTCGCTATAAGAAGAATGAAACGAAGAGCCACACATTTCCTTTCTTTTCGAAAGAAGTTAAAACACGTTTTTGTTTTTATTTTTTTTAAAACGTTTTACGCTACTAAATAAAGATTAAAAATATTATTCTCGCATTCCTTAAGCATGGAAAACATCGAAAAAAAGATTCACGACAAGCTCTCAAAGGAATATTTTTAAAAAAGAAAACTGCGAAGTTAATGTATTCCAGAAGATTTTTTTACATACTTAATGTGTTCTCAGTGAAGAAAATTTTGACCCTTATTTTCATTTACGTTTAATTAGTTAGTAAAAAGACTTGTACTCTAAAAAGAAAGGAAAACAAAATACGAACGCTGGCTAACCCTAAAATCGATATAAGACCCTTGAAATGTTTTATATAAATCTATATAGTTATTTTCGTATTAGTCCATATTTGGATTCACTTTCCAAAGAAATGTCGGTTTATCGTTTGATAAATTTTTAACTACTGGTTTGTGGTTTAAGTGATAACGTGCGAATGGCCGACGAATGTTAAAATGTTTTCAGGCAAAAAAATTATTAAAAAAATCAACATACTTTTGTTTGAAACAATAGTTTATAAAAGACCAAACGTAGCTTACATATAACTATTTAGAGAAACCTTATCTTTTTTACTTCTATGAGAATCAGCATGATCTAAAATTGCTAGATCAATTTTTATATCTAAGCGTTTACTTTGCCGAAATAAAACTAATTTGAAAATACTCGGTGGGGGACGTATAAAAGTAACCCGTTGTCTAGAAATAAAAAGCCGCTTACACTAGCTACTCTCAATGCAAATACTGAGACATTCCCCAAACACATTTGGCAAGTATCTAACGTGTTTTATAACACGTTATATACGTGACGTTTCTAAATCGAATGAATGAAAAAATAGGGTTTGTATTGAAGTATTCAGATAAAGTCAAGTTAAGCCATAAAGTTTCTTTTTATACCCAGGACTGTATAGAATAATGTAAAAAAGACACAAAGATAGAGAATATATTTTATTCTAAGGCTTTTAGAACCGAAAATGTAGTTATTTTTCAGGGGTTTTTTGGGGTGTTTTTTTGTGTGCATACTATATCTTTGTAAAATATCGTTTGCAGCTCTTGTTCAAAGTTTAAACATTCTTAAAAATATCCTTTCGTGACAGATAGCCTCCACTATGTCGGATAGTCTAATAGCCAATCTTCTAATAGTTAAACGGGTTGTTCCATAGTTACGTGATGTATTTATTTAAGTGCTATGAGATTTTGACAAAAATACAACATTTAAAAATATATATATTTAACCAACTGTTGTACGAGAGTGGATTTTGTTTCTAAAGGCTTTTCATAGTCATTTTTTTTTAATCAGAGAGAAAATTATATTTGAAATTTCAATCATAGATGCCGCTAACGGTAATTTCAGACAATTTATATAATTTTTGTTTACTATGTCTAACATGACAGTCTATCTAGCTCAAAAATAACTGCTATCACTTTTTTTAATGGTGTCTATTGCCGTGGAAACAAGATTAGCTCGATTTTCTACGGAGGATTCCTAGCGAAAGACACCACCATTTACTGTATTGTAAAATTTATGGACGCCAACTTCCATCATGGATCACCCCTATTCCAAATTGGCGAACCTTATTTCTATAGCGACCTTCACCATTCATGCTATCTAATCGGACCTATTTTTCTGATAGTACAGCACAAACTGTTTATTACCATTGAATGTTTTTGCGTAACTTTGTGACATTCAGTTCTTACAACTTTCTACGTAAAAAAAAATAATTAAAAATTAACAATACTCACCTTTCTGATCATTAGCACCACTCTTACGTAGCAGAACACAATAATGGATACTGGCAGAACATAGTTGAATGAGTTGAACTATAATCCGTTTGCCAAATATGTCATAACTTGCCAAAAAGAGAACAAACTTTTTCGTCTGGCAACCCTGCATTTTGATTTTCAATGAGAAAAAGCTCAAACGATTTTTTATCTCTGGCTTGGAAAATGTGTATCTTTTAAAAGTAAGCCAAATTGGCGACATCAGTTACGTCATCCGTGACGTAATGTTTATTGCCAACTTGGCTCCCTTTTAATCGATGCAAGTAGACCGTCGCCAGATATCTGAATCGTCTGCAACCTTCTTAATTGAAAATTAAAGAGTGAGGGTTATTAAAATAAAAATAAAAATGCTCATTAATTGGAAAGTTATGGCGCATTTGGTAATTGGATTTAGTTTATCTTATTCAAAGTCGATTTTTGACCAGTTTCGGCCATTTTTGCCACGGCAGACTAGTGGATTCGTAATCTACTCACTTTTCTCCAATTTCTGTAAAAAATTCAGAATGATGTTCGATGGGGTCCAAAAATTGCAGTCGCCTCTCAGTCTATAACTACTTTGGAACTTGTGTTTCCGTTACTATATGTGAATTGTTGCATTGAAAAATTCTATACTTAAAATTGATTTAAAAATTGAATAGTTTTCGTATAATATTTACACTATGTACAATTATTTGCATAACATAATCTGAATCGCAACAATATCGTCAACCGAATATACGAAGAAATAATTATTCTATAAATTGGGACAGAGTGGTAAAGTATAAAAAGATCATGTGATAAAATAATTTATTTATTTTTTTCTTACATGAAGCTCATCAGTTTTTATTTCTGGTTTATACTCAAGAGAATAACGATAATATAATTGTAGAAGTGGTGAGATGCATGCAAACTTTATAACGCGTTTTTTATTCTTATACATTTTTACACTTTGAGTACTTGTTCTAATAATTTTATTCTTATTAAAATGAAAGAATGTAGATGATGTTTAGGTGATTATCTTACCTCCAGGTTTATAAGTGGAAGTTATCCTAAACTAATGCATGTATCCATGTCCTGAAGTATAAGTGGTCGCTCGAGTATTTCTTTTAACAAAACGATAAAATGTCTAAAACAAGAAAACATTTCCAAATATTTTTCAACACAGTCTCTCATCTCGATTGTATTTTTTATTTATATATTTATTTTACCTTTTATCTTACAATGAGGTTAGTTTCACTAAAAATTGTTTCTTTACACAATTAAAAATTTACCTACTTGTGATTTACAACTGGAAAATGTAGCAAAAAAATGGATAAAACATTAATAAACAAAAATGTTTTTTAAAAAAATCTTCTTCATTAGAGTTGATGAAATTTGGCTTATTCATTAGTTGCAGAATTCATACCATTGAATACATTATTCATATTCATTAGTTACAATATCCATATTCATTGGTGACAATATTCATTAGTTATAGTATTCATATTCCTTAGTTACAGTACTCATATTCATTAGTTACAGTATCCATATTCATTGGTTACAATATTCATTTTCATTAGTTACAATACTCATATTCATTGGTTACAATATTCATTTTCATTAGTTACAATACTCATATTCATTAGTTGCCATATTCATATTCATTAGTTACAGTATCCATATTCATTGGTTACAATATTCATTTTCATTAGTTACAATACTCATATTCATTAGTTACAGTATCCATATTCATTGGTTACAATATTCATTTTCATTAGTTACAATACTCATATTCATTAGTTACAGTATCCATATTC